>VZRH01004772.1:744276-754393 GCA_013397555.1 Urocynchramus pylzowi | reverse complement strand
TTTTTTTTTTTTTTTCCCTAAGTAATCCCTTGTATCTCTGGCAATGTAGAAAATGTTGGAAGCTTAATGGCCTTGACTTATCAGGAAAAGCAAGTGTGGGGAGATCCTCCAGGAAGCTGAAAGAGCTAATCTCTGTTATTACACAGAAGGAGGAGAATCAGAGGCAGGCAGAGAGTACAGAGCCTGCCTGCTGTGAAACTCTCCCTGGTCACGAGTCACTGGCTGCAATTTAAATTAGGAACACGCAGTGTCCCAGTGACTTTCACTGCCATTGTGCTGAGATGCAGGGTAAAACTGAGAGAGGAGATGGGCTGCACTTTTGGGGTCAGCTTTTCTTGGGGTTAAAGATTTTCTGTGTGAAGCCTGCCAGCATTTTTTTCTCGAGGTCTTGGGAATGCACTGAGCTTCTCCCGAGCCCCTGAGGCAGAGAGGCTCTGTGAGTGTGCATTTTTCCTGGCACAGATGAAGCAGGGAGCTCAGATTTAGGGGTTTTGATGTCTGACAGTATTGCCAGTGTTGTACATCTGAGTGAGTTCACCTGCCTGGGATGCAGCAGGCAAAGATGATTCTTAATGGATTGAGTGGGAATAATAGCTGTTTTCTGCTGTTTATAGAGGTAATTCATTTGTAATTAAATCCCTTTTCCCCCCTGTTCATGGTGTCACCTCGTTACCAGCACAGGGAGCTCTCCAGCAAACACAAACCCAGGCTGTGAGAATCACCAAGTGGAGCCCTTGGTGCCCTGCAGTGGTTTCTGCCATTGTCAGCTGATTCTCCTGGCACTGGGATGTTCCTGTGCCTGGACTGGAGCCCATCAGGGGCTGGGTGTGTAAATTTCCCCCCCTCCTCTACCACCTGAGAGAGTGCAGGGTTCCTCCCGTGGCAGAATCCCCAGGAGCCCTTGGCTGTGCCTTTGGGGTGTGTTTTGTGCTGTCCTCCCTGAGCTTTCTGCTGACTGAACAATCTCATTAACCCCAGGCCTGCCAGAGCTCTGCCTGGCACACCCCTGCCCACGTTTCCCAGCCAGTGGAGCTCTCCTGGCTCTGTGTGTGCCAAGGCTGTGCTCCAAGCAGGAGCTGGAATGGCTCAGACTGGCTGTGGCCTGTGCTGGGTTCCAGGAGAGCCTTTCCAGGTGAGGCAGGGCTGCTTCAAGGAGGTGCTGCTTTACTGTCAGAATCCAAGACATTCCTCTCCATGCCCCAAACCCTGGACAGGGCTCTGGGCAGCCCTGGCAGGAACCCAGAAACACTTGGGGCTTTGATCTCAGCCCATGGGACAAATCCCCAAGCTTATATGAGGAGTCACAAGTCACAAAAGTTTAGACAACACAGTAGCAGTAGTTAGAGGGTGAAAGGAGAAAATTTGGGATTTGGTACAGGGGGGTCTAAACCCCTAAGATGGAGGGATTGGGGCGTGCCCTGTCCTTCTTCCTTCTTCTTCCTAACGTCCATCTTTGAGGTGATGCTGGCATTTTTAGATTGGTTCAGAGTAGAAAGTCACTGTCTGACACAGGTGTTAGGGGTTGGCACACAATTGTAAATATCTAATAGGTAGTTCATGGTATAAAAGACAGCACCAGCCCCGTGGGAGGTGTGAGCCTTGGACTGAGCTGCTGGCCAGAGCTCGGGGGTCAGACAGAAAATATTTTAGATAAGAGACAATAAACATCACTGAGAGCACGAGCAGAAGACTCCTGACTCCTTCTTGGACAGCTGGGTTGGGAAAAGCAGCTTCCACCAACACCTGGGGTCATCTCCAGCAGAGAAGATCCTGACACTTTACTAGAACTCATGTTTGTTTGTATTAGCAGGAGAAAGCTCATGATTTTCCCATTATTATGTGTTTTGAAAGAGGCAGGATGAGTGTACAAAAGAAGCAGGCACCTTTGCAAATTCGTGTTGAAATTTCAGAGGATTTGCATCACCTCTGTTGGCAGAGGCTGTCATTGGCAGTCTCATCTGAGCACAAACTGCAACCTGCTTTTATTTCTTTTCCTTCCCTTCCCTTTGTGCCTGGCTGCCACAGCCTCATCCCCATCACCCACCCCACCTGCTGCTGTCCTTTGCTTTCTGCTTCATGCTTGACCTATGAGCTGAAATGCTAATGGCTGTTGAAAATCTCAATTAATATAAAACTAGTTTCAGCCAGAAATGTGCTAAACTCGTTTAGGAGATGTAGCATCTCGAGGAAATGCAGAATGGCAAAAGCCTCAGACTGCAGTTGAATTTTTAATAGGCTGTGCTTTCAGGTGTGTCTGCAAAGCTCAGATCTGGGCTGGCTTGTGACCAGCAGGGAGGATGATGGTCACTGTGTGTTTGTAGGTCATGGCATTCCTCTGCTACAGCGTTATCTCCTCGTGCTGGAATAATTTCTGTGTTTTCATTGGCTAAAAAAGGAATGATGTGTGGCCAAGCCTTCAGGTGGAGGGGATAAAGCAGACACACGTGGGGGGATTAGGCTGCTCTTACATCTGTAAATATGCATATGTAAAGCCAGACCCTTATTTTATGGTGACTGGTACAGGAATTATGCAAAGTGCACTTTATAGTGCAATGAAGGAAATACAGTCTAAAATTTCAGCATGGTACTTTTAATTCCACTCTAAATACCTTAGAAACTTGCTAATTAAATGCTTGTGGGTTTCTCAGAAGTCTGTACAACATCTCCACAAGCAATTTGTGCTGCAGGATGTGGTACGTACACCTCGAGTACACTACATTAAATCCAGATTTTCCCCTGAAAGAGAGGTTGGTGCCACAGTAGAACTGGAAGAAGGATTAAAGGAGATGAATGTAAAAATATGGATTAGTTACCACTCAGGGAGAGATTGTGTCTAGTGACCTAAACTTGTGTATCACAGGAGCTGCTGTAGTGGCTCAGTGCTCAGAGCTGCTGCCCAGTTAACCCAGTCTAAAAATGAACTGGAGAAGAAACAGCTTTGTGTGCAATGAGAATGGGCAAGGAAGCAATTAATTAAAAGAAAAAGGTACTTAAATTTATGGAGGAGAGGCCTGTTGGTATTAAAGAGCAGATCTGGCTCAGAAAGTCCCCAGACAGCTTCAGAAGGACAGAGAGTTTCTGTTCTCCCTCTGAGCCACTGTGGGGTCACCTGGTGTCCCATTTCCCAGCTGTTCTCCTCTGATCAATACAGATGTTGGTGTTTACTCACCTATTTAAGATCTTCCATCAGGGCAGAATTTGGTGCAGGTTTGTGTGCTCCTGCTGGGAGGAGTGACCACGTGGCTCACATCTCAATTTACTGGGAAGTGCCATGTCAGGAATGTCATCACTAAAGTTTAATGAGGTGTCCATCATCAGCAACAGCCCATCCACAGGTCACACTTATTCCTTGGGGCATGAAGGGGTTAAAACAGATATTGATTTCCACTCTGGGTTTTCTTGGGAGTCTTTATTGGGAGTGCTGTTCAGAGGCATTTTGAGGTTCCAGCAGGTCTGATGGGCCTGGCAAAGCTGAGCTCCTGAGAGTCTTTGCAGGTTACAAACCCCATTTCTTCAGCTCTCCATCCCTGTGTGAGTGTAAAAGCCAAGCAAAGCTGTGAGAAATGTGGTCCTTGTGCTCAGTGCTTCAGCTGCCAGATGGACAAAACCAATTAAATCAGCTCTCCCAGGTGCTGGGCCATTATGTGGGCAGAGATAGGACCAGGAGAAATCATTTATTGCTCCTTTAAACCATTTCAGAGCATGGGCTGTGATCTGATGAGACTTGAGGGGATTGCACTTCAGGATTTTGTTGGGAGCAGCTGGGAGCAGCTAAGGCAGTATTTGTGGGAATGGAGAGCTGGTGCTGGCTGCCTTTCCCTGGGGTCACACCCTTGGATTCCAAGATGCTCGTGCACCTCTTGCTTCCCCTCAGCTCAGGGCAGATCTCCAACAGAGACACCAGAAATTGGGTTTACACAGTGTCAGTGCAGCCAGGGGACAGCACCATCTGTCACCCTGCCCAGCCCAAGGCTGACCTGCTCTCCCAGACAGCCAGGACCTGGCAAGCTGGCCTCCCAAATTCCTTGTTTATTCCTTAAAACTCTGGCCCAGGGAAATTCATTCTGTTGGGCTCTTTATGGCATTGAATGTTTTACTGCTACAGCCTTGAGTACGTATTTCTTTGTTGATGATGTTGATTCCATTTTTAGAGTGGTTTTTTGGTTTGGAAGCTGGCAGACTGACGGATTACAAAATTGGGAAGGCGCAATTGTTGCAATCACCGCTAAAACACATAAATTTTGTGAAATAATGCTGAAGTTGTTTACCTACACTGAAAACTTTTCCTTTAGATGTGCTGTCTGATAATGTTTATGAAGTCCTTGGCAAGATAAATAATGCATGGACTTTTCTCACTAAACCTCTTGAGAGTGGAATTGCATCTAAACCAAAAATATCTCTGTGCCTGTTGTGTGCTGCACTGGCTTTGGAAATACTTTGCCATGGAAGGAAGAGCAGCTTTCTGATTTGGATGATTATTTTAATCACCTCCAGCATATGCATGGGCTGCTTTTTTAAGAACTGAAGACATCCCAAAATATATGATTGGGGAAGAGTCAAGTGAAGGTTATCCTCTCCCTGGCGCTGACACTGGGATGTCAAAAAGCTTTTAGGGGAAAAGCAATGGGTGACATTGACACCTGAACTAAAATGGGTGAATATTATGAATATTCCCTCTCTTTTCCAAACTCCTGAGTGACTCTGCACATTGGGAGGTTTTCAGGGGGAAAAAAAAGATCTATAGCTGCATAAAAACTGGTGCTGGAGCAGTACATTTACAGAAGAAATGCTGCAGAAATCTCCAAATTTCCCTGCTAATTGGTAAAAGGATTGGCAGTGGAGCCCCTGTGCTCTGTAGCACTGAACTTACCTTTTCCTACATTAACTGTTGATTTTTTTTTTCCCTTAATTTTTTTTTTTGGGTTAGGGTTGGGATTGAAAGTTCTTGGGATGGTATTTGGTGTTTGGACTTAGATGTTTATTATTTCTTATTAATATTACAGTTTTATAAGTTGTGAGTTTTATGGTATTTTATTCACAAGCTATAAAATGATTTTGTTTTTAGTTCTTTAAGGTTTTTTAAGAAAAAACTATTTGCTTTAGAAACTTATTTTTACTTTTAACTTAATAACTAATTATGTCTTGCAATGTGGATTTTCTTGTTTAATTATAAAATACTACTTAAACTTATGAAGATGAAGGTGAAGAAGGACTAGTTATTGTTTTAAAACTTCTATTTTAATTTTATATATATTATTATATTTTAAAACTTTAAAGTTTTCTATTACGCGATATTACACACTTCTATTTAAACTATATACTCATAATCTTCATTTTATTATTTAATTTTGGAAGTCTTCTCTACGGCTTCAGGTTAAATGTAGTGTTTTCTTGAGGGTCTGTGTTTTTCTCTACAGAAAGCTTAAAATTTTCAGCACCTAGGGTTGTAACAATTAACAAGTCCACGTGGAATCATTAAACAACCCAACTTTTATTTTTTTCCTACCAGAAAGCAATTTTATTTTTTTTTTCCCAGAGTTTTTTTCCTGTTATTCCATAACTGGGACCACACTGAGGCTGTAATTTCTAATTACAAATATTTACCAGTCCTGTAACATCCATGTCACTGAGAAATTAAGCTTGGTTCTAGCTAATGAAAAGCTTAGCCAGGGGATGCACCAGTGTTAAGCTGTGGGGATCCATTACTTTCCTCAAGATTTGAGCTGTACAGGACTTAAACAAGGAATATTTGAAGGGGGAACCAAAGAGCTGGGGTTGATGCCATATTTAGTAGTGCATTATAATTCCTCTTGGAAGCGGCAGACCAGTAATCTGGGAATTTTGGCTGTCATCCTGCTACTATTTATGAGCAATTTTAATGCAGTAATTACATGTAGGGAAAATTGTTCACTAGGTTGATGAGATAAATGGAAATTTAATCTTTTTTTCTTGTTTGGTTGTCCAATATTTTTATGGCATCCTTCTGGAAGCAAGGGGGATGTAATAAAAGAATCTGGAACTCCATTGCTCCTTGGAAATACTGATAGTTTGAAAGATTTGCTCAGTGTAAGTTAAAGGCAGCTCATTAAACAAACAAATGAGCTGTCCTTAGAGCAATCAGTATTTACTATTAACTGAACAGCACAGTAAATAATGAATTGCAGGTAAGGAACTACAGATAAGTATTTGCAGTGAATTCAAATTACTTGACTTAAGCCTGAGGCAGAGAAAAGCAAATAGAAAGTCAGAAAGAGAAGGAGGAGGGGGGAAGAAGAAGGGAGAGGAGGGGTTGGAAATGTAACATTTGTTGTAGCAATCCGTGTTCATTTGTGGTGCAGAAGAAAGGTTTTCCTGGGCAATCTGCTGCCCCCATCCCTGGTGCAAGGGGTGCTGCAGTGAGTCCACCTGAGAACAAAGGAGGATGTGGAATTCCTGGGGAAAGGAAGAAGAGAAGGCTTGGGGGAGACGTTATGAAATTTCCCAGTACCTGCAGGGGGGTTACAAGAAGGCTGGAGAGGGATTTTGGACAAGGACATGGAGTGACAGGTCACAGGGAATGGCTTCCCAATGCCAGAGGGCAGGGTTAGATGGGATATTGGGAAGGAATTCCTCCCTGTGAGGGTGGCACAGGGTGCCCAGAGCAGCTGGGGCTGCCCCTGGATCCCTGGAAATGCCCAAGGCCAGGCTGGACAGGGCTTGGAGCAGCCTGGGACAGTGGAAGGTGTCCATGCCCATGGCAGGGGGTGGGAGAAGATGATTTTTAAGGCCCCTTCCAACCCAAACCATCCTGTAATTCTGTGAAAAGCAGGACTCTGGGCCTGACCCAGCTCAGAGAGCAGGCCTGATGCTTTTCCCAAGGTCAGGATTTTGCAAGTGGGTCCCTGGCACTGTCCTACCCCAAGGACAGAGCTGTGCTTTGGCACCAGCGAGACCAAAACCTGCCCACAGCTGCCAAGTGCCTGCACAGCTCCCTCAGTCATTTCTCCAAATTACTTAGGCAGCGAAATTGTTCATTTGCTGGGAGCTGGCACACGTTGAGAAGTTTGGGTTTGGAGTTGAATCATCGTTGGAGTGAGAGATTGTGCTGCCTGGAGTTTGGGTGCACGTCTGTGTCTGAAGGCAGGATGGATGGGCTCTCTGGATGGGGGATATTGCTCATTAAGGAAGGGGCTCGGGGTGTTTTGGGTGCTGGAGGTGAGAGGGAAGGTTGGGGATTTAATCAGGATCTCTGCAGTTTCACCTGAGGCCTGCTGGGACTGCCAAAGGCGTGACAGGCGTCCTGAACACCCAAAGCTTGGCAGCCCTGCCTAAATGTCACCTTTAAAAAAGGTGAAGAGCTTGGCCCAGGTCTCTGCAGGGAGGATGAGCCTCACCTGGCTGCCTGCTGAGCACCAGCACTGCCCAGAGCAGGGCACAGAGGAGGGAGCAGTGAGAGGGGCACGTCAGGGTAGGTGCTGAAATTCCATAATCACTGTCACAGCCTCTGCTACTCCACCAGGGATAACAGCCATAGGAGCAGGAGGCTTGTCTTGCTGGGAGGTTGTCACAAGGTAAATATCTCTGCAAAGAGCCTCTTGCTTCACTCCCACCACCCCAGGACTGCACCTCCTGGAATCCCTTCCCAATAAAGCGGCTGAGGTCCAAGGCAGCTGCAGGGAGGTTCCCAGGTGGAATTATCTGCTGGGTGTGCACAAGTCCATCACTGCTGGTCCCCCTGTGCTGCCTGCTTCCAAATGCTGCTGCTGTCAGCCCCCAGCATTAGCATTCAAGCCAGGGAACAGGAGTGAGGTGCTAGACAGGCCAACTAATTACAGCAGCCTGCAGAGGCAAGTCGGGCTGTGCCACACCATGAAGGATATCTTGCTCACTTGGAATGTTGCTGCTCTGCTGTGGCACTTCATTTAAAAAAATAAGAAAAAAAAATAAGGTGTGAGCTAATTGGTTTGGTTAAGGAATTGAGCTGTGCTCTTGTTTTTTTTTGTTTTTTTTGTTTTTTTTTTCCTTGGGTTTAATCTGAATTTATATAATGCTTTGTGGCACTCATCTGAAACAAAACTTGCTGTGACCTTAGCAAGCTGCACACCTCCTGTAATCCCAGCTCCCCTGCCTCTGGCTGCCATCCTGACCTGCCTGCTCCTGTCCCCAGAGCTGTCAGCAGATGGGGAAGAGGAGGCTCTCACTGCCACCATGGTACCATCTGCAGGCAGCAAGGCTGCTCGGGTTTTTATCAGCCTCAATTGCAATTCTGCATCCAGAGGGTTTTCTGTCAGAGCATCTGTTTTACTGCCATGACACAGATCTGGGGCTGAGCGTGTGCCAGGAGCAGGTGAGGAGGGGGAGAGCCCCATCCTGCAGTGACAGCAGCCATCAGGTGGCTGCTGGCTGGGGCTGCTGCGTGTCCTGTATGTCACCTGTGCTGTCACACAGCCCAAGTTTGGGCAGGCTGAGCTTTGGAAAGCTCCACTGCTCACAAGTCAGAGCCAGGAGAGCTCAAACTGAGGGAATATCTGCCACAAACAGAACTACTGGTGTTGCCTGATTCTAGCTGATTTACACCCAGGATAGCATGGGGGTGCCAGCTGAGCCTGTCCCCTGTCCCTGTCCCCTCCAGTGCCCTTCTGCAGAGCGGGGCACTAAGCAGATTAGTCAGCTTCTTCCATCAGCAAATACTCTGGGCCTAAGATACTTAAAAGACATCTGGTTTTTAGCCTCATTTCTAAACAAATGAGGCTTATGTGATTATGGTGTCTGTCGCTTGCCCCTCGTTGGCCAATTGCAATCCTCAGCTGGGGATTTTGGTCTCACAGATGTGAACTTCCAGGAAGTTTCCGTGGGCTGGTGTGAACAGAACTCATCCTGGAGGGAGGGCCACAGCACAAGCTGTGCTCATCTTGGAGCTGATGGGAGAGGGAATGTGCTGGGGGAAAAAAAAAATCTCTGTTTGTAGGGAAAGACAGCCCTGAGGAGAAACCCCCCATGGACTGGAGGGTGTGGCTGTGTGGCTGAGCTCTGCCTCTGCTCCAGCTGTGCAGGGCAAGCACAACCATCCACAGGGCCACCTCCTGCTGTCCCCACATGCCAACTGCTCCTGTGATCCCAGGATTGCTTTGCTGATCCCTGGATTAACGGGCTGGGTTGTGCAAAGGTACAAGAGCTGTGTGTGAGGCAGGCTCAGCTCGGCAGGGGATTGCCCTGGTGAGCTGTGCCCGTGGGCTCGCTGCCGTGGAGCAGAGCTGGCCTTGCCTTCAAAATTGTTCTTTCAAAGTTATCCTGACAGCTGAGGTCTAAATTCTCCTGGGATTGATGTCCCTTAGCACTGTGAGAGGATGCAGGTAAACACAGCTCCTGCTGGTTAATGATTCACTCAGGGACCGTGGATGAAGCTGGGGACTGGAATCTTCTGTGCACCTGCTTTTGCAGAATCCCAGAATCCCAGAGTGCTTTGGGTTGGAAGGGGCCTTAAAAATCATCTTCTCCCACCCCCTGCCATAGGCAAGGACACCTTCCACTGTCCCAGGTGGCTCCAAGCCCCAGTGTCCAGCCTGGCCTTGGACATTTCCAGGGATCCAGGGGCAGCCCCAGCTGCTCTGGGCACCCTGTGCCAGGGCTGCCCACCCTCACAGGGAAGGATTTCTCCCTGATTTTTCATCTAAATCAGAATTCTCTCCTTTACTTCTCTGTGAATTTCACTTAAATGCTCGTTGGAGCTGGATCTGTCTCCTTTTGGCAGCTACACAACTTTTTTACCTTGTAATTCAGAACCTGAGGATGTCCAGTGGAATGTATAAAACCCACATACAGTAGTTCTGGGGCTGTGGGGGAAAAGCAAAGGTTTCATGTTCTGCTTCCTAGTAATGAACTAAATGAGATTGTGTCCTTCTTTGAGCATCAATGAAAGATAAAAGACAGATGAGATTTATGAACAAGGTCATTAGTGTACCAAATTCCTCTCATTAGATCTGTTACATTACTTTCTAACTTACATAACTCTCATTAGAAAAATTTATGAACTGGAATGATTACAAATACACCATGTTCGGAGCCATCCCTACTTTTAATTGCCAAACAGCAAAAATCTAATTATACTTCTGTGCTACAATAGAGCTGTACTTTTGTG
>VZRH01004772.1:662452-744162 GCA_013397555.1 Urocynchramus pylzowi | reverse complement strand
TTTTTTTTTTTTTGGTTAGAATTTAAATACAGGCTGTTCTTGAAGCCAGGGGATGGGGTGAGAGGAAAATGGACCATTTAGTGCAATTTAGCTGCAAACCTGCAGCATTGCTTTAATTTTATAACTGTGTCAGACCTTGGTTGATATTGCAGGCTAATATTGCTGTTTGTTCTCCTCACCAGACTCCCACTCTCACATCCCTGTGCCTGATTTGAAGTGACACTGAGCGGAAGCATAAGGTATCTCTCATTCTGTTTGGACTCCTTGTTTACAGAAGAGTGATGGAGATGCTATTAAGCACAAAAGGCATCACCATATGCCTGTTTTTCTTTGTATTGAGTTTGGCAGCAGCTATTGAAATACCATTATCAGGTGAGTTGTAGCTATTTGCTGTGCACTTTGCTGTTTTGTTTGGTATTCCTTTGCAGCTATCCCTGAAGGAAAAATATTAAATCCTCCTCGCCGGTTGTGTTCCATTTGGAATTTAATCTTGCCACAATGTGGCCTTTGGGAAATTCAGGTCTGATCAAAAACTAAGCTGTCCTGTTTGGGCCTGTTAAAATGGAGCAGTAAAGCTGTCTAATAACATCTCTCTGGTGTTTGCCATCCAACACAACGCTTAGCTCCGAGGGTTTGGGTTTGTCCTTCACTTCACTTCCTCATTTTGGCTCTGAATCCCCCTGAAGCTTGTTTGATGTGCCTCTATCCCTCCTTCCCTGTCGTGCAAGCTGCCATTCCAGCCTGGGGAAGGAGCAGGTGGATGTCTCAGGGCCAGTGTTGGTCCCCAGAGGAGGATTTCACACTCCCTGCCCTGCCCCGGGGAGCAGCTCCTGCGTCCCTCACCGGCTGGGATGAATTCAAACTGCTTGTTTTACACGGATCATGAGCTTCCAGGACACGTGTGAAATATGGGATGAGGCTCACAGGGAACAATCCAAGGAAAACCAGAGGATCCCTCTGCCTGGAGTACAGCCCAGACCTCCCAAGCTTTGCATTTTTCAGACATAAATGGACCAGGAGGGTTGAAAACTGCCTTTTGCTTTGGTGTTTGGGTTGCAAAAAAAACCAACAACAAACCAACAAAGCAAAACTCAACAATATTAGAGTTTATTAATTATGGTGGGGAAAAATAAAGAAGTAAACCTAAGGAATAATAAATTTAGGCTCTTTTCAGGGTCTCAGAGTAGGACATGGGCCAGTTTCAGGGCATCCTGTGGATCTGCCATGAGCTCTTAGCACTCTGAAGCCTGCCAATAGCCCTGGCTGGAAAGAGGAAGCCAACCAAGCAGGTTTATAGGATATTTTTGTAAAACTATCCGAATTTGCATTGGGAAGTAGAGGGTTTTGGGGTTTTTTCAGGAAGGAACTGCAGTGGCTCCTTGTGTTTCAATAAAGCCAGAGTGGAGCTGTGACTGTAAAGCACAGGACAAACTCTCTGGGCATCCACTGCTTTTATGAACCTACCCCAGGGAACCACCTAACCCTTAATTAGCTGTAATGAAGCATTTTATATTATAATAAAAAGTTATTTCTGATCAGTGGAGCTGGTGGGCTTGGAAGTGTTCAGCTTTGAGACCATATGATATGACAAGACACCGCGTTTCACTCCAGCTTTGAGCTCCCTGGACTTGAAGCAGCACACAAAGAGCATTTTAATTCTCTTCTTGGCTGTTTATAACAATGGGGTGATCCTATTATCCCAGCTGCACTGCAGGGAACATTCTCCTTCCTCTGTTACACAGGCTTTTGCAACTTTAATTCCCTCAGAAAAAATGAAAAGTTCGTGCAGCCTCCGTGCGTGACCACGCAGCTGCACCCTGGGGCAGGTATTAAACCAGCCTTGCAGTCCATGGGTTTTCTGGCAATTTTATCCAGGATGGAGGCAGCAGTTTGCTACTTCATGTGTGTGCATCTGTGTCTGGATTAAATCCAGTTTCTGACTTCACCTAGGAATAAATTTGCCAGGCCACAGCCCCGTGCATTGGCTAGAGCTCTGGCGTGGTCCCAGCTCCCCTCTGCCCTGGCTGGGTTTGGAGGGTGGGCACTGTCCCTCTGCCAGGCCTTTCCTTGGCCATGGAAGCAGTGACAGTGACCAGAGGGTATTGTCCATGCCAGGAAGGTGATGATCATCTTTTTTCCCAAGGCAAGCCTCACTTTCTGCAGGAATAATGCAATCCTGCCATTGTCCCTCTCCACTCAAGGGGAGCCCAGTTTGGCTGGAATGCTGTTTTAACCCAATTCCTCTTTGTGTTCAGTTTCCCAGCTTCCAACAATCACAGAGCAATCCCACACCCAGGTTGCCTACCCCTTTGATGAGGACTTCACCATTAAATGTGAAGCCAGAGGAAACCCCCAGCCCACGTGAGTACTGCTTGGAGAAGCAAACAGAAGCTGAGTTTGCTTTTAACCTTTGCCAAACATTGTTTTGTCTGTCAGGAGCTGCTGCACAAAAACCTGCTCATCATCCTCAGCAGGGTTAAGGTTTGGCTTTCCATTCAGGCCATTCAGCTTTTGTTGCTCCATCACTTCCCCTCACCCTGTGAATAGGTATCAACATGGTTTTCCTTGCTGGGGGATGTTTCATTTCTCTGGCACGTGCCAAATTCACCCCGTGGTTTTAAAAAAATCTTGTGCTGCAAAAGATGGGCAGTGTCATGGTAATCAAAGGGGCCCAGCTGTTCCTCTGCCTCTTCCACAGCAACCCTAAAAATCCCAAACACATTAAACTGTGTATTCAAACACCACATTTGCATTTTATCAGATACCTTGTCTGTAGCTAACATCAGCAGGGCTGTGGTGATGGTACAGATAGACACAGAAGGAGTTATTCAGATAAATATCCAAAGATAAGCTCTGTGCATTTTACACCAGTGTGGAAAATAGAAGGATTTTTAATGAAAATGTGATTAACAAGAGTGTAATAATAACACAGTAAAAACTCCTCCAGAGGCTTTCACCACTGAATGGTGTTTGGGCTACATTAATAGCTGGTTTGAATGTCATTTTTTCTCTTTAATCCTTCCCTTCTCCTTTCTTTGCAATACAATTTAAACTTTAAAAGGCATTCCTTTTTTTAGATCAAGACGATTTGGCAATTTTTAATTGACTCTGAATGGGAATTTGTAGCATGATAACAAATTCCCTTTGTTGCACTGTTTGTCAGTGCATCAATGAAAAGTTTCCTGGTGTATTTAAATGATGTGGTAGTGCCTGTTGGGTGAGGGGATCCCATATTCCTTCCATTCTGGAGCAAGGATCCCACATTCCCTCCATCATGGAGCAAGGCAGTTTTGCCAAGACCCGTGAAGTGCCAAAACAACAGTTTTGTTGTAAATTATTTATTCTCTTAAAACCAAAAAGAAAGGCACATCTGCCACTAAATTGATGTTACACTGTAATTTCCAGGTGTCTGACTTTGAATCAGTTTAGGCAAATTTCAATCCATCTGAGAACTGCAGGTACAGGAACAGCATTTATCAAAATCACCCCCCCAGCAGCATCACAACTACAGATGGATCTGTGGCAAGGAGAACCTCAATGGAATCATCTCAATTTCTTCTGATGCAGCCATGGTGGAGGGTGGGAAAAGCTCTTGTGGATCTTTGCTGTTCCAAAGCAGCAATTCCAGCTCAGCCTTCCCAGGTGCTCTGTCTGTCCCTGTCCTTGCTCCCAGCTCTGTGCTCTTGTCTGGTGTCACAGCCAAGAAAAGCAGAGTGTGGAAGGAGGGATGTGCCTGAGGAGCAGCACGAGGCACAGGAGCACAGTGGGCACTCTGCCATTCAGCTCTCTCCTCTTACATCCAGTTTTTCCTTTTATTTTGCTAAAACCCTCTTGGCCCGATATTTACCCCTCCTTAATACCAAAATGCCATCCTGGGGCCTGCCCACTGTAACATTTCTTTTCTTTTTCAGCTTTAACTGGACTAAGGATGGAAAACCATTTGATTTATCATCTGACCCGAGGATAGTTACATCTAACAACTCTGGAACTTTTGTGATCCAAAACCGGGGAATCATCAACAATTTCCAAGGGAAATATCGCTGCTTTGCATCCAACGTGCTGGGAACTGCCATGTCAGAGGAAATTGAGCTGATTGTTCCAAGTAAGGGCTTTATTTTTGGTTTGAATTTGTAATTATTACTTTTATTATTAAGATGAGAACTGTCTTTCCTCAAAATCAATGGGAAAGGACCTGCTCGCTGAAGTGGTGCATGGCAAAACATGAGTTGTTTGTTACTCAGTGAACATTCAAAGAAAAAGGTGGTCCTTTCTTCTTGGAATAATTTAATTTAATTCCTGGTTTTGAGGACAGAAACCAAATCTGGATGCAGGATTTCAGACCACTGAAGTATCAACTCCCACAGGTTATTACTGCAAAATAGCAACGGATGGAAATGTTTGAAAACTCCAGGGGAAGTGATTTGATCAGCTGTGAGTTCATTAATCTGATGTCAGCAGCATTCAGGGTTTGGGATAAATACTGATGGGGAGAAGAATAAAGCCCTGGAACTGAGTGGAAAACAAGCTTAAAAATAAAGCAAGAAAAATTACTGATCCTAGAAATATGTGCTTCCACTGCTAGCATGGAGGAAGGGCAGAAGGGGAAATGAGGGATTAAGGACCAGGTTTGTAGAATTGACATGAAATTTATTGATAGGATCAAAGAATCATTAAGATTGGCAAAAAGCTCTTAAAATCATTGAGTGCAACCCTTAACCCAGCCCAGCCAGGCTGAGCATTCAACTGTGTCCCAAAGCTGAGACAGCTGGTTTGTACAAATCCATTTAATCACCTGTAGTTTGGAATATGAGCACACATTTTGGTTCTAAATTCAGGATTGAAACATATGAAATGAGAAGAGGAAAATCAGAAGCAGAATATTCCCAGAGGGAGTAGAAAGGACAAGAAACTTCTCCAGCTCCGTGATGGAGCAGGGAGAGAACCTGAAGCAGGTTTGATGATGCAGTTCAGGGCAGAGATGGAGAAAAGCAGCAGTGCAGTGGATTTTTTTCAGATGAGATCCTTGCAGTTCCAAGCTCCTGCAGTATTTTGTTATTAAATATCTGACAGCTCCATGCTCAGGTGGAATCCATGTGGCAGGGGATGCATCCACAGCCTTCTCAGCCCCACAGTGACAGGAGGTGGCTGCTTTTGTACGAAAAACACTTCTGGCAGATCAGTGCAGATGAAATGGGCTATGAGAAACATCAATAAACATTTTTGTCCTCTCTTCAGCATAAGAAATAACCCTGAGAAGCATTTCAGGCATAGCCAGGGCTGGGAGAGTTGTGGTGCTGTGGGCACATTGAAAACAAGGCATTGCAAGGGCTGGGAGGGTTCCTGGGAGGGAGCTGCTGAGGATGCCATGTAAATGTATTTTATGAGTGCTCCTTATGAAAGACACACTTTCTTTTCATTCCATCCAGCTTTATGGATTTATTTTCCTTGGGAAATCTATTTTCTGTTGCAATGTGCACCACAGTAATCCCTGATGCCAGAGCTTGGTGTTGGGTGAGGAATTAGCAGCATTGCAGGTGTTGCTCTGTGGTTTAGTCTCCACCACCTTGCAGCTGTTTTAAGGGAAGAGCTTTCCAGAGCAGAGGAGAATTGCAGAAGGCTTTAGGACAGTGAGTTGAGGTTTATTGAACTGTGTACAGGGTAGGAAGGGCAGCTGATGGCAGCTGGAGTTTCAGGCAGGGACAGGAGAGTGATGCAGTTAAACTTCAGACACAGTTTTTCACTTTGGAGCCTGGCCAGGGCAGTGGGGTTAATACAACTTCTCTTAAGCAAAATATCTCAAACTCATTACATTTGAGAGGAGTTAAAGTGCTCAGTGCCATGTTTGTACCTCCAGCAGCAGAATATTCTGATATTCCATTGCTACTGAACTAAAAAAGATGGAAAACAAGGAGCTGATGTCTGTATTTGGGATTATCGAATCTGTATTCATAGAGGAGATTTTTTTTGCTTTTAATGAAGAACAGTCTAGAGTAGCTTAAGTGGATATTAAATATATTGGGAGTGGATGGCAACAAATTTATGGAGAGGTTACAAACATGGTTGTTATCAAAAGCAGGCGGAATTTTAGTGCTAATATATGCAAATTCCTAAACCCAGCAAAAAAAAAAAAAAAATACATGGTACAGATAATGTATTAGAGGGATTTACCCAACTCACACATCTTTTAAAGCACATTTGCTGTTATTAGAACTCTTCTGCCATCAGTTCTTTCATTTACTGGCGCAATGTAAAAGCTGCAAATTAAATCAGAATTCAGAGAGGAGTAGAAGGCACCTTTGATTTTCTAAAGTGCTCTACAACTGTGCCCCAGTGAAAGAGCTGCTGGTGCACAGATCCTCTGTAAATCAGAACCTGCCACGCAGGGGCTGGGGATAAATCACCTCTATTCACCCCCAGGTTTTGGAGCACAGACTGGTACATGTGAGATCACTCCCTGCATTCATGATAATGATGCAGAGGTGGCAGGGCTGTGCCAGCTGTATTCAAGTCAGATGTAAAGCTCCTTGGCAAAGCCACCCTGCCAGGGAAGGGAAGAAAACCCCAGCGAGGCAGAGCGGGGCAGTTTCTTTCATAAATTACATTTCCACTGCAGAAGCAGAATACTAGGTCTGTAAGGCTGCTGCTGAAAAGGAGAACAAAAGAATGTTTACTCACAGTAGTCATTCCAGGGAAGCAATAGAAATGTCAGCAGAAATGATCATTAAATCTCACCTACATAATGAAAATGCCCCACCTCCCCTATGTAGGATGACATTAGGGAGAGGGGGAAGAATGGGCTCTGAGGATCTCGATGTGTTTGCAGCACTAACAAAGGCCAGATTGTTACTAGATACATTCAGCATGAAAATGAATTTAAATGGTGAGAACACAGACTTCAGCTCCCCTCCTGCAGCATTTCGGGAATCTGCTGCTTGAATTAGTGAGCAGGCCCAATGCCAGAGGAAGGAGAAGAAGTACAGTTTAAACTTCTTTAATTAACTGTGCTGTAAAAGACTCTTCACGGCAGACTGAGTTAAGATTTATGCTTGGTATTTCTAAAGCTGCTGCTCCAAAAGACCAGAGACCTGAGGATGGAAAAATTGGCTGAATGCAAAATTATCCTGTGGCAGGCTGTGCTCTGATGTGATGTTAGTGCAAGAATTCCCAAAGAAAGCCAGACCTGAGTTAATATTCAAACGCTCAGGTGTGAATATCCTGAAATCAGTAAAAGATACTGAGCTGATCCTGCTGTAGGAGGTCTCAGTTTTGTGGAGGCTTCAGTGTAGCTTTTATGGAAGAGAAAGCAAAAGAGAGCAATTCACTGAGACTTTGCAGGTGATGGGAATGAAATTTAACCCTCTTGCCTGTGACCTTCACCTATGGCCACCTAAATCATTGGGCTTACCCTGATTCTTGCCTGTGGCCATCATTTTGAAAAGGATAACAGAGATTTACACAGGAAAAAAGCTGTCACTGATTCCATTCCACCTCTTCAGGTGTGAGTGGACTCCCAGCCACGCTCTCCCTGACGGCCAGGCTTTGCTAACTTTTTCAATTTAAGGAAGCAATTAAAAAATCCATAAACAAGCAGGGTCATATCTCATAAACAGTTCAAAGGCTGCAATGGAAATTACAGATTTAACTACTGCTCCTTCTTCATGGATCAGAATATCAATTGAGGCACGGAGATGAGCCCTGGAAACTTCCCAAGCTTCACTCAGTGCAGCTCAACATCAGGGACTGCAAGTCATGCTTCAGATTCCTTAAAATGTTGGGCTGTTTGCTGTACAAGATACAGATCTGTATGCAAAATCATAATTAAATACTAATTTAAGTGTCTAAGGAGCTGGAAATTTCGAGGTTATAGAAAATTCTTGACTATTTCTGCTTTGCCTCACTTTTACATCCTTTAAGGGTTTATTTGCAAGGAAAAATATGAGACTATCCATGATGGATCAGGCTAAACTCTTCTTTATCCCAGGATATCTTCAGTAGAATCCACAGGGAAGGTTATAAAATCAGACCTGGGTTACAGTGATGCTTTTCTACAATAATTTCAGAATGTATTTGCTAATTGCTGATTCATCATCCTGAATTCACTCCCATTTTACACCTGATATTGGTAGAAACAAGACAAAGGGATCTGAAGGACAAGTTACCTGGAGAAATGCTTTTCCTTAGTTCAATTTCTCAACACTTGACCCCAAAACATGTAAAATACCTGATGGAATGTCTCCATTCTCACATAAACTGGAATAAATTGCCATAATTGATACAGTTTTAGTGTGAAGTCACTTTAATCAGCAGTAGGACAAAAACTGAGCTGTAGGACAGGGTGTCCTAAATGGATCTCTGAGTAAATCTGGAGCAATTTTGGAGAGTGGAGTTCCCAGCTCTGCTTGCTGTATTTCTGAATCTCTGTTTCTTCTGAACTCAAATCAAGCATTTCTATTGCACTGTATTGGTCTCCCTCCTGTTTGCTATAGGTTGGGAAACTGCATTTTCTGAAGGGATTAGGAGGAGAGACTCAGGCTCCTTTCTGAATTTTTTTTCCCAGCCCCCCAAATTTGGTGCTTCAGCCTGGTCTCAAGCACAGCTCAGTCACTGAACTTTGAATCACCCCAGGGATTAAACAGATCCTGGCTCCTTGTACAAATGACTCTGGCCACTGATAATCTTCTGTTTCCATGGTTCACACACTGTCAGAGCACTTCAATTCTGGTTTTGAGTGCAGCCTTGTCAGGAAAAAACCCTTGGTCAGCGGAGCCTTTCCCAGGAGTATTTGCAGAGGTGGGATTTTAGGAGATTCTCCATAGCTGGAGTTGGGAGTGCAGGTTTCCATCTTCCCCGAGGCTGTTCCACTCACACCCCATGCTTTGTGTGTGGTGAGAGCCCTCCTGGGGCTTTCTCAGAGTCCCTAAATCCCTCTGCTCTCCCCTGTGCCGTGGGTTTGTGGGAAGCAGCTCCCAGAGCTGTGCTGGATCCTCTGTTCCCCTCTCATCACATCCCTTTGAGGGGGATTCCATGGGATATTGATGGAGCAGTGTCAGTGCTGTCACTGCAGAGACATCAGCTGGATTTTTCAGTGGCCATGTGCTGCACTGAGAACTCTGTGCAATATCAAACAATTCATTTTGTGTGGTGCTGTGGAGTTGAGCTCAGCTATGATAGTTTCTATGATCAGCCACAAATCAGTGGTGATTGATTCTGGAATATTCTCTAATTAGAACATAGGAGCCCTGCAAAAATATCCAAAATATTGCCTGCATAGACATCCTGAAGATTGATGTGCAAAAGGCAAAGTCTAATGTGACAGAAGATTTTTATTTTGAATAAATGTGAATTCAGAAGCAGGTATTTTTTCTAGTCTTTGAGACCAGTGGGACCCCAGCAAAAAAAAATTATGCTTGTCAGAAGGTTTGGCTCAGGAATTTATCATGAGTTTTCATCTCTTGCAAAGCTTCAAGGATTAAACCAGTCAAGTTCATCTGTTACGAGGATGAAAATCAAAGTTTTTCAATGTTTTTCATGGTGAACTAAGCACAAAAAACACCAGCATGGAAGGACCCAAACTCCCTGATCACCTGTGGTGCAAGTGCTTGTTGGAGGTGGAGGACATTTGGGGTCAAATTGCTGCTTCCCCCAGTGAAGTCCAGCTGCCAACATCTGGGCCCCACGTTGGAGCTGAATGTCTGTGCTGCCAGCTAATGACACCAGGACTGTGACTTGTCACTGTCTCCTGGTGGGACTCAGTGAATTTCTGTATAATTCTGTAATTACTGGCCACAGAAATTCACTGAGAAGCCCAGTGGTTATGGCACCCAGCTGGGATATCAGAAACCCAGATTTAGGTTCTGCTAAATGAGGCAAAAAATGGGTTTGAACAAGGGGTTCCAATGTCCTAAATAAGTGATCCCATATTTGTCCATTTGCTGATCTCATTGGTTTGGTCAGCAATCCCTTTATCCTTCCCTGATCCAGCTTATTTCAAGTTTTGTTGTGAGTGACGTGCTTTAGGGAATAAATAAGCTTTAGATCAAGAAATTGGCTTTTTTCCTGCTGGAAAATATCCCACCTCTGCAGTCAGCAGATGTATTTCCCAGGGCTTGAAGAGTGCAGGTTACTGAAGGTACTGGATATGAATATGCAGGGTTTTTTTTTTTTTACTTGAAATTTCACCTACAGAGTGGGTGATGCTCATTAGCTGCATTTTGCCTCTCCTAAGAATTCCTGACCTATTAATAACCCTCCTGGAGATAAAATCTCTGCAGAGTCTGCATTCAGGCAGTCAGCACTGGAGTGATTGCTTCTTTTCATGTTTACTAATTCTGAGACGTGTGAAGTGTCCTCAGAGTGCATTTCTCCCCCTCTCCCTTCCTTTGCCTCCTGCACTGGGATGTTGCAGATTCCCTGCTGGACCTCTGATGTCTCCAGATGTGGAGCTGCTCTCAGAGCTCCCTGCCATGACATGGGCACCAGGGAGGTGATGCTGGCTGTGCCAGTTTGACTCTGCACAGCCAGGACCTTCTCCATCCTTTTCTGGTTCATTTCATTTAATTAAGCTCCTCATTTTGCTGGTTGATGCTGGTCTGAAGTGAAACTTTGGCCAGTTTGAACTTGCCTGAAATGAAAGCAGGCGGCGATGTCAGCCCTGAAACTGCCTTAGCTCAGTTCCTTCAAGGGGTGGTTCCATCTTGCAGGCTGCTTTCTCTGAGATCATCTCCAAGCTGAGCCTCCTTTTGTCTGGAGCCCACCCATTTTCCCACAGCAGCTCCAGTGGCATTTTGGGCATCCAAATTTCCCCAGGTGTGCCAGGCTTTGAACAAAATGCTGGCATCAGCTGCTGTGGGTGATGAAACACTGATGTATTAACAATTTAACCTGTATTTAAGCCCAGCTAAAGCAGCCCTGGTACAGCCCTGTGAGCTTTGTGCCAAGCCTGTCCCTGCACCTCGAGCCTGCAGGAATCCATGGCTGAGCTTCCATGCCTGTGGAGGCAACAGAGGCTTTCCACCATTCTTCCTCTGATCCTGGAGATGGAGGAGAGCTGGGACAGCTCCAGGCACAAGCCTGATGTCTGTCCTCACCTGCAGGGACTTGCAGTGGGTCCTTAGGAGCCACGTTTTATCCAAGGCTTCCCAGAACATTCCACGCTCCCAGGTTGGTTTCTGCTCTCCTGGTGATGCCTTGTGCAGGCTGCCCTAGAGCAGAGGCTGGACAGAGCAAAAGAACAAAGCAGGGATTTATTAAAAGGATCTCCTCCATGGATCCACCTTGGGCAGCACCAGAGCCCAGCCAGGGCTGCACCCAAGATGACCCAAAATGGCCCCAAAATGCACGGCCGCTCCCGGGGGCTCTCCCTGGGATCAGTTCTGCTCCATTTGCACCTTGGAGTTCATTGTCCCATTCCAGCTTTAGCCCAGGCAGCCCCATCCTGCTTGTTTTTCTCTCTCCAGCCCACGTTGGTTGTGCTCTTGGGCCTGAGGTTTGGATCATTTGTCCTTGGTGCCCAGCTGGAGCAGGAATTGTTTTGTCTCCCTGCTCTGTGCAGAGAGCTCAGCATCCCCTGATATGGAGCTCAGAACTGCACACTGAAGCAGCTCAGAATGTGAAAAATAGAAAAGCTAAACCTGAGGCATCACTGGGAGCAGCTGGGGCCCCACCAGTGCACAGCCCTCAGTGCCAGGCTTGTCCTTAGGGACCCTGTGGCCTTGAGTGGTCCCTTCCAGACAGCACAAAGGAGCTAAAGAAAGTGTTTGAAAAGAATTGTGTTAAAGTAAAGCCAAAGCAAAGCACAGAACATCATAAACAAATGATAAACATCCCCATTCAGTGCCTGGCTTTGGATAGGATGCTCCAAGAACTTTGTGAATGAAGGGATTCCTATTCTGAGTGTCCCAGAATGCAGGGGTTTCCTACTCTGAGCAAAACTCATCATTACTCTGTGCCTCTGTGTAAATTAAAATCAGTATTAAAGGCAGAGAATGCAAAGGATGATGCAAAGGTAAATGTTTTATTAAAACTGTATCAAGGGGAAAGCAAAAGGCAAAATTTCAAAAGGTACCAATAATAGAGGAACTTCTTTGCTTTTTTGTGCAGGTGTACCAAAATTCCCCAAAGAAAAAATTGAGCCTCTGGATGTGGAGCATGGGGATTCTGTGATCCTGCACTGCAACCCCCCAAAAGGCATCCCACCTTTGCATATCTACTGGATGAATATTGGTGAGTAAATGGGTTTTGCACAATTCATACAAGGAGGCTCAAAGCATTTGTCTTTCAGAGCAGTTCCATTGCAGATTCATCGTGGATAGGAATTGTAATTGTGCAAGTGTTTGGGAGAAATATCTGGATATTGAAGAACAAAATTTAAAAATGGAGGGTGGAGATCTGGTTTGACATGACCCAAAGTGAAATTGTTGTGTGCATTGACACAGCATCTCATTAAATATGAGATTCAGATAATTTATATATTGCTGAGTCTGTCAGTGATGAGGAGTGCTGCATTTAGAGGAGAGGATATCACGTGTCAATATGTTATCATCATTGTTTTCCTCCTTCCATAAATTGATGATTGATTTATGATGCTAAGGGAAAAACAATCCACCAGGTTTATATAATAAGTTCCTGGTGGGTTTCTGTTATTCTGCAGCGTTTGGTTTCTGCAGGAATTTCTGGCTTTTGGGAAAGCAAAATAACTCTGATTTTTAATTATCAATTTTTCCTTACCAGTTATATAGGTATGAATTGTTATATTATCTATCTATCTATCTATCTATCATCTATCTATATCTATCTATCTATCTATCTATCTATCTATCTATCATTAAATAATTTTTATCTCTTGTATACTGAATATTGGTAAATAACCCATGTGTTCTGCTGGATTTTCTGCCTCTTTTGCTTCAGAGTTCCATTCTCTGTCTGTACCTGGAAGGAAGCACACGAGGGGAGCACTTGGTGAAACAGCCCCGTGTTGTCCCCACCTCACAATTACTTTTCCTTGCCAGATTTGCAGCACATCCCACAGGATGAAAGGGTCTCCATGAGCCTGAAGGGAGATCTCTACTTTGCCAACGTGGAGGAGAGTGACAGCAGGAGTGACTATTGCTGCTTTGCAGCCTTCCCCAGGCTCAGGACCATCGTGCAGAAGATGCCGATGACGCTGAAGGTTTCCCGCTGTGAGTGTGGCGCTGAGCTCTTTGTTTGCTCCTGGTTTCTGAGCTCCCCAGGCAGCACTGCATGCAGATGTGTGGCTCTCTTGACAAAAGGCACCTTGCTGAGTTTATTTCCTGCATTATTAACCTCATTCTTGGGGATAAATTTCTCTGAGAAAAGCTTCTTGCTCTAGCCTCTGTTCTAGGTGGCCATCCCAAGGCATCAGTTTCTCCTGTCCCATCTGGGTCACCAGGAACTGATGCCTTGGGTGGCTGCCTGGAGAACAGGCTAGACAAAATTAAGAGAGTAAAATGAGTATTTATTGCAGGCCTTTGATAGGCACACCTTGGGCAGTCAGAAGCTACACCCAAGCTGGACAATGGTCATGAGTTTTTCAGACAATTATAGGTTTGGTCCATTTACACATCAGGGGTTAATCCTCCAATTACAGCTTCTGGTAATGAAGTCATTTATTCCAGGTTTGTCCCTCCAGTTCACTTTTGTTTACATTTCTCGAGGCCTGAGGCAGTGTCCATGATTCCCAGGCCTGGAGAGGAATTGTTGTGTCTGACCAAAATGTGAAGACAGTAGTTGACACTCTATTTGGAGTTTATAGTTATATACCAAAGCAGTACAGGATTAGAAAAATAGAAAGGCTAAAATCCCAAGGCATCACAATCAGAGCCCAAAAGTGCCCTGTCCTTCCTCCTGCTGTCCCCACAGTGAAAGCCAAGGGTGCATTAGGGAAATCTGTGCTCTTACATCCAGCAGGTCCCTCAGGAATGGGACTTCACTGGGTTTTGAGGACTTGGTGGCTGCCTCTTCCCTGGGCAAGGCCTGGTTTGGTCCAGCTTCAGCAGTGAGGTTGGAAAGATGGTGTTTTCCAGGTTTTTCCAGGCAGCCTGGAGCATCAGAACCACAAGGTGTTTCCAGTTCCTTGATGAAATGGTGTATAGGGAATGTAAGATTTCAGTTGTTCACTAAAATCTCTGATCTTTTGGGCCTACACAGCCCAGAAAGCCAAGGAGAATTTTGTCTTCATGAATGAAACCCTCATGTTTAAGATGTGATTTTTGAGAGTTTTCTTGTTGGGATAAAAAGAGAAAGGATTAATAGTGGTTTTGTGTGTTTAATTCTTGCTTAGACCGTATCTTGGGGTAATAATTGTGAGAAAAAGATCCCAGTTAAATGTTGCTTTCCATGGCTTTTCAGATGGGTTCAGTCCCCCACACATGCACACAGGGATTAGAGAAAAACAAGATGGGTTTTGGCTGCTGGTAGCCCTGGAAGTGGCCCAAAAACCCACTTCAGTGTGTCCATCTTGTCATCAAAGCCACAGGACCTGGGCCAGGAAAAGATGAGAGGCACGAACTGAAAGGGTTCTGTAAACTCAGCTTGACATTGCCCACTCCACTCTGTGCCAAGTGCCTGCTGAGGGACTGCATTAAAAATAAATAGAACAAAAATAAGCAGTAAGAAGCAAGAGAATGGATACATTTTATAACATTTCTCTTTGTGGATACTTAGTGATTTTTGTAGATAGCAAGGATGAAATGCTGATTATATCACCCATGAAGTATTTTTCAGAATAACACAAATCTTTAAAGCATTTTCATTGTATTTTCAAAACTCAGTTGCTCATCTGTTGCTTTTCTTTATATTTTTCATTCTTTCTTTCTTTTGGGGCAGAAATTGGGGGGGTATGGAGGGGCATGGTTTTGTTTTGTTTGATTTATGGTTTCTTTTGATTCTGTCTCAACCCTGCATGTTTGTTTGGTTGTCATTTTTATTTATTTCAGTAAAGCATGCTAATGACTCAGGCTCACCTAACGCTGCTGTTACTAAGGGTGAGTTGAATACATTTGTTTTTAGCCTTTGAACTGAGACTCCACCAGCTGAGGTGAAATGGGAGCTGCTCAAAAAAACATCACAAAAGCCTCTTGATTGTGATGGGATGGATTGAAGCAGTCCAGGCAGCACAATTGCCTCATCTTGTAGTTTCTGAGAGCAATCTCCAGGGCTTTTAATGAAAAAGATAGGTTTTTTTTACTTGAGAAAGGAGCTTTTTAAGGATGTAGAAGTGAGGACATAGATGCTCTGGGTTTCTCATGTTATCAATTCAGAACAGGAGCCAGAGCTGGATGCTCCAAATCATTTTCTGGCAGTTAAGAGAACTCTGAGACAGCCAGGGTTTGACACCATGAATTGGTGTCCCAGGGGTCACCCTGGGGCTGCCTTGCTCCAGGAGGAGCTCAGGGTGTGGATTTATGGAGTTTGGCTGCCCTGTGGTGGCTGTCCCCATCACCTGGATGTAGATGGGAGGTGGCTCTGTCCTGTGGTGCCCTGTGTGTCACCAGCATAGGTGACACCACAGCAAAGCCCTTCTCATCCTATGGATTCCCATCTCCCACTGCTTTGCCTGCCCCTCTCTGTGGAGCAGATCCTGAAAATATCCTGCAGGCAGCAGGTGCCTGTTCCTGCAATTCTCCACCTGCTTCCTTTTGTTTCAAATCTATGAAATTTAGAAATTTAGATTCTGTAGCTCTTAACTCTTAATTTCTTTGGTCAAATGCCTTTTAAGAGTACTTTTCTTTTTTTTTAACCTCCTCTAGAAGATTGTTTTTTTGCCAGACAAGCACTGAGGTTTCTGAAAAAGGGGTTATCCTGGAGTGTTTTAGGATGGATAACTCAGAGCACTCATCACTCCCCCGACTTTGCCCGTGGAGCTGGGCCCTGGGAGCAGCACTGGCAGGGTCTGTGCACCGTGCCTGCCACTCCAGAAGCAGTTTTTTTCCCTCCAAGGGATGTCTGAGCTCTTGCTGGGAAGGTGGAGGGCAGATGGGAAATGTGTGAGAGTGTCCAGAGGCACCAACGTGTCCTGCTGCAGCTCAGAGCCCTTGTGACACAGATCTGTAGAGATACAGAGCAAGGGGAGATTAAAATTAAAAATGAGGAAATGGTTCAGGGAGATCTATGTGGTCTTTTACCAAATCATCCATAACTGGCTATTTTTTTAAGAACTAGCACCATTTGGGGACTGATTCATTAGTGTGCTAATTGTTATGATAGTGGTAACTGGGCAGCCACTGAACCCTGCATTTTTCATCCTAAAACCCTTGTTTGGCAGGCTGGAACAAATGGGCTGTTGGAATCAAATGCAGGTCAATCTTGTTTTATTATTTTTACAGTCTCCCTTACAAATTGTATCTCCATCACTGCAGATTTAATAATTGGAACAGGAGGGACAATTCTGTGGGATGCTCAAGTCAGGAAAGGTGGGGTTTCACCTGAGGTTTAAAAGATGATGGAGCCAGTGCAGAAGAAAGGTGCTAAGAAAGGAGGTGTGGACCTAAAGATCAGGAATTGAGAAGATCAGGCTACCTGAGGGGTGATAGGAAGGGCCAGTGCTTGGAAAACTGGATATAAAACTGTAGGGAAAGGGGTTTTCTAGCACTGCTGCCTGTTGATATCACTGTACCTCCATTCTGACTGTTATCAGGGGAAATAAGGGCTCCTGGGTTAGTCTCAGAGTGGATAAATAAAGATGAAAGCACACAAATGGCTGTCAGAAACCTGCTGGCAGCAGTGATGTTTGTGGCATTATTGAAGAATATCTGAGATTTCCCACCTAACTTCTGTTTTATTTTATCTTCCAGCAAATTTTATCAAGGAAAGGAAACCCAAACTGCTGATCCCTCCTGAATCTGCTGGCAGTAGCTCATCAGTCACTGTCATCAAGGGAGGTGTCCTGCTCCTCGAGTGTATTGCTGAAGGGCTGTGAGTAATGGAAATGCTGCACAAACTTAATCACCTTTGGAGGGAGAAATGAGCAAAGAAAAAAAGGATATTGCAAATTATGCAACAGTTTTAAATGCAACTCCTGTGCAGAGCTTTTTGTACCTGTAAAGCAGCACAGGGTGCAGGCAACAGTAGTGTGTTGGTTATTGCTGTAGCTTGTAAACAAGTAATTAAAACCACAGTGTGGTAAGTATGGAACTTTTTACATTTTTCTATTTAAAAAAATTGAAATTTTTTTCAGTAGTGCTACTTTGGAGATGTCAAGAAACTAAATAATATCAGCATCAGCTTCAGTACTTTTGTTCACAACCTGTAATTTTTTTTTTTTCTGGTTTTGCCAATTCAGTTTTGCTTCAGTGCTCAAAATTTAAGATTTTTTCAGTTGTAAGATCTCATTTTTTTAAAAACAAAGTTCTTGAGTGATGTAGCAAAAGACATCCTTTAAGGAATGGTTGGGAAAATCATCAATCCCTGTTACAGCAGGAGGGGCTGGCTCAGGTGTGAATGTGACCCTGGCTGTTTTCTGTGTCCATTCCCCAGCACCCAGAGTTTCCATAAAGGATGTTCATTCCATGGTGCCCTCACAAATGACAGGATATTGAGGAACAAGGGTTAAAATATAGCTGCTTTATGATGGGAAATCAGGACAATTTTTGTGGGAAATGAAGTTGTAGAGAAGTCTTTAAGCTTGACAAGAAGTTCATATAGCATGTATTTGTATACAAATTTTGAGATAAGAAATGCTGATTTAAAAATATTGTAGAATAAGACAGACATTGTTGAGAGAGGAATGGAACTAGAAATAAGTTTTAAAAGAGGATTTTGTAAAAAAGATAAAATACTTTTAAAGTATTTTATTTACTTTTAAAAAAGGTAAATACTTTAGAGAAATAGAACTATGAAAGATGTATTGTAGGAGGACCTACGAAGGATAATTTTAGATGATTACCTTTAAAACATTTATAGCATAACATGATAAGAACTTTGCTTATTTTTATAAAAATAAGCAAAGAAATGCTTACAATGTAAGCCTAATGTCGCTTAATCTGACAAATTTTGTCCTTATAAATAACACAGGACAAAATGAGGGCAAGTAAGGAAAGGGACTGGGAAATAAATGTTGAGCTCCACCCTCACAAGGAGCTGTGATTCCCTTCTCAGGGCTGTTGCTGCTGGCCCAGCTCCCTCAGCCACCAGCCCTGCTTTGCTCTTCCAGTGTCCCAGTTTGTCCCCTGTGCCTGTCCCTGCACAAATGGAGCTGCCACCAGGGAAACAGAGAATCTGTGCACCCACCAAATCCCCAGTGAGAGCAGAGTCCCCTCTGGCTTGGCTGGGACAGAGCTTTGTGTAGAGCAGAGCTTTAAATCACCTGGATTTGGAGGTGATTTATATCAGCTGGACGTGGAGCTGCAGACTCTGCTTCACACCCAGATCTTTCCTGTTAAAGGCTCTGCAATTCTATTCCCTCCATAAAATTCCAAAGTCAGGATATTTATCTGCCTGCACATGTTTAGGGCATTTTGTTTTTCCATATGGGCTTGAAAGGGCATTGCTGGTGGAAGCTGGCAAGGAGTTGAGTTGGCATTTCTGAAAGGAGGTGAATGTCTTCTCTCTGTTGGATTCACTCCAGGTATCTGCAGTGAGTTTTGCTTCCCTGTTGCAACATTTCCTTTCCTTCCCCATCAAGCAAATCTGCCAGCCCACGAACTTCCCCAAAGCCACAACTCTGATTTTAGAGGGTTTTCTAGGGGTTTTGATAGGGAAATCACCTTGGGGATATTCAAATATGAAATTTTATGTGCAAGCATGAATATCAGATACAAAAAGAGAAAACCAGAAAAGTCTTTCTGTCCCTTTGGAAAAAGGTAAAAAGAAAGAAATATTTTTGTTTCACTCTAAATTTTCCAGGAAATTCTTTAGAAAAATAATTTTTTGAACAAAAAGGTCATTTTGTTGGGTTTTTTTTTTTTTTTGGAGCAGTCACTTCTGAAAGAGCACAAACTACCTCTTTGTCTTATCACCAAGCACATCTTTTCATCAAAATCCTTCAAAAATGCAACTTTTAGAGTAAAACATTATTTTTCTTTGCTAAAATTCCTATTTTCAGCAGAAAAACAATCAGCTTTGCCTACATCTCTGCCAGTCCATCCTGCCACATGTCCACAGACCTTGAATTTCAAGGAACTCAGATCAGGGCCACCTGACTGCAAAACAGGCAATTAGGGACATTTCCAATCTGTCATTTTTTACAGATTTACACCCTGAGCAGTGGCAGTGTCAGGAGGGCATGGCCTCGGAGCTGGCTTTGGGACAAGAATGGGATGAGGGCTTTGGGAGGGAATAATGGGGTATTTGCAGGGCTGGTGGAACCCCAGGATTTCTGGGTACCTGGGGTTTTGTGCCTCCTGCCTGGGCGTGGGGCCACAGGGACAGATGGGCACCGGAGGAAGCGGCTCTGGCCGCGTGTCCCGTGCGGTGTCGGGGCCACCAACAACATCTGTCCCCGGTTCTGTGCCACTCCTGGCTCTTTCTAGGGCTGGGAAGAGCATTTCAGCCACCTCCAAAGCACTGCAATGGAGTCTGGCCCTCCTGGCTGTCCTCAGGTGCCCTTTTGGGGCAGGATGGAATGAGCTCCAGCCCCTTTCCCGCTGTCCATGCCAAGACACATCCAAGGAATGAAGCTTTGCTCTGGTGAAAATCCCACTCACAGGGGGTGTGCAGAGCAAGGAGCAGTAGAGCAGCTGTGTAGTATAACCCTTAGGTAGCCCCAGAATTTTTAAAGCTTTAAAAGCTCAAAAATCCTCTAAAGGCACCTCCCAAATCCTGGGTGTGAACAGCAGCTCTGCCACGTGAAGCATCACAGCAGCTTCTTGCGTTCAACTCAAAATCTTCTTTATCTTCCCTTTGTTCTCAGCCCAACTCCTCATCTCAGCTGGGTCAAGATCACGGGAAACATGCCCAAGGATGAGCCAGAGACAGAGAATTTTGGGAAGACCCTGAAGATTGACCAAGTGACAGCAGCTGATGAGGGGACGTACCAGTGCACGGCCAGCAACCCCATGGGCAGGGCCAGGCACGAGTTCCACGTGCATGTGGAAGGTGCTCAGTACTCTTTGCTAAAATTATTGTTTTGGGGACAAAAAGGTGGGGAAAGGGAAGTGAAGGGGACTCTTTGTTAATATGACTCAAGCAACTCCACCAATTGATGCCAGCCTCTTGGATTTGGGAAGGTTTGCACAAAGTAGCACCTCTAAAACAACAGCAGCAAAAAATGTAAATAATGCTTTTTGTTTTTCCCCCCTGAATCATGAAGGCCTTAAAAAGCAGGGGACAATATAAATATGTGAGCAGGTTCAATACTCTAAAGATGGGAGGGAGTCAAGCAGAAATATTGATTAAATGTCTTCCACTAACCTGAATGTCAGGAAAAAAAATATGTAGTTATTCTTTTTGCTCTTAAAAACTGTGGAAATGGCTATACTGGGCTGGATCAGAGGGACATTTAGCTCAAGTCGCTTTCTTTGGTTCCCACCAAAAGTGGGCTCTTAGGGAGAGCTGTGAAAATTCCTTTGCTCTGATTTTCGTGTAGGCACAGCCAGAGCTGGGAGTGTTTTCTGAAATCTCTGAAAAGTATCATAAAACCTGTGAAACAAAGTAAAAAATATGCTTTCTGCTATTTTTTAGCAGTTAAAAAAATGGAAATATGACCCTTTTTGTCACCTCACTGAGTACCCAAGGCTCCTTTTTCCCATTCTTCTGCTCCCCAAACCCTGAGGTGTGCATCAGGTGGAGATGCCCTTTCCCAGGAGCCAGCAGAGCTCTGAGGGGTTGTTGAGAGGGGTTGGTTTAGAACTCTCCCTGCCACTTTCTCTGCCCATAAACAGCTACAAACTGAGAATCCTGAGGCTGAAAAACTTGCTGAAAACATTTGCCTGATGAAAAATGCTCCAACCTCTACTCTGCACTTAAAAAAAAATAAAATAAACCCCTGGCAGTTTTACCCTGGTGCCTCATTTTCAGAGGGCTCCTCATCCCTCTGTGGTCACCAGATTTGTGATGGAAGAAAAGCACTTTGAGCTCCCTGCTCTGTGTTTGCTCAGCAGCAAATGAGGAAAAGATTTTCTCCCAGGGGCTGATGAGTCCTTCCCACTCACTCAACCCAACCTTGTCCCTTGCACTCCTCTTTCCCTTGCTGGAAGTGTGGCAGAGGAGGATCCCAGGGCATGGCAAGTTCTCAGCTGTGGTGGAGGGGAAGTGCTGACTCCTAGAAATCCTTCCAGATGGTTTGGAGCATCTCTGCTGTAGCAGAATATTTTAACAATCTGGCTATGATTTTCTCGGCTGCAAAAATCGATTTCCTTCAAAGAAATTGCAGGAGCTGCAAAAACTAAAATACCAGAGAAATAACATTAATTTTGCAGTTTAGAATATTGACCTTCTTCTCCCGCAGTTTCCAGAGGAAGGAAAACTTCCTGGCAAATTGTTATTCCTGCTTATTAACAAACAAGTGCTTAGAAAAAGAGAAAAGCAGGAAATAATCCCACTCCAGCCATCGCAACGTAAAAAAATCCTTTTCCAATTGCTATGAAATCCATTTTCCAAGTGTGTAACTAGAGGTGGCTCCTGTCTGCAGCAGGGATTCTTCCTATTAGGAGTCACCTCACATCCAAGGTATCAAGGTAAACCTGGGCCCAAACCCTGCTGTCTTCTACAATTTCTGAGCAGCAAATGTCGCTGTCGTTAATCAGAGATGGACACGCTCATCATTCTTGCAGGAGCTCCAGTGAGCACACTCAAGGGCACATCCTGAGCATTAATTTCAGGAGGCTTCAGGGAGCTCGTGCTGATGTTGGGCTCCTCACACCTGACAGGTTCCTCTCACAGGATGCATGCAGGGAGAAGAAAATTAAATGTGGAAGAAAAATTATCTGTTATTAACCTCCAGCCATCCTCAGCGGAGTGTTGGGGTGTAAATCAGGATTTTTCTGTCGCTGTGCCACGTTTTCTGTTCTACTTTCTGGTATTTGAGGACCTCAAACCAACGCCCCATCCTTCTAAATACCAGTTTTAGTGGTATTTGCATGCAGCCCACTTCCTAATCCTACCGAGTCTGAGGGCAAAGATTCAGGCAATCATTACCAAGCATATGAAAATATTCAGCAAGCAAATTGCTTGACTGCTTGAGCATTTTAATCTCTCTGTGCAAGGGAAGATGTAGCCTGGAATACCTGAGCAGACACAAAAACCCCACTGTTGTTATTAAAATGAGAGAGAATTATTTTTTTTAAAAAAATAGCAAAGCAAGCCCACAAATTGTTTTGACTTCAAGCATTTATTTGGTTGTTGTTTGTAGTTCACCAAACCTGACAGAAAATTAAAATATAACCTCCAAATCTTGCAGGATCATAATGATCTAAAGTTACTTTGATCTTGACTGAGCCTCCTAGGTGGGGTTTAATAGAAATAATTGTTACAATATAATGATTAATTATAGTAATAATGTAATAGCTAAGGGCCTTTGCAGTTATGTCTCGTAATACTTTTATTACTCAGCCAGAGCAAAAGAAAAGAGATTAAATTAATGGGAAGCAGAAGCAGAACTGGGTGTTTTAATCAGGCTCAAACTTTCTGTTTCACTGGAAGATTGCTCCAAGAGGGATGCAGAGCCCAAGGTGGCAACAGCAGCTGCTGCTGGCCCTGGGGTGGGATGGATTCCCAGCCTTTGGGAGGAGAATTTGGAGAGAACTTGACAAATTGGGAAAGTGGTGTGGGATAAAAAGGATGGGTTCAGTAAGTGCAGAGCAGTTCTCACCAGGCAGCACTGATTGGCCTCATCAGCACAGGCTGGGAAATGCCTGCCTGGGTTTGTTGGGACAATCCACTGGATGGGAAGAGGAACATCTCTGGGAAGTGTTAGTCTGGCAGAAAAGGCAAAAATCATCCTGGAAAATAGAAAGAAAAGTGTTGTTGTAAGAGACTGCTGAGAACTGAGAGGGCCTCACCTAAAGTGAGCAGATTTACAACTTCACCTTCTTCAGGAAAGGTCAGGAAAAGGCAGCAGAGGTGGTCAGAGAGCTCAAAATCTTGGCATTTGGAAAAAAAAATATAGATATCTTTAATTCAGGAGAAATTACACCTGGGGAATGCACAACAGCCTTCAGAGGAAGGGAAGTTTCTCCACAAAATTCCCTGTTCCATTCCAGAACATCTCTGGGCAGTGTTAGTCTGGCAGAAAAGGCAAAAATCATCCTGGAAAATAGAAAGAAAAGTGTTGTTATAAGAGACTGCTGAGAACTGAGAGGGCCTCACCTAAAGTGAGCAGATTTACAACTTCACCTTCTTCAGGAAAGGTCAGGAAAAGGCAGCAGAGGTGGTCAGAGAGCTCAAAATCTTGGCATTTGGAAAAAAAAAAACATAGATATCTTTAATTCAGGAGAAATTACACCTGGGGAATGCACAACAGCCTTCAGAGGAAGGGAAGTTTCTCCAAAAAATTCCCTGGGGGTGATGTGAGACAGGGGAGAGTTAAACTGCAGCAAGGCAGAAGGTGGTTAGATGTCTCAAATCTGTTCTGTTCTACTCATGGGGAAAACACAGGGGGAGAGGCTGAGGGGAAGGTTTGGAGCCTTTGTGGGTATTTTAGATGCAGATCATCCTGCTCTGCTGGAGATGCCCATTTTAGAGCCCTTTCATTTCTGGATCTGTCAGTGTTTCCCATGAGGACATAAATCAATCAGGAGGAGCAAATTGATAACTCTTACCAGGAAGAATAAATGATGCAGTGAAGTATTTGCCATTCCAGATGCACTATTTGATTATCCAACTCCTGGCTTTTGTAGTTGCTAAAATATTTTGTTATATTTTGTATACTTTAAGTGGTATAGCACATCTGCCACGTGGAAAAGAGGTTCTTCAGCCTTTCTGTGAAATTGCATTTCACACCTGGCAAAATCTCATTGCCTCTGTCTTCACAGCCTCTTCACTTCCTTGGAGCACCCACAGCAATTCCAGTGCTGAGAAAGGAGAGCAGTGACATCAAAAATCAGCTCACAGCTCCAGAGTGTGGGCACAGGTGGAGATAGGAAGGGATCCTTCAGGTGGTTTTTATTCAGCCTGTGCCTGGTGTCTCCAAACCAAGGAAATATCCTGTCTCAGTTTGTGGCAGATTTAGAGGAAAAATTCCAAGCCAGCAATTTCATCAGGACTGCTACAAACCTTTTCACCTCCATGCCTTTGACTCATCTTTTCCAGATGAAACCATGGTGTATATGAGAGAGAAGAAAAAAGAGCTGCAAAACCAAAATATTCTGGTGTTTGCAGAGTTTTTTCCCTGGAGCCAAATACCAGGAAGTTTAACAGATGTGGTCATGTCACTGTGGGATGGGAAGAAGCACTGAGTGAGGATGTTGGTAGAAAAATCCCTTCTGTGTGAAGGAAATGGGATGATTTTATCATTTTAAATAAGCTTTTGTGGTTTGAATTTCACTTCAGTCTTTATATATTAATTAAACCATTCCTGGGTGCTCTCCTGTGGGAGTGCTGGTCTGGGTGTGGAAATGCATCCCACTTTAGGGTGTTTTTTTTTTTAAAATATCTGTGTGAATGTGAGCAGTGACGTTTTGCTTCAGCATATCTCACTGATAACATCTGTTGCTGTATTACCAGGCAACAGCTCTGTTAATCTTCAAAGCATTTTAGGAGCATTAACTAATGAATCCTCACGTTTTCCCTACATTACCTCACCTTTTTAATAGGGAAAGAGGCCCCGTGATCTTCCCAGCACTTGCAGAAGAGGCAGTGTCAGGTCTGGTGTTAAAATCTCTTAAGTTTGGTGCCTTTCAAGGGGAAATGATGAATTCAAAGCTGTTTTGAGTTGAGGCTGCCCACCGAGGGCTCAGGGACCTGCGTTCAGTCAGAATTAAGCATTTATGAGATAAATTCTCCTTTTCTCCCCTTCATCTCCCTTCCCTCGTTATGGAAGTCTGTTCCACACGAGGTTTGGGTACCTGATGCTCAGGGGCTGCTCTGCAGAGCAGAGTTTTCCCAGAGCTTCCCCGGAACAGCTGGGAAAGGAGAGCACAGGGAATGCAGCAGCACAAGGCTGCTCCTCTACCACCACCCTGTGGGCACCTGCACCGCTCATCCCCAGCGATGAGAGAATGTTCTACCATTCCTAAATGTGTTATGGATCAGCCTCTGGTCTGAACACACCATGGAAAAACAGGAAATCAAGGTGGTGGTGCATTTCCTCAGCATGGGGAGAGGGGCAGGTGCATCAAAGGTGGATCAGTGCTGTCCTGGAGCTCTGTCAGCTCCCAGGGAAGGCGATGGGAGCCACTTGTTCGTGCCTAGGGAGGGGAATTCGAGCTGGATGGATGTTCCCACACTGTTTGTCTTGCTGAAATAGCCTCACCTGAAGTCGTAGATCACACTCACATCTGAAGGTCCTTGTGGAAATCCCGACCCATTCCCTCCCTCCCGTGTGCGTTCCTTTCCCACTTGGATGAACGCTGCCCGTTCCTCCACCCTGCCTGACACTCACCAAGCCTGCAGGGCAGGACTGCCGTGTGCTGGTGCCAATTGCACCTTTCCTTTCCATGGGAAATACAAGGAACCCAGCTGAGCCGCGGGATGGATGGGCTGTGAGCAGTGGAAGTGTTGGTGGCGTTTGCCATCTCCTGGAGAATCCCAGCAACAGCAGAGACACGCGTTGGGCTGTGACTGTGGTGCCTGAGGATTTCAGCTTTTCTATTTTCCATCTCTTTGTAACCCTGCAGTTCTTTAGTGTGTAACTCCAAACTCCACACACACTGTGAGCTGCTGCTTCCCCAGTTTGGGCAGACACAACAATTCCTCTCCAGGCCTGGCAATCAAGGACACCTCACTGCCTCAGGCCTGAGAGATGGGAACAAAAGGGAGTTGGGGGCAGCAAACTTGGGGTCAATGACTTCATTACCTGGAGCTGGAATTGGCAGATTCACCCCCAATATGCAAATGGACCAAACTTATAAAAGTGTGAAAACCCATTGTGCATTTTTGGGTGTAGGCCCTGGGGGGCTTTGTCTGCCCTAAATGTACCTGAAGGCCCTTCAATAAATAGAACAGCTTTTTATTCCTTCTGTTATCCTTAGGTAGTCCCAAAAAGGCATCAGCTGATCCCTGTTCTGTCTCTTTTCCCAGAGCCTCCCCAGTGGCTGAAGAAGCCTGAAGGTGGGGTCTACAGCGTGGGGACAAACCTGGTGCTGCTGTGCGAGGCCATCGGGAACCCCGAGCCCAGCATCCAGTGGAAGCTCAACGGGATGCCCATCGATGGTACGTGCAGGGGCCAGGGTGCTCCTCCAGGCCCTGCCCAGGTGGGATGTGCCTCTGTATCAACCAGCTTGAGGGCACCCACAAGTCCTAACATGCTGAGTGATGTCTGCTTTGGCACCTCTTTAGATAGGAATTGTTTATTGACTCCAATAAACTAATATTTAAATAGGATTCTTGAAGAGGGCGGTGGTGAACATTGCACATGTGGAGCTGTGGTACCTTTGAGGTGCTGCCCTGTAACTCTTCCATCTTTTGGGGATGTGGGACAGCTCGAGAGCTCCTTTGTGCTTGTGAGTGAGCCCAGGTGGCTGGGGAGCAGTGGTGTAGCAGTATTTTATTATTATTATTATTATTATTATTATTATTATTATTATTATTATTATTATTATTATTATTATTATTCCAAAAAGTCTCTGTGGTGAATTTAGTGGAATTTGGTGCTCTGGAGCACTTCCCCCAGGCCATGGGACTGCTGGCAAAGGCAGAGCCCTGCAACTCACCAGCTGTTGGGCATGGTCTTGTTTGGATCCTCAAGATGTTCTTTGCTTTGGCTTCCAAGCAGTGAGGAGAGCCTGGGAGCTCCCCAGTCACCGTGTTCCTCCAGCTCCTGACACAATCTGGTGTTTTCCAGGCAGGACCTTCCGAGGGAGAATCTCCACCAGGGAGATCAGCCTGACCAACCTGCAGCTGCAGGACAGTGCTGTGTTCCAGTGTGAGGCCACCAACAAGCACGGCACCATCCTGGCCAGCGCCAACGTCAACGTCCTCAGTGAGTCCCCCGGGCTGTCCCCTCCCAGAGAGCACACCAACAACCCAAACTGAATCCTCAGGGCAGCCTGGGGCTTGTCACCATCTCATGGTTCCTTTGGGTTCCTCATGGTTCCTTTGGGCTCCACATGGTTCCTTTGGGTTCCTTTGGGCTCCTCATGGTTCCTTTGAACTGGCCCCAGATTTTAAGAAGTGTTGTCCAGATTTATGCAACAGGTTTTAACAAGGGGAGTGTTATGTGCTTAGCACAGGCACTCCTGAGCTTTGGTACATTTTAAAAACATGGTTGTGGTTGGGCTCAAAAACTTGAATTCAAACACAGTGAAACCACCGGGGACTGAATTGTGACCACAATGCTGGTTTTGAATTATCAAGTGTATTTTTAATCTTTGATTTCTGTTGTGGTGCTCAGTCTGTTCTTTGAAGAAAGGGAGTGAGGGGAATTTATTTAATAAAAAACATCTCTGGGGGCAGCAGAACTGGGTCTATTTTCTCTCCTGGATGTTTCAATTTCTGATATGTCCAGCAGTAACCCCCTGTTATCTCTGTCAGTGAAGCTTCTGAGAGCTCAGCTGCTCAGTGCAACTCTTCCAAACAGCTGTGAAATTCCCATTAAACACCTCAGCCTCTCACCCTTGCTGGAAAAGGGCAGGGTGCAGGGCCAATATTTATATTCCTAGTTCTGAGATGCAGTGCTGCTCACCTTGCATTGTCTCCTGCAGATATTGCCCCCCTGATATTGACCCCAGATGAGGAAAACTACGCCACGGTCGTGGGTTACAGCGCCTTCCTCCACTGTGACATCTTTGCCTCACCTGCAGCAGATGTCAGATGGTAAGATACTGGGAATTGGGTTTTTTTTCATGTGAAACAAGTTCCTGCAGGCTTCCCCAAGTTTGAAAAGTCTGCTAGTTTTTATTTCTATGGAGTTAAGAATAGAAATTTGCGACGAAACGGTTCGTAATGTAAGTTTTCTGTGTTTAAATGTGCTTTTAAGAATTCTGAAGAATTGGTTTGGGAAAAAAGAGTTCCTGGAAATCCCCAGTATCTGCTTGAGACAAATGCCAGGCTATAACCTGGCAAAACCATGCTGTTTATAGCCAAATCCTGCTGAAGCTTCATCAGTTAAATGCTGGCAACACTTCAAGTTTGGACACATTACTGAGGTGGAAATGCAGTGACTTACAGAACACATTTACCTGGACATGCTTCCATAGGGTTGGAAACCACATGATTGTCACAGCAGGCGACAGGTGCAATAAAATTGCAGGTGGCAGCTGCAGATTAAAGACAGAGTATTTTAGAGAACATTTTAGACTCTGTCCCTGTGGGTTTGGTGTGCAGAACTTTATGATTTGCTACACGTGCATAAAGTATCTCACTTATCCTGACTTTAATTGCTCAGTGGCAAAGCTGAGTCCCAAATTTCCCCTGCAATAAGCCCTAACCATGAACTAACACTTCCTGCAGTAACCCAGGCCTGTTTTTATCACCTTTAGGACTAAGGATGACAGCATAGAGCCCCTTTCAACGTTTCGCTACGAGTTAAACAAGAACGGCACCCTGGAGATCAGGGACACAAAGAAGGAGGACTCGGGGTCCTACGCCTGCTGGGCTGCAAATTCTGTGGGGAAAAGAGCAATCACTGCTAATCTGGATATAAGGGGTGAGAAAAGAAAAAAGTCTTTCACAGCTGCTAAGATTTTATGTCTGCAGTTTTTTAGGAAGTAGTGAATATTCAGTCCAGGGTACAGGTTTATTCTGTGACTTTAGGAATTCTCTGGATATTACAACATGAAGTTGTCACAGGTCTCACATATATGTAGCCTGTAACTTTTCAGCTGGATTTCTCCATGGTGCTCACTTTCTTCTGGATGCTTGCAGAAGCTGCACAAGTCACCAAAAATTTGCATTTACACATTATCTTGGAAGGATTTTCCCTCCTTTTTGTCATTGCCCTGTTGCACTCAGGGCAGGCTCTTGGCTGACCCTTGGGAGCCTTCCCTGTGCTCCTGAGCTTGGTGGGATCCTTGTTGATCCAGATGTGTTTTCTGCTTCTCCCTCAGCTGTGGGAGTCCTCTCCCTAAAATTCCTTCCCATCAGAAGGCACATCCCAAACTGGAATAACTCCCAAGTGGACACCAAACACATTGCAGGGTGCTGCTGGTTAAAGGACTTTGCACCTGGCTTTTGCCTGTTTGTTGATAAATATTTTTAAGCAGAGCAAATAAAAACCCTCAGATGTGTTTACTTCTAAATTTGAGATCCATCCCTTGTGCTGCAGCTCTGCTTTAAGGGATTTGTGTGGTTGGTTGGCAGGAGGGGTTTTCCCTGGAGGGTGTGATGGCAGTGGGCAGCTCCTGTTGGGCACACAGGTGGCATTTAGTGGGTTTTCTACAAATCTGCTTAGGATTTAGGGCTTGCTAATGAAAAAAAAAAACAAAACAAAACAAAAACAAACCCTTAAATACTCAATTAGGAAAGCTCTCTGATGTAGGTTTGCTGTGACAAACTTGAGGAAAAAGCCTACTCTTTGTGTTCCATTTCCACCCACTCCCTTGGCTTTGGGAATTTTACAGTGATAATAAACATGAAAATGTACAATGAAATTCTCACAGAGCAACATTTCACTGCAGAAATAAATTCAGCTAAGTGCTTTCTTCTTACTTATTCATCTGTTTCTGCATTCAGATTATAGTCAATTAAAAGAACAAACTTGATTGCAATAATTTTTCCTCACTTGACTTTAATATGCTTGTAATTTTTCTTGGATCATTGCCAAAGCTTATTTCAAATGGCAATTAGACATAAAAATCATATTCAAGCCTTTTTTTTTTTTATCATCCATTTCATGACAAGCTGCTAACAAGGATTTTCACCTGTAACTTTTTTTTTCTGTGGATTTTTTTTTTTCTGGAGCTCTTTGGTTTGGAGCGAACTAAAAAATGTTTCAAGATAAAAAACCTTTGAAGATTAAAAAAAATGTTTCAAGATAAAAAAGAAAAATGAAATCCTGCCAAATATGTATTTCAAACCTCACCACCCTTCACTTGAAATGTTTGTATATATAACAAAAAAAAAAAAAGACATGATTGTTGCTCCTGAGGTTGATTTGTGTAGATGAAGTGCTTGGTGAAAATTTGATGTAATAGCCCCTCTCTCACCTAATCAAAGTGTTTTTCTGTGATCAATCAGATGCTACAAAACTTGTTGTTACTCCGAAGAACCCCCGAGTGCTGAAATCACATTCCATTTTATTGAAATGCCAGGCTGAGTATGATTCCCACTTGAAACACAGTTTTAAATTATCCTGGAGGAAGGATGGAGATGAGCTGCCAGTCAACAGCACAGAAGGTGGCAGGTGAGTGGGGAAGGAACAAGGCTGTTCTTGATCTCAGCTGGATAATCTGGTGTGGTGCTGAAGCTGGAGTTTCATTAAACATGAGCCTTAATAGCTTGAAATGCAAATTTATGTCTTCAAAGAATTCTTCATGAGATATGTGAGTAGGTCTGCATTTTATACACATCTAAATATAAATGCAGCAATGTGAGTTTCGAGCCAAATGTGTTTGGGTTTATTAACTCTGTTACCATCATAGCAGAATGTAAAGTTATATATTAATATGTACATAATACATATATATTTTTTTGTGTATGATATAAATGTTGGCCCTACCCAAAAACACAACCTTGACCTCAGTGCAGGTTGTTTCTTCACTTCAGTGGAACCAGTGTTTTCTTATAGTTTGCACTTATTTAGCTGAAACAAATGGCAATGTCGAAGTGATGGTAAACAGGTTTCAGGGATTCTGCCATGAATCTTTCCTATATATGAGTTTAGGATTTGCAGGCTGGATTTTGCCCTATTTTTGGGTTTTCATTGACCTCAGGGGGCTGGAGCTCAGCCTTTATTCCACAGAGGGGTCCCACAGGGGAAATCAGATGTCTTTATTAATTACCACAGGAGAGAGATGATTTCCTAAGTACTGGAGAGGCTGAAAATCCCACTGAGCCCTCCTAGGATGGTGAGGCAGTGCCATGGAAACTCCATCTCTGCCATGGAGCCCATGGCCTTGGATTCTTGGCAGCTTCCCTGGTGCTTTGGACATGACACAAGTGCCTTGGGAACTCTCAGTTTCCCTCAATCTTTCAAAAATTCCGTCATAAACCCCATATATTTGTCTCATTAATGATGTGCCAAAATCCTATGGCCCAGACACTCATCCTGCGCATCTCAATGTGATTCTTTTCAGAGCAGGATTGACAGGCCAGCCTCCAGCCACGGAGGCTAAATTGCCACAAAATACAAATAATACTCCTCAGCACAATGTAGAGCAGAGCCACAATTACATTTTAATGTAGCAGGCCCAGCGTGCAGCTATTTAATGAAAATGTCCCGTGCCAAGTTCTATTATAAACAGTCTTTCAGAGAACAACGTCTGTGTGTCATACTCATCTTACATATTTTTCTCATCCTTATTACCATTTTTTTTTTTTCCTTGCAGGATAATTCTGGACAGGGATACCCTGTTCATATCCAGTGTGCTCCTGGAGGATCAGGGAGTTTACAAGTGCGTGGCCAGCACTGCCCTGGACTCCGCCGAGGCCGAGGCGCAGCTGATCGTTCTGGGTAAGGTCGATGTTCCTGGTGTGCAAACAGCTCCTTGCAGCAGGAATTGCCACTGCAGCGCTTCTTTGCTTCTTTTCACAGAGCCTCAGTAACCCAATTTCACAGAGCTTGTCATTCCTTAAGCTCAGCTGTGCTGTCCCTTATCTCTGGGAATGGTGATGCTGACTCAAACTCGATTTATTTTCATCTTTGGTGTAGTAAGGTGAGGCAGCATTTTTGCCTCAGCTCAGTGGGTGCAGGAGTTGCCAGGCTGGAAGGTGTGAGAACATACTAAGAATGGTTCTGCTGCTGCTTTGAAGTACTTGGCCAGTCCTTCACAAGAACTGGACTGTTTTTTGAAGGGCATCATGCCAATATTTGGGTGTGCAGCTCCTCAGAAGATCAGCGCGATTTAAGCACCTAAAAGGAATTAATTCTGTCTGTGAACCTGAGCGTGAATGATTGTCCTGGGGCAAAGAGAAGAGCCTTGACCCCCTGGGTCTGAAGCTTGGCCTCCTGAGAACATCTTCACCACCTGCATCCCTCCCTGAAGGACCCCTTGGAATTAAGAGGATGAACTTGTGGAGTGCTGTGTACCCGTTGGCAGCAGCCAAAATTCTGCTTTGTGGTCACAATTTTGGTCAGCCTGGTCTAGGTGAAAGTGTCCTTGCCCATGGCAGGGGGCTGGAATTAGACAATCTTTAAGGTTCTTTCCAACCCAAACCATTCTGTGATTTTATGATTCTCTTGACAGCTTTGCATCACTTTAATTACACTTATTTTTGCTTCATTTTGCATTTTTATTTATTGCTGGCAGTGATTGCAGCAAGAAATAAGTCAATCTGCCCTTCAAGATGTTTTTCCACTTTAAAGGAGTAATATTTTTCAGTAAATAGTAAATTAGGAAGATGCTGTGCACATTATTTATGGTGCTGTGTCCTTCAGTGCTGTATAATTCAAAATGTTTGTAGATTATTTGTTACTTTGCTTATGAAAATTTCATAAAGCATTTTATTCCTTTTTAAAAAGGTGCTTTGCAGAAGAAGAAAAACAGTTTTGTGCTCTTTTCCCGTGTTTATTGTATATGAGAAAGGTCTTGGTGAATTAACAACATCTTATTTTCCAAGTGGAAAATTTAGGTTTTTGCAATCAAGGACTGGTGGGCTGACTGAAGAACAAAATAGAGACACCAGATTAGGGGCAACTAAGAGTAAAATAAATATTCAATTAGAAAAATTCTAAGTATTTGTTGTCTTTTCAATGAACAGGTAGAGGGGTGAGAATATTTGAGATGCACCATCACCATCTTTAAATTAATATATTGAATTTTAACCAGCTGTGCTCCGAGGATAGAGCAGCAACATGCCTGTAGATTAAACTCTGCTTTCCTGATATTTTCCCAGGTACATGAGAAATAGGGAAAGAAATGCAAAGAAAAGAAAAAAAAAATCCAAATATAATGATGTACTCTGAGATAAAAACTCAGTATTGTAATTAAAAAAAAATCAGTATGAATGCAGTGAATTTTTTTCACAATGACAGTCATGGGGATGGAAGTCACTGTTTTTTTCTGTAAGAAATGACATTGTCAGTCAAAAGTTCAGTTGGGACAGCATTAGTTGAGCTGGCAGGTAGTGAATTTCCCAGTTCCCCATTAATGCAGATCCCATGGCTGGGGTAATCAAAGTTCTCCTTTCCCTCACACCCTCAAAGGCCAAGTTCAGTAACAGAACTGAGGCACCTTCTCCCACTCTGATTCGTCCCAGGGTGAATCCAAGTGATGCTGGACCTGCCCAGAGCAGGGTCAGTCCCCACTGATGATTCAGCACATCTTGGGGTTGATTTGGAAAGAAAAATCTGTTGCTGAAAGCACAGTAATGCAGGTAGAGGGAGATGAATTCCAGAAGGATTTAGTGTTTATTTGGCAAAAATCAGCACCAAAAGATTAAGGATCTTTAAAAGCAATTCCCACTTTCCACAACCTGTCCATCCTGAAATCAGGAGGTGTTTCACCACCATCTTCATTGACTGTGCTGTTCCAACCCACTGGAAATTTCCAGGACAAACAGAAATACCTTGCTGAGCTCCTGACACTTCTCCTTTATTTCTCAGATGTTCCTGACCCACCAGAAGACCTCCAGCTCTCGGAAAACCAAAACCGGAGCGTTCGACTCTCCTGGAAAGCTGGGGCCAGCCATAACAGCCCTGTTAATGGTAGGAAGGGGTTTTCAGCATAATTTTTAGGGCTGTTTAAAATTCTGGCACGTTCTGGTTGTCACAAGACACAAACCCTGCTGATGGCCAGATTTAATCACTTTAACTATGACAGTTCGTTTATTGCAAGTTCTTTTCCACCCGCGCCGTTCACACTAAGTTGTTTTTTTTTTTATCTTTTTTCCTTTGTTTTTTGTCTTTTTTCCTGCCCAGAGTCAATTATAGAGTTTGAAGAGAACCACTGGGAGCCGGAGATGTGGCAGGAGCTCAGCAGAGTGCCGGGGAATGACACCACAGCCCTGCTGTCCCTGGCCCCGTATGTGAATTACCAGTTCCGCGTGGTGTCCGTCAACGCCGTGGGCAGGAGCCAGCCCAGCAAACCATCCCTGCGCTATGCGACCCCTCCAGCTGGTAAACCTGGCTCTGCTCTCCTAAATATTAGTGTTTTCAGTGCTTTTTTTGGAATATCTGTGCCCTCCCATGCTCCAGAGGGTGTGAAGGAATCAGGGTAGCTTGTACTGCTCAGTGGCAGATTCAGGGATTATTAAAATTAGGTCCTGTGGTAGGAATTACCCTCAGCTGGTTTGGTGGGCTGGAATAACCCTCAGTAACCTTGGTGGGGCAGGGGACCATTTAAATTAACTGTGTTAACTAGAGCAGTGCAATTTCAGAGAGGTAAAATCAGCTGGAGGATGTCTCGTGACGAGCCATATTCTGATATTGTAGATATTAATGAGATGGGAACCCTGCTGGGGTGAATTCTTCAGTGACTGGTAAAAAAGAGCAGCCCAGCAGTTGCACATCAAATGTCCAGGCATTATTTTGAGCATTTGTTGTGCAGTTAGAACAAATCTAAATTTTAATGACCCAACTTGCTGCCCTGCATAAAATTCCCAAGGATGCCAAAGGGAGGAGTCCACGCTGCTGAGTTTTTCTACACCTCCAGCACCTCACTCTGCTGATTTTCCACCCTTTGCAGACCTTCATGGACAAAAAGTTCCTGGAGTAGGGCTGGGTTTACAGGGAGCCTTTCAGGAGCACTGAGCTTGTCAAAAATCTCCATTTACAGAGCATTCACTGGGGCAGAAAATGTCTCCCTGAAAGTCATTTTAGAGGCCAACTGTTCAGCACAGCATTTGCATTCCTTGGCATTTTCTCTTTTTTTTTCCCCATTTGCACCAATTTCAGGTCCTTCTTCAGCTTTCCAGCTGTGTGTGCACCTCTAATGATGCACCTTCTGTTTGCTGTCCCCACAGGGAGAAAAATCTCTTCCTCATAATCCCCCCACATCTGGTGCTTTCAAATCCAAAAGTCACAGTTCCATGTTAGCTGGTGGCTCCAACCAACAGGGGCACTTAGGAATCCAAACTGCTTGGGTCCCATCAGCTTTGCTGATCCAAGTCATTCATCTCATGAACGTTTTTTGTTTAAGTGTCTGTCACTAATAGGGGAATTTCCCATCCTTTTTGGTGTTTAAATGCTAAATGCAAATAAATGGAATGTGCAAACTAACCTTGTCACCTGTGTGGTTTCAGCTCCAGATAAAAACCCAGAGAACATCCGAGTTGAAGCTTCTGAACCCAATGAAATGGTGATGAAATGGGAGGTAAGGCAAGATTAGCAAATCCTATAGGAACAATCCTTTATTCTCCTGAAAGATGAATTTGACTTAAATGTATTCTGGATTTTCAACCCCAGTATCATTTTTATTTCAAAAGGCTTTTTTAATGTCTGTTTTTTATGTCTGACTTCAGAAGATATTTAAAAAAAATGGAATTCCTATAAATCATAGTGAGAATTCACCAAAATTTGCTTTTCTCTGCTTCTTGTATGCAAGAAACTGCTTCAAATAATTGTGGTGTTACCCTGCTCTGCAATTAAAATTACCAGCCAGGCCCAGGGAGAGGATGGGTGGCTCATGCCTTCTGCCCTTCCAGCCTGGAAGTTTAAAAACACCACAAATCCCTTGCCCAAGAGAATGTGAGCTTGAATTTTTACACCAAGAACTAAAGGAATGTGGATAAACTTCCAAAGCCTGTGATGTGCATCAAAGGAATTATGTAAAAGTCTTGAGGATGGTTTCCAGGCTTCAAATTTCCTGGGTTTTAAGCCTTGAGCTTCTGTGCCAGCAGTTGAGTCATGTATTCCTTCATTTAGCACAAATATCCACAACTGTGGAAGGAAGCAGGATTTTGTTGAGACTAGAATTACACACAATTTGCATGAGATTTATTCTTCAATCTGCTGCTCCCAGCAAAGAACAACATATATTTCTCCAGTGGGAAGTCATGGTTTGGGGTAGAATTGCATCCAAAAGGAAATGGTCCTCAAGATCCGTGGGCTTGGATTTGCATGGGACTTTTAGCCCAGGGTCAGGAGAAACAATTCTGCCTCTCAGAAAAGGTTGGATTTGATCTTGGGCGCCTTTTCCAACTTTATTGAATCCATGAAATGCAGAGTTTTATTACCCAGTATGTTTACTGGGAAATTCTGGGATGGCCAACACAGCTTTGAGAACCAGAAACTTCATAATCACTGCTCAGACAGGGCAAAAGTGGAAGTGAAAGCTGAGCCTGAAAGGAGAGAATGGGATGGAAGGGCTTGGTTAAATCTTGTTGAATCATTGAGATGTTGTTAAACAGGATATTCATTTATTTATGGCATTTCCTGTGTGCTTTTCAGAGGAACTGCTGGGCACTGCACAGGCTATTTCTGACAGACAAAGGCTGCAGAATGATGTTAATCTGCCTATTTTGGATTAAGAGACCAACTGAGTTCTAGTGACTGGGATTTTCAGCCAAGGATTTGCAGCTTTAAGGGAGATCAAAATAAAAGTCAAGCAGTGCTGCAATTTAACTCTATACAAGAAATCAGTTTTTTAGGAGGAATTTTTTACTTCTCCAGCTTCTCTTGCAAATCCCATTCCCTGGGATCTTTGCTGTGGAGGTGGTGCCTTTGAGAAAGCTGCCCAGTCTCCCAATTCCTTTGCCACAGACATCCCAAAGGTCCTCACAGCAGAGCAGATCAGTGGGAATTTTTGCAGATCCTCCCAATTTAGGTCTCCCCATGCATGAGGAACATTAAAGGGGAATAACTTTCTACTGGTATTTGATGCTATTTCCTGTCAGACCTCTTGGATACAAACCAGCTATTATATATTTCATATTTGCCTATATTTAAGTATTGTTAAAGGCAGCCTGTATGGTGGGAAGCACCCACAGCTGTTTCAGTGTGTAGCTTTTTTTTTGGTAGGGTAGGTGATTATTTAACTTTCTTAATTAGAGTTGTGCATTTTCAGAGAAATAAACTGAACTTGAGGATGTCTCATGACAAGCTATTGCTATACATCTCCTAATATTTTATAAATTCATGTTAATTAGCTGGAAACTCTGCTGCTATGAATTCTCCAGCTGACTGGTAAAAGCAGAGTGGCCCAGCAGTTGTACATTAAATGTCCAGGCGTAATTTCAACCATTTGGTGTGTAGTTAGAACAAATCTAAATTTTAATGACCCAACTTGCTGTGCTACATAAAATTCTAGGATAAAATGCAAATTTTATCTCTGCTAAAAGGCACACACAGCCTTATGCCAAACTGTGCAATTCAGTAGTGCTGAAGGCGTGTGGTTTTACCTCTCACAGGAAAACCTGTGGCAAAACATAACCTGATGTGTGTAGGAGGCAGAAATACAGCTCCTAGCAATTAATCTGGATTTTAATCCAAGCCTTTCCCCCTCCTTTCTCTTGAAGTCATGTTGTTGTTGTTCCAATCATCCTCAAATTAAAATGACAGCAAAAACTCAAAGCTTGGGGGTTTTGCCCCTTTTCTCTCCCAGTTGGGTAACACACATTCCAAAACCATCCCCCCTCCCCTCAGCTGCTGTTTTGTGATTACAACAAAGGCAGGCAAGATCTCTTTTAACTTCTCCCCAGCCACTGAAGCCCATGGAGAGGAACGGGCCAGGGCTGGAGTACAAAGTCAGCTGGAGGCAGCGGGGTGTGGAGACCGACTGGAACGAGGAGCTGGTGAAGAAGCACTCCCTGAGCGTGCGGAACGTGCCCACCTTCGTGCCCTACGAGATCAAAGTCCAGGCCGTGAATAATTTAGGGTCTGGCCCGGAGCCAAACATCACCATTGGATATTCAGGAGAGGATGGTGAGTGGCAGGAGCTTGCCTGTGAAAATGGGGGTTTCTTGTGCTGCAGAACGCTCGGGTGTGGAGTGATGGATTGGGCAGCCCAAGCTGCTGGAGTGCCAGTGCTCAGCCTGATGGGCTCCATGAGGCATGGACCCATGCTGGGTGCCTGGATACCAGCCTGCTGGAGTGTAAGGGGTTTTTTTGGAAAGGTCACTTGTGCTCTCATTAATCTCAGTTGTTGGCTTAGTCTGGGTACTTGTTTGAAGGCCACAGTCCATGAGAAGTCTCTGAAGTGTAGCAGTCGGGTTGTACTTGGTAGGGAAAAAAATCTTTGGGCTCTCTGAGGCTTGACCCAACAGTTTAATGCTGTCAGAAGTTAAATACTCTGACAATTAGGGACAAATTTGCGGGCACTGAGTGTTTGAGGGAATTTGCAGACAAAGCCACATTGCCACGTGTGCTGGTGTTACCTTGTCCGTGAGTCCCTGAAGAATGTGTCATCTTCTCCAGCCTGGGTTTCTGCCCCATGGTTTTCCATGGCTCCCAGGTGGAGTTTCAGTGCTGGAGATGGACTTGGTGGTGGCCAAACAGGAGAATCCCCACTGCCCACCCAGAGATGGGAACAGGTCTGGTGGTGCAGAAGAGGTGGAGAATAGCGAGAACGAGGAGAAAGAAACTCCACAGCATGTTTATTTTCTTTGTCTCTCTGTGATGAGTCTAATTTTGCAACTACCAGTGGAAAATCTTCCTCGCAATTCAGTTGTCAGTGGATCAAGGCCTCCTTTTTTTCAGGCACTGTAATAGCTCTCTGTGTTATGCAGTGATTAAAATCCTACTGTTTAATGAGCTTAGTTGTAAAATGAAATTGATTATAAAAAAACCCTTTATTATTGCCTTCTTGAGTGCCGTGTTAATCATTTTTTTTATTCTTCTCACTGCTGTAAGCATTGCTTGAAACAGGAAATCATAAATACTGGTGTAGAAATTCATGTGTCCCAGTGCACGTGTATCTCAACCCTCAGCAGAAAAATACAGAAAAATAATGTTTATTGGCCCGTTCCACCCACTGGATGCAGGTGGAATGGCTTTTTGCTTGCCTGCAGTGAGATTGCATGAAGTGGCACAGCTGGAGCTGGAAAGCCAAGCCCTGGAGCTGTGAACAGTGTGATACTGGGCTTTTGGAAGTGTTTTTAACACCTGGGACTTTTGTTTTTACAGTTCCAGATGCTGCTCCTTCGGGCGTGTCGGTGGAGGTTGTGAACAGCACCCTGGTCAAAGTCTTCTGGTTTGGGATACCAAGGGACAGAGTTCGTGGGCACTTAAGAGGCTACAAGGTTACAAATCTCTCCATAAGTGTTTGTATATAGTTGAATAAATTATTAAATTATTGCAATGATTGCACTTTGCAATCTCTCATTTTTGGTAAGGTGAGAGAGATCATGATCATCTTTATCCCCATGCAACATAATTTGTTATAGAAATCCCAATCTCCTCGCAGGTCAGCTGGTGGAAAACAAGAAGCATGCTGGATGGAAAGAGGCATCACCCAGAGAAACACTTCCTGACGTTTGTAGGAGACAGGAACTATGGGATGATTCCTGGCCTGGAGCCCTTCAGTGAATTCCGCTTGACAGTTTTGGCTTTCAACTCCAGAGGAGATGGCCCTGAGAGCTCCCCTGTGGTGTTTGAAACTCCAGAAGGAGGTAAGACAAGAGGAAAATATGGGATGGAGGATCATAAATTGAAATTGTCCTTGGGACAAGGTGAATTGATTCCCTTATTTAAGGTGATAGTAAAAACTCCACTGTTTGTAGAACTCCCTTCACTCGAAAGGGGAGCTGTGGGTGTTGAGCTAAATTACATCCTCATTTAACAAGAATTTGTAGGGACAGACCTGTTCACTCTCTTCTGAAAGCTCATCCCTGTGTCTTCCAGTCCCTGAACAACCACGTTTTCTCAGGATCCTGAACTTTGACAAGGACTCAGTCACTCTGTCCTGGGGACTTCCCAAGAAAGCCAATGGCCACCTCACTGGCTACATTCTGCAGTACCAGATAAGTACGTGCCTCATTTGCTTTGAGTTCAGAGTTGAAGCAGGGTTAGTTAAGGAAAACTCCCAGGTGTGATGTGCACAGAGGCTGCCAGAGGGCAGGCTGCAGTTTTCCATGCAGTTTTCCATGTATTTTGTTTCACATGGAAGCTCCCATTGCTGCCATTCCCTGTCCCACATTTACAGGTTGATTCAATTATTTCATGTTGGCAAATTACACCTAATGTAGTGGCTAAAATGACACATAAATTGTAGGTGCATTTTACTGGAGTGAAACTCATTTAATACAAAGTGAATTGTGATGAGAGCACTCTATGAAGCCACATTAATGTAGATCTGCACATTATGTCAGGGAGTTTCTCCCCCCTAAGAAGGAGGGGCACCCTTTTTTAGGCACCCCTAAGGTGCCTCAGCAGAAACACAAAGGACCACCTGAGTCATGGTGCTGAGTAATCACACTGAAAACAACCAAATACCAGGGGATTTCTTTCTTTCTGCCTAGGAAAGAAATGAGAAACAAAGAAAACCTCAGGCAAGACCCAGTACTTAGCCCAGACTGCCACAAAACTACTTGTGTGGTGTGGTGATAATTCAGTGTATTTTACATGTTTTTGAGGGTGGAAAAGAATGAGTCTGTGCCCTATTTATATATAAAATATATATATATATACTTTGCACTTCTCTCTGCTAGTAGCAGTACTGCTCAGATGCCTTTGCATCTGGATCTTCCCTTTGGTTTTGCTGATTATGGGCAGAGAGTGGATCTGTTTACAGGATTCTAGACTGATTCCATTTGGAAGGGAACACAGAGTCATCTCAGTCATCCCACAGCACAGGAGTGTGTCCAATGGCTCTGGAATATCCCCAGTGAGGGAGGCTCCACACCCTCTCTGGTCTCTGTTCCAGTGCTCAGTCACTGCACAGGGAAGTTCTTCCTCGTGTCCAGGTGGAACTTCCTGGGCATCAGATCCTGCCCATTGCTGGGCACCACCAAGCACAGCCTGGTCTATCCTCTGACACCTCCCTTCAGATATTTCTGTGTCTTTATAAGATCCTCTCTCAATTTTCTCACAAGCCCTCCTTCAGCTGGCAGCTCTGAGGAGCCAGAGCAGCTCACAGCACACCAACCACCCTCTGAGCTGCCGGTAAAAGCTTGCAGATGTTTGGGAGCAAAGCATAGGAGCTTTTCATAGATATTTTCATAGATAAAAGGAGCAATTCATAGATATTTAATGATCTAGGAGACAGTCCTTCTTGCCTCCCACTCAGGCTGTGCATAGGAGCAATCAGAGAGCTTTTCAAGAGCAGTGATAGCTCACCGAACCCTTGGGAGACGGGCACGGAGGAGGTAAATCCCATTTTACACTGTCAGGAAGGGCACCTACACTCACCCAGCCTTCCTCCTCCCCTCTCCCTGCCGAGTGCTCCCTCCTGGGGGTGCTCAGGACACGTTTCCATGGCTCTGACCGAGGTGCTCTTCCCTTGCAGTCAACGAGACGCACGAGGTGGGCGCCGTGAGCAACGTGAGCGTCGCCAACCGCTCGGCGCTGAGCTGGCGCCTGGCGGGGCTCAGCCCCAGCACCAAGTACAAGTTCTACATCAAAGCCTGCACGGCCAAGGGCTGTGGGAAGGCGGCCACCGAGGAGGGGCTGACGCTGGCCCAAGGCAGTAAGTTCACAAAATCCTTGGTTTGGTGTGGAGGAGCTCTGGGAATAGCGGGAAGATGTTGGGTGTAGGTGAAACCGTGCAAAGTTAGGGCTTTGTTACCCCTTGTAAAGTCATGGCTCGGGCCTGCTGCTTCAGCTAAGGAGGAAAGGACTGTGGGAAAGTGACTCAGCTGAATTGGAGGTGGAAAACAAGTGACAGAACCATGATGCGCTCACGTCGTGGTTTATGGTGGTTGGTTGAATTACATTTGTTGGGCTTAAGTGGGATGCAGCTGATAGCAGCCTAACTGCTTTAAAAGGCCTGGGTTTTGCAATAAAGAGCTCTCCTTTGCACCTGACTCAGAGTCCTTTGACCTGGGGACTCTGCAATACTCAGCTTCGTAACAGAAAAATCCATCGGGAATAATCCAGGCTTGACGTTTCCTTTGTAATTAGGGGAAGTAAGTTTGTTTTCCTTGCCATGAGAGCAGTCAATGGACTTTTTAATGTGGCCATGGTGCTCTTCAGGGAAGCAGAGCTCATCTGTTTCATTTTGCTGTGCAGTCCTGTTTCTGTTCCCACCCATCAACTCCTTAAGCCATGCTGGAATAAGTGAATTGCATTCAGGCACGAACAGAAAATTGAAGATACAGATAATCTGTTCTCAGTAATATTATAAAAACAAATTCTGCCCATGCATGAAGATGGGGGACTGCCAGCAACATTAGGGTCAGCTGTTTGACATGGAAAATCCAGATAAACATCAAGTTGGCTGCATTTGCTCCATTACTTATGATTATTTTATCAGAAATCAGGAGTGAGTGTTTGTGTGCCACTTACACCCTGTGCTGAAACACTGATGTTCAGTGATTTAAAGGAAAATCCCAAGCACTCTATGATAGCTCATCTTTCACTTTCAGCTGAAATGAAATAAAATGTACTGTGCTCAGCAAGTCTGAGAACTCCACAGTACTGAGGAGCAGCTCCTTGCTATTAATCAGAAACCATTGCTGTGCACTTACCCCAGGGAAGGAGAAACAGAATGTGATAAGCAAAAGAGTCCTGACTGCATCATTTTTAGCAAAGATAACAGTGTGCAGCAGTGTTGATGGAAAATAGAAAAATGGCCCCTGTGCTGTTGGACTTCCAAGTTGCAGAATTCTTTTCAGTTACTGGTAAAACAGGAAAAATGTGGTTTAAACTTTCATGTCCCAGTTCCACATCCAGTCGGGAGCTGCCATTTGTTTTCCCAAGTAGTAAAACTCCTTCTCTACTCTCTTTTGGCCTCCAGTCTCACTGTAGGATACAGGTACTCACTTGATAGCAAGTATTAATCACCATGATTTATTCTTCATTAAGAAAAGAAAAATATCTTCCTTTTTTTTTTTTTTCCCCAAGATAAAAATACCCCATTTCCCCTCATTAGCTGCCTTTTCTAGCCTTCATTGGGCAACCAGAATAATGTGTTTTGTCTCCTTGAAATAACCTTGTCATGGTTTAGAGATGTTGACATTCATTTTGTTCTCATTCTTTACTTTCCTAAACTCTGTTTCAATGGTGGCAACACCTGATTCTTGTGAAATATTCTTAGACTAGAGCAGTATAATTAATGAAAGCTGCAAGGGTTCAGCTCTATGATTTATGTGTGCTCCTTGCTGCTTCTCAAGCCACCCTAAATTAGGGCACTGCATCTGTAACTGAGATGCCATTAGAGTTCTGTGTCATTATTTGCTGGCTAAATTGTTCAGATATTTTTCACCTAAACATGATAGGCTGGTAAAAAAAAATTTAAAAATCACTCTTTTCAGTGACCTCTTTGGGGTTTTAAGCTGTGGTTTGGGGAGCAAGGCAATTGCTCAAAATTAAAACAATCTCTCTTTTTGAAGCAGGGGAGTGATTTCAGAAGTCAAAGTTTATCATTTCAAATGACCCACGTAAATGACAGATATAAAATGTGGTGCCCTCTGAAATGAAACTCCGTGATGGAGCACTCCACGTTTCTTTGGGGGTTGATTCAATGATTCTATAACCACTCTGTTCCAGTTTAATAATAAACCCATAAAGCTCTCGTTGTTCATTTTAAGGCTTTGGAAACTTCCACTGCTGCAATTCAGCCTTTGCCATGGGTATTTCAGAATTTCACAATGCAATCTGCCAGGAAAGTGGAGATGTTAAGGTGGCAGCTCTGGATTCATTCACTTTTTTTTTATTTAAACTTGATCTCCATCACTGCAGTTATTCCTGTTGCTGTTGTCTGGACTTAGAAAGAAAAGGGAATTTCCTTATTTAATATGTGTGAGGATCCGTGTAGCATCACTGAAAACAAATCTGTACAGGGAAAATAACTCAGAAATGAAACCCTTAGAGGCAACCTAAGATCTTCATCATTTCCTGATAAAATGATTCTTGAACCTGAGCAAAAGAGGATTTGGATTGTACTGCAAAATAAATAATAGCTTAATTTCTGTAGTTTCATTTTGTTTTCATTCCACAGAAGAAGGTATGTTGTCCTTAGAAAATGACTATAATCTCTGTCTTCATATTTGCAGGCAGTATGTCTTCAATGACCTCCAAACTAATTAATTTTCCCCTTGAAAATGTCAATTTCCCCAAGATCATTAGCCCTCAGAAACATAACACAAAATAATGTTCTTCCAGAAGTGAAAAGATTAATTTAATATAGCAGCCCTTCTTTAACACAAAGCTCCTTTTCATCTTGTCACCAGTGTTGCTCGGGGATTACCAAACACATATTACATGTTGAGAGTTATCATTGTGTGTCCAGAAATCCAAGCATTAATGAGAAATTCATCCACATGAAGCCACACAGTTGTAGGCTTATTCTCCAGAGAAGCCAGGAAATAAAAGTTCACCAATTTCATTATATTCCAGTGGCTGTTGGCACGTAATTCCCAAAGGCTTTTGGAAAATCTCAGGGAGAGGCTCCTATCCTTCAGGACCAGAGTAACCATTTGGAACAAGACATGTGGGTCCAGCTCTCTTTTGCCACGGGCACAGTGGAAAAGTAATAATAAAATACTTTTCCTATATGTAACCACTGCTGCTGTTAGCAGCAAACCTTATTTTTTAGCTCACAATCAAGAAAATCTAATGAAATCGGTGCAAATTTCTTGATCATCACCTCACCTATAAATTTTTTCTCAATAAACTTTACATACAACAGGTTTGCTAATCTCTGTAGTATAAACTAATCCAAATTTAACGTGAATTATCTCCTGCACTGAAAAGCCCTGAAAATGAAGGATACTTGTGCTGCATTTTTATACATTTTTAACAGCCAGGCAGCAGGGGAAAATTAATGGAAGTTCAGCTTTGCATTTATTGCAGCAGATGTATTTAGACAGGTATGGTTATAAATTAAGATGCTGCCCACAATTAGTATTTAGCTCTCAGACTGCCAGGGTTTTTTTTATATAAGTGTATTTTATAACAGATGTGCTAACTTTTGGAGAACACTCTGGAAAATCTTCGGGGGTGGTTTCTTTTGTTTTTCCCTTTATACCATAAGCTTCTATAAAAAATGTGTGTTCTGGTCTCCTCATAAATCTTGAAGCCCGGTAGGAATATTGTAAAATTGCAGTTCAGTGTTTAATGTTCATGCAAGTCCCATGGTGTGGCTGATAAATAGTGGGGGAAGATGAGAAGTGCTGGTGATATGCCTTTATTACTAATGCTCCTTCTCCCTTATTGGAGATTAAAAACCCAACCCAACTGCTTTCAATTTTCTGCAGCTAATTCCTGCAGCTTTCAGGATGTTCCTGGCCTTCCAGAATGTGGAGCTTTGCCTTATCTGTGTATCTTTGCTTTTATTTTTCAGGAGGCCACACTGCTTTTTCTATTCCAGCCACCAAACCCGCCCCCATTAGCAAAGCTTCCTGCTCTGTAGGGCCCCTGTTGTTTGTGTCACACAGAGCAGGAAAAATATCTTCCTAAAGAAACCTCATAATCACCCAGCACTGGATGCCTGTTCTGAGTTTTAAAGGAAAAAAAAGAGTGGTTTGGGATAGGAGATGGTAAATGGAGAGCTGTTGGTAAATCCCCAGTGCCAGGTTAGGCTGGGCTCATCCTCATCCCTAGAGGTTCATCCCAGCCCTGAGCTGCTCCATGTGCCAGGGCAGCTGCAGCATCAGACAGAGCTGAGCAATAAGTGGACAGAAAAAGGGAATTTTTCAGCCATCTCACTTCCTTTTTTCTGCTTCTCTAAAGAGCTGATGGTTCAGAGAAAGGCTGCCACAACCTGGGAATAAATAGGGGGCAGAGAGGGACTGCTAAAGTTGGTTTAAGAATATGAACCACAAACCACCTGCCAGGAGCTCAAGGTTTAGGATTTGCTTCCCAGGAATTCAGGAGAAATTCTTCCTTGGGAGGCTGGTGGTGTGAACAGTTTGGGTCATGTAGTTACCATGTTATGCAAAAGTGTCCTGTGGTATTTAACAGACATTGGGTTGAACGTTCATTTCTGTTCATTCCTGTTCCTTTATGGATAATATTTCCATTTTTCTGATGCCTTGATTTTAGAGCATGTAATTAAAATGTACCTGTGATATCCTGTTGCCTAATTTGCGGTTTGATTAAAAACTATAGGTGGGTTTCTCATACTTCATTTAGCAAAAATTACTCATAGATGGATTAATTTATGCTAATGAGCTGTGCTCCAGTATCATCAGTGTTTCAGCTGGATGTGTTCTCTCTGGTCCCAGTGGTCTGCTCATTTAACTGCTTATTGTAATACGTGGAGAGTTGCCTTAAAAACTTATCCTGAACTGCTGCTTTGACTGTGCTTGGATTTATCTTAATCTTTTTTCTTTTTCTCCCTTCAGCTGTCAACTCAGCCTTAATCTCCAACAGCTTCTTGCTTTGCTTATTTACTAGTTGAAGTATTAATGAGCATTGTTCCCCTGTCAGTGCTAATTGGCCGAGTAGTTTTCAGATTATACTTTGTGCTCAAGCCTTAGTTTAGATGGCTTTGGCAAATCAGACAACTGAGAACAATTCAAGATTTATTTTTATTAAGTGCAGCTCCCCCCACCCAAATTTCTCTCCTGCCATCGAGGACAGGGACACTCCCATGTTGTAAGAGATCTCTCCATGTCACACACACAGTTCTGAATTTGCTGAGCAGGCTGTTCATGTCCAGGCAGTGATTGTCACCTGCTGTAATGTCCTTTTTCCTGCTTTCCACAAAAGCTGTTCTGAAAAATCTTATTTAATGCCTACAATCTGAATGCAGACGGGGTTACAGAGGTGTTTTGCAAATAACAAGGTTCCATTCCACCAGAACTAGTGGAATATACCTTCTCCTAATCAAATATTAAACTCATCAGCAACACTTAAATGCCTAAATATCCATTTACAGGCAAATTGTTGAGCTGTTTCTAAACCAGTGCTTTGTGCAGGCATTGTGGAATTTAAAAGGACAGAGAAAATCACTGTCAGGAGAGAAGCAAGCACAAATCCCACTGTTAATTTTTTCTGGGAGACATATAAGGATCCATATCCAGCTAACAAGCTGTCTGTGCTTCCCTGCTGAGTTCAGTTCAATGGGAGAAGCATCAAACCCCAGATTATCCATACAAAGCAAGCCCGTTTGCAAGTTGTAATTTTTTAAGCAGGCATTAGTTAAAGCAGATCCATAATCCCCCATCAATATTAACTTTCATCCTGGGAGATGTACAAACCCCTTCCTAAACATCAGGATTACTCCAGTCTGCCGTCGATTTCATCTGATGGAATATTAAAAATCAAACAGAGGGGAATGTTTGGGGGTANCCTTTTTTTTTTTTTTTTTTGCTTTGGAAAATCAGATTGCCTGATGCCAAATGTTTAAAATTACGTGTTGTATTTGTCTGTTATTTGTAACTGTGCATTTCCTAGGCTTCTTGTCCACGAATGCCATTAATCCCTATGCCTTGGATGTGTGCATTCCGTAGGTAAAGGCAGCGGCAGGATTTCAGACCTGGCAGTAAAGCCCACCCCAAAGTTTCAGCCCAGCGAGGCCCTTGAGCCTGGCACTGAGTACACAATCCGCCTAGTGACTAAGAACTGGGTGGATAACAATAGCATTTTTGAAGATGTAATTGAGACCAGGGGGAGAGGTGAGACACGAAGCCCTTCGAGGTGCTGAACGTTTGTATTTCCATGTGAATCGATGCTGAGGTTCCTGTGCGGTGCGAGTGTCCCAAACTCATCGTTCCGTGCTGTGGGGTCGAGGTTGGCCCTTTGCAGTTGAATCCCACGGCAGCACAAACACATCCCAGGTTCTTGGCTGAGCCCTGTGCTTTACAACAGCCTGGAACAATCCCAAGCCCTCACAGACCTGTGCAATGTGAGAGGGCAGCTGGGATAAAATCCATAAATGGCCAGTTTGGTGATTTGCATGTACCGGGGGCACTTTTACCTCTCTCTCTCTCTTTTGCAAAACTGCTTTTGCATGAGAGGCTTAACAGCTCTGTGCTCAGCTTTCCTGTGTGGTGCTAATCCTGTGAGTCAACTGCTCTCTCAGAGCCACCTTGCCAAGTGTCTGTGTTGTCCCTTGTCACCCGCACGCTCCCCTCCAGTCCCAAATGTCCCACTCTGGACACATTCCCGCCTGACGTTGAAGTCGAGCACCATCAGTAGCCATAGACTGGTTCCATTAAGGTCCAGAGAGGAACGTGATGTGTTTGTGTGTTATTGTGGGGTGCTGCCCTTTCCCTCTGATTGATTTTCTCCCTTTTTGCTCCTCTCCCATCTCCCCAAGCCTACGCTGGCATTTACGAGGGGATTTCCACCCAGGGCTGGTTCATCGGGCTGATGTGCGCCATCGCCTTGCTCACCCTGCTGCTGCTGACAATTTGCTTTGTCAGAAGGAATAAAGGAGGCAAATATTCAGGTAAATGGATTTATTGTCCTTTCCCTGTGCTCACATGTTAATAACTAACATCCTTCAGAGGTTTCTCCCTGGGGGCCGCAAGGCCGCGAGCGCAAACAGCCAATTAGGGTTTGTAGCTTTTGATAAATACCCACGGAAGGGATTGTAATGAATCTAAGTGCAGCTGGGCTGTGTGCTGGTCACAGAGCCTGCAAAGGCCTTTCCCAGCACTCCTGGAATATTCCAGCATTTAATCCAGCAAGATCCTTGCTGGCAGGACTCCCTGCCCACTTTCCACCTGGGAGCTGCTGCTGGACACACGGACAGAACTTCCACAGGCAGCTTAACTGTGGAATATCTTGCTAAAAATTACCTCTGTCGCTTTCCAAGCAGTGAGTAAGGATTTAGGCAAAAGTATTGAAGCAGAAATATGGTTGCCCAAAGAGGTGGTGGATGCTCCATTTCTGAAAACATTCTGTGCCAGGTTGGACAGGGCTTGGAGCTCCCTGGGATAGTGGAGGGTGTCCCCGGTGGCACTGCATGGAATTTAAGGTCCCTTCCAACCCAAACCATTCCATGATTCCGTAAATACTTTCTTACAATAAATTAGGGAATGGTCCCAAACTCTTGGAAGCTCACAGGTTGTGTCCAGCCAGCTCCAGGCCAGGCTGGAGGTGAGTGCAGATGGTTTTCCCATTGCCCCTGGGAAAAGAAAAATCCATGGCAGAACACAACACAGAGATCTGTCCTTTATTTTATTTGCACAGTGAAAGAAAAAGAAGATTTGCATCCAGATCCCGAAGCTCAATCAATAAAAGATGAAATCTTTGGGGAATATAGGTAAATAGGACCTGCTTTCACAAGCCTTTGTGTTTCTTGGGGTTTTGTTTGTTTCCAAATGCCATCATTATTCGGGACATTTTTATGGCATGCAATTAATGCTGTTTTTCATTTTCAAAGCAAACCTCATAGGAGTGGATAAGAGTAGGAATATAAAGGTATATCCAGTATATTTCAATCCATCCAAGCTGGGATATAAGGAAATGTTGATGTATTGGTGGGTATTTTTCACTTTTTTGGTTGGTTTTTTTTTTTTTTAAATTAGCATTGTATGAATAATGTAAATATATATGATAATTTGGGGTGCTGCTGAAATGCCCACTGAAATCAATGGATTGACTTCTATGTCTTCAGTGGGTTTTTGAAACTCAGACACAAATCATGTAACATGGGGAATTTTGGGGAAGAAAACAAAGAAAAGTTTGGAATATGGTAAAAAATAGTTTAAAAAAAGCCCATCTCTTTACAGAAATCCCTGTAGGAGAATTGAAATAACCACTTTGCCTGCTTTAAAATAACTAAAACTTCTAGCAATATGTAATTGTGATATGAAGGAAAATACATAATTATAAGAACCATGCTGGAAAACTGGTGTTGCTGCCCTTAAGGGCATAAAATTGCTGTTGAAATCCCACTTATATATACTACATTATTTGTACTGGAGTAGGGCTTTTTTTTTTTTCTGCATAATTTCATCTTTATTTAATTTTTAATGCTTTCTAATGGGACAAATATTTAGAAAGGTAAGAAAGCCCTGAGGTTAATAACTTTGACCCCCTCCTTTCCCCCTGAAATCCAAACTTGTCTTTTTTCTGAGGAGAAATGCCCTGTGCAGAAAAGTAGTGATTTTTTTTCTGTGTTGTTTATGCACATATTGGGTCCATCCTGAAGCAATGAAGCTTGGGTTCATTTCTCTATCCTTCCTTAGATAAAATTGCCAAAAATTTGACACTGAGTTGGCATTAGCAGCAAGGGCTATACTTGATTAATTATGTCCCTAATCCAGAGGCCTAATTTAGGTTTTTTTTAATATAATCTTTTAATATTTTCCCAATCCCCCCAAATGTCCTGTTCTTGTTCCTCTTCTCTAGTGCCATTAGGAGGAATGGCCAGTGAAATTCCCCTTTTTTTCCCAGAATTTTTGTGGTGGGCCTGTCCTTTTTCATGGAATTTTCACTGAACAGAGCCTGCAGCTGCAGACATTCATTCTGCTTCGGTTTTTCCCAGTTCTTCCCCTTTTCCCTGGAATTTTCACTGAACAGAGACTGCAGATGCAGATGTTGAATCTACTTTGTTTTTTTCCCAGTTCCTCCCCTTTAGCAGAGGCAAACTCCAGTGAGATAAACTCTGGTAAAATAAAATAACAGCAGGGAAAAAGGGGGAAAGCACCTTTATTGGTCATTTAAATTCAAAGGGGTGCTCCCAAAGCAGCAAGATGTGACCCACTGAAGTGATATCACTTCATCCACCCACCTCAAAAGGAAAATTAAATAAATAGGCCCTGAATGTTGTGTTGCCCAGTGTTTTGTAAAACGAGAAGTGTCTCTCTGTGAGGTTCTAAAGTCTTGACATCAGCCCTGATGGCTGGAACAGACCCCTCCAATCCTTTCCAGCATTCCCTTTTCCTTCCCCCTCCCTTTCTGTCCGTTCTGTCTGCTCAAGGCAAAAAGGGGGAAAAACCAAATAGATGAGTATTGATAATGCCCATTTACCAATTAATTTGTTGGAATCGTGACGAAATCCCGCGTGGGGGAGCTCAGGTGTGTGAGGAGCACCAGGGCAGGACTCAGAGGTCAGATCATCCTCACTGTACCACCCATGTGTCCCTCACTCTCCCTTCCCAAGCCAAGAGCAGTGTCCCCCTTGGCAGTGCAAGGCAGATTTTTGGAAAGGCATCTCTTTATTTTGTAGTGACAGCGATGAAAAGCCGCTGAAAGGCAGCCTCCAGTCACTTAACGGGGACATTAAAGCCACTGGAAGTGCTGATAGTCTGGTAGATTATGGAGAAGGGGAGCATGGCATGTTCAATGAAGATGGTTCATTTATTGGAGCTTATTCTGGATCTAAGGAAAAAGGATCAGTGGAAAGCACTGGGAGTTCTACGGCGACTTTTCCTCTCCACGCCTAAAATTGGTGTTTAATGGTGGTACTCATCCTGGTTAGCTCCCCACAGTTACCTGGTGTGCTGGGGAGCAGGGTGCCAGTTGAGCCAGTCAGGAAAATCCTGACATCCAGGTAATACAAGAACAAGTCACTGCCACTAAAAGATGATTTTCCCATCCTAATTTCTGTGTGTTTTCTTCTCAATAAAACAGAGTAATTCTTTTTTCTACACGATGTGTTGGTCTGAGCAAACCCCAGTTTGCTCTGGTGGTACATCTGTGTCCTTACCTGCTGCTCCAGGTGTTTCTTAGGCTTGGAATATGTTTCTCTGTGTAGTTTTTTTGCCCTGTATGGCTGTTGTCACAGGTGTGTGTGTAAAATTCCCTCGTGACCTTGGTTACAACCTCGAGGTTTTGGCACCAACAAAACCAGGTTACTCTGCAAAGCGACACAACGAGGAAAATCAGAATTTAAAATACCAGAGAAATATATTCTTTATATTGTATATTTTTTTTTTCCCTAAAGAATTAAACCCCTTTGTGTATGATATTCAAAAAAAAAAAAACTGTTTTAGTGGTTACAGCTGACTTCAATTACCAATACTTAGAAATGCAGCTTTACCCACAGGAGAGTGTGGGTGAAGCTGCTGCCCAGTAGCTGGCACTATTTCCTTAAATAAGTTAAGCTGCAGCTCTTTCCTGTGGCAAGGCAAAACAGGGTTCCCATCCACCATCACTCGAAATATTTTTAATTTTTCCCAGCTGCAAGCTGCATTTCTAAGCAAACTCCTTGGTGTCTGTCTCATATCTGTATATTTGTGAGCTAGCCAACATTTCATGGAGACGTTGTACATATGATATTAATATTGACACAAGTCCAGAGCAGCCTGGTTTTATTTTGAACTGAGACATGTTGCTAGCATGGGTCTGTATAGCTGTGTAGGAATGAGTAGATTTGCTTCTCAATATGGATTTGAACCAGCAAAATTAGTTTTCAGAAGGAGTTGTGTGTGTATAGGAATCATCCAAACCTCTCACCATTCAAGCAGCACCTAAACTAGACCTACCTGAATTTCAAGAGTTCATTTCTTTTCAGCCTATTCACTGTTAGGTAAAGAAAAAGCAAAAGCAAAGAGAAAATGTTATGGTAGAGTTTGTTTTCCTGTTTTGTTGACTGAATGCTGGTTCAAATCTGGTTCTTTGCCTCTCCAACACTAACTCAGCTGAGCTGTACAGCACATTTTTTTGGTCTTTTTGTATTGGAATCTCCTGAATCTCTTTTTAACAGCATTTGTATTTTTTTTTCAATCTGCTTGTTTGAGTAGAGCATCAACGTGGCTTCATTTCTTCTGTCATTTTCATTATAAAAGTTTTTCAGTAGTTCCTGCAGGAGGAATAGATCCTAAAAGCTGTTTGGCATCCTGATAGCAATTAGGCAAATATCCCCAAATGGCTCCTCCATGATTTCAGTGGAAGAAAAAGAGGAAGCAAGAATTACTCAAGTAGTGGTTCTGAGTTTCCAGCAAGGGCTACAATTAAGCCCAGGAAATGCAGATTTTTCCCAGTGGAAAGGCTGTGGAGCCCACACAGCTTCCCCCAGGCTGGGGCTGCTCCTCAGAGCTTGGCAGTTTCTGGAAGCCTCTGGTGCTCAAGCTTCTGCTTATCTGTGCCTCTTTTTGGGGTTTTAATTGGAGCTTTTAAGGGCTTTTTATGTAACCTCGATTTGGAAAAAGCAAATCCCAAACAGCCATCCCAAACACCCCATTCAGGCTGTGAGAATAAAACAGTGAGTGGAAATCTGCCCTCAATTAAAAATTATCCCATCCCATATCAGTGACCCAACATTATTCACTTTTTATTATTTATAAAGTTCTATTTTCTGTATTCTATCTAAATAAAATACAGAAAATAGAACTTTATTAATAATAAAAAGTCTATCCAAACACCAAAAAGGTCCAAAAGCCTTTTAATTTTGGGGGGGGGAAAGAGTAATTTTCCAAAGAAGTGAGTGCACAATTAGAGAAATGTGAAAATTGGCATCTCATCAACAGAGACGTTTCCCAGCAGCATCTTTATCTGCTGACTCGTGTCTGCTGCAGCCCAAACCAGATAAAATCTGAGAACTGATTAGACTTGTGACAACCTGCTGCTTGCTTTAGGTTGGTTTTAATGTATTTCCTTTGGGAATCATCTGCAGTGATCAAAGGTCTTGGAAAATTAGGGAATAAAGCTGGGGTGGGCTCCCCTAAATCCTCACTTTGGGTTGGGGGGCTGTGCCTGCACACACCCATCACATTTTCCTGTGGAGCACTGCAGATAAACCAGACCCCTCATCCCAGAAAATGTTTCTGTTAAACAATATTAAATTCCTCTGTTCAGTTTCAGACCATATTAGTGAGTGTCAAATGATCCAATAATGGATAGAAATCCCCCGTGCAGCTCCTGCTCTGTTGCTGCTAAGAGGTGTTTGTGATGTGCTGGTGGTGCTGCTTTTTCCACTCAGATTTTAATTCACAGCCTTAAATCTTTGTGTTGGTGTTCCACGATGCCTCAGGACCTAAAAATCAAACAGGGAGGAAAAGATGTGCAATGGAACCTGGATTTTTGAACACGGGTTTTGAGGAATATGCCCAGTGAATATTAAACAAGTGGCTCAAACTCCCAGGAAATCTCACTCACCTGAGCTGTTTTCTGTTCCCCAGTCATTTCTTTTGCTTTTTCTCCTCCACTGGGATTTTTTCCTGCTGTAAAGGTACCCTGGAAATGGCAAGTTGGTGATGGTTTTTTAGAGATTTTTTTTTTCAAAAGTAAATTAACAGATCAAGCTGAGGTTTTTCCTGAGGAGTTTTTTGTCACTGCAGGGAGCTGGGCTGTGTTTTTGTCTTGGTCTGTGCCAGGTGAGAGGAGGTGTGACCATGTAGCTCAGTAAAAATGTCACCAACTGTTCTGCAGTCACAGAACTTCCTAAGTTGGAAGGGATCCACAAGGTCATCAAAGTCGAACTTCTGCCCCTGCACAGGACAGCCCCAAAAAATCCCACCCTATTCTGAAACAGTGCATTGAGCATTAAATCTTTGCCTTGGTTTGTTTGGGACTTTTTTGGATTTTTTTTTTTTTCTTCCTCCTCTGGCCAGGGGTGTTTATCAAAATTAGCTGCTGGAAATCCATGGTGATTTCATTAATTAACACCTAGCAGGGAATTCCAGCCTGCCTGCTGGGAGCAGGGAGTCCAGCCATGGGAGCAGAACAGGGAATTATTAATTATCCCATCCCAGGCTGTGGCTGGGTCCATTTGCTTCTGGCACATTTTGCCTCAGAACAAGTGTGAGAGGGGAAATGGCACTTTCAGATTTGATACCCAAGTCAAGCCAGGATATTATTCCACCCATCAGGGAGGAGGCATTTCCCTGGCCTCACAGATCCAGGTTTGGGTATTAAGCAGCCTCTGGAAGAAGAGAGGGATGGGTCTTGCTGAAAAAGTTGTGCAGTTTTGGCTGTGTGTAAGATTAAACAAATAAAATCAGCTCTTCCTAAAAAATGGGGAAAAAACCCTCTGTCCTTTCTCCCAAGGGAGCTGTTTGGATTCCCAGAGCAGCAGAATATTGATAATTTTTCTCTATTCATATATATATATATTCACACACATATATATATATATACAAACATATATATAAAAATGTAATGACATTATGAAGAACTTGCAGGAGCAGCCCCAGCTTCCCTCTCTGTCAAAATTAGGGGATCCAATCTCCAGAAACCCTCGTGGCTCTGCACTCCACACAGCACTGGGCATCAAAGCCCTGCTGGGGCTGGATCTTTAGGAAGAACAGAAATAGGAATCAAATCAGAAAATGTCTTTCCCNAACCCTCGTGGCTCTGCACTCCAGCAGGATAACCACACAGCACTGGGCATCAAAGCCCTGCTGGGGCTGGATCTTTAGGAAGAACAGAAATAGGAATCAAATCAGAAAATGTCTTTCCCTCTCTGGATAAAATCATGTGTTCATGTAGGAAAAAAATTAAAAACCTTTGTTGTAACTCAAATCTTAAATGGGTCTAATTAGCAAATCATTTAATGATTGATATTTGTTCTGCTGTGTTGATGTTACACAAATTCCTCTTTTCCTGGGAACTGCTTCCATTGGCTGAATGGCTTCAATCCAGTGCACGAGAGGTTTCATCAAAGTTTTCAGGCCAATATTATTTTTGACATGAAAACAAATAGTAGCACAATCTTTCTATATATATATATTAAAAAAAAAAGAAAAAAAAAAAAAGGGGGGGTTTTTAAACAGTGACTCCACATTTTGTAAAGAAAAGTTAGAATAACATCCACTGCTCCTTGAGCTTTTGAGAGGAAACCTCAGCATCATTTTTCACATTATTTTGCAGATGAGAAGTGTATTTAGGTTATTTTGCTTACCTGTAAGAACAAATAGACAGAAAGGAAATTCTTCATGGAGAATTCCCNGTGTGCGTAAAGAAAACCCCCCAGCATTTTTTTTCACATTATTTTGCAGATGAGAAGTGTATTTAGGTTATTTTGCTTACCTGTAAGAACAAATAGACAGAAAGGAAATTCTTCATGGAGAATTCCCTTTGTTTGCCAATGGATCACACTCTCAGCTGCATCTCTGTCAGTGTTGATGACAAAAAATAAAGGTACAAACCACGCTGGAGTAGCAGGACATGTTTACATTGCAGCTCTGGATCTCTCATGTCAAATCTCAAGTGATCTGCACTGATTTGTTCTGTTTTCAGGCAGGAGCCCCTCGGGGGGTTTGAGCCAAAGCATTCTGTCTGTTCATTTTTTATTATTATGGTTCCGACTTTAAACAAGAGACTTTGTAATTTCATGAGAAAAAGATCAAAGCAAATGTGGTGTCACCATCACAATGTTACTTTTTTGGGAGCTAAATGTTAGTGTGCATTGATTAAAGTTTAGAGAAACGTGTTGTACTGTAGTTGCTGTTTGTACCACGCAGATGTGCACGTACGGTTTGAAAAGATATTTTCATTTTACATGAAATACAACTTTGCTAATAAAAGTTTGACTTGATGTAATCTTCAAAAGCCTTGGCTGCAATCTGCAAGTTTCTTTTGCTTGATTTGGGGGTTTTGTTTGATTGTTTTTTTCACTTGACACTGTTTACTTGCTGGGAATCTGATTTAATTGTGACTCACAGCCCTCTCTAGGCTGTGACCTGTGGGGTTTGTTTTGGTTTCACACCAAGCTTGAGCTGCCCTTGGCTTTCACTGGGATTTTTGGACACCATGGATCATCAGCCCTGTAGATAGGACACCAAAGCAGGACGAAGCTGACCTGCAAACAGCCTGAATTCAAATTCCACATTGATTCCATGAGATCCTCTCCTGGACCAAACCATCACCCTGTATATTGTTAGCATCTCTCACAGGCTTTACTCACCCTGTTAGCAGCACAAAACCTCTCAGCACACAGAGCTTCTACTCCTCTTCATTAAAGATCACCAGAATATTGGTAATCTTATCAATATCCAGGCTCACACAAACCCAATAACACCTTTTTTTTGTTGTTGTTTTTTTTTAGGGAAAACTACACTTGGGCTTAAAGTCTGAAATCTATATGTATTCCTTTTATAGGAATTTAGCAAATGGACTCTGTTGGCCAAGGAAAATACCTTGGTTCTTTTGTTACTCCCTCTCCCCATCACCAGTACTCTGTTCTAGGATTAATTCTACTCTGCCTGCCCATGGGGAAGGTTCTGCAGGTGAACACAAATTCACCCTCCTGACACCTGGAACAGGCAAAATGAGGAATCAGTAAAAGACAGCAGACAAACCCGTGGCAGGTGATATTGCTGAAAAATCCATTTTTTTATTGTATTTAACAGGAATCTGAAAGATCTGGTTGATGCTCAAGAGCACCACCCTTGATGCTGATGTGGCTTCTGTGCTGCTCTGAGTGTATTTCATTCTGTGCTATTCTGAGTGTATTTCACTGTATTTCAGTGAAAAAAATTATCTTTTTTTTTTTTTTTTTTTTCAACATGTTTTTAGCTGCTTTACTTCAGCAGGAAGGCTTCAGGACTTTTTTAAATGCATTCTTCACCTGCAAGAACTGAATACCCTCAGTGGCAATGCAGGCCTGTGCTAACAGGCATTCACCTTCCAGGGAGGCATCAAGGGCATCCCAAGAAGGTTTTATTATAATTCATATCCTGGAATAATGAGATTTACACTTTTCTCAGTAGCATAATGGGGAGGAGAAAGTCCTACAATCATGTGCTTCACTGGAGTGAGAATAAAGGTGCTGCTGCCACCAGCAGGTGTGTGGGAGCAGATGTCACAGAAGTTTAAGAATAAAATATGGGATAATATTCAATTTATATGAAACATGCATTTAAAAAATATTCCAGGAGTATTTAAAATGAGAGTGAAGTAACAACTTCCACTGGTGCAGGAGCTCTGGTTAATTGTGTATCATTTTGAAAATATTTGATGATTTGCTTTTGGCACAAAGTTGTCATTATTAGAGTAGGTTTGGGGGCAGAGCATTCCTTCTAATGCTCAAACATTTCACTCTGTTCACAAGGAAATGTCATCACTTCTCCTCTTCAGCATCTGTTCATCAGCTGGAGCCCCTCAGTCACCCCCAGGGAAACACCAGCATTTCACTCTGCTGAAATGTCTGAGCTCTGCACATTTCTAAATTTCTCATTTAACAAAACTTGGGTGTTGTTTCTACTGTGCTTGAAGCCCACATGATGTGGCTAAACCCACCCAGGAGAGCTGGAGCCCCACCCCATGCCCTGGATGTAGAAATGGGAATTTCTGTAAAAAAAAACCAAAAACAACACTTTTTACATTTTAATTTATTTCATTTTTTTCTGTAGAGTTTGAACTTCTATGCTTCATATCCCTCCCAGCCCAGGGCTGTAGCATGTTCTTCACCATTTGTTTGGGACATTGGGGCAGGAGTATCTCAAACCAGGGAATAGGCAGCAGTACCCTGAATTTGGGTGTTTTTTTTGCTTTTACCACCTGGTTTTGTTTGGGAGCCCCCAAACTTGTTTGCAGTAGTTTTATTGACTTAAAACTCTAAAAATGGATGGTTTTGGTGGCTGTGCTCCACCTGGGATGGGGGTGAGAAGCAGGGATGTGAGGAGGAGGGGGAGCAAGGGGCAGCTGTGGCTGGCACAGACCAAAGCTGGGTCATTCCCAATCGCTGCTCCTGCAGGAAATGAGGCACAGGAGGAACCTCTTTGCTGATTATCCTGGTGGAAAATCAGCTTTTCCTTCCAGTTTGGCATGGAATTACCTCTGTGGCTGAGAAGTGACTTTCCCTGAGCTCTGGGATGGGGAAGCTCTGTGCTGGTGTTGCAGCTCCTTGTGTGGGAACAGGAGCAGAGGCTGTGGCTCCCACACCTTTCCTGGGCTGGGATGGAGCTGGAGCTGCTGGAACCCCATGGAAAGATGGACCAGGTGAGAATAACCAGCAGTAGGAAGAAGGGTTTGATGCTGCTTTACCTGGAAGAGGATATCAGAAGACCCTGCTGAGGAGATTTGGGGGCTGTGATCCCTCCCAGGGGGTTTTGCTGTCCCAGGGCTGGTTTTTCCCATTTTTCCCATGGCTGCTGTGCTGTCTTTCTTCTGAAATGTTTAAGTTTGTTTGTCCCTAAGGCAGCCAGGCTGCCTCTCCTGCACAAGCTTTGTTTTCTTCCCTCTCCTGACTATCAGGATTTATCTCTGTTGGTCCCTCAACTCCTCCATTCCTGGGCTTGGAAAAGTTCCAGCCTGTTTTGTGTCTGTGCTCTGCTCAGGATTCTTCTTCCCCTTGCAGGTTTCTCATCACCTGTAAGCTCCCTATCTCTTTGGGGAAACTGTATTTCATTGACAGCTGCACCTGGGATTTTGAATTTACCATGGATGGAGGTGTCTGAGCTTCCAACCTTTTTGGTACTTAAAAACAAAAAACTAACAATTTTATTTTTTTTTTTTAAAAAAGACCACAACAATTTGTCCAAAGAAATTCCCATTTGCTCCTCTGGGTGATGAAGAGAAGATGTGGGCAGGAATTCAGGCCCTCCCCAGTGTGTTACTGGTGTGGGACCTTCCTGAGCCTGGTCCTGGGCTGGGATTTAACTTGGGAATTGCTGGTGCTGCTCCCTCCTGTGCATCTCTGCAGGGGGCTGGACACATGAGGCTGCTGCTATTTTGAAATGAGTTCTTTTTATGATTATTTATTAAATAATGAAAAGCATAAATGCAGTTCCTAATAAAAATCACCTTGCTATGTGTAAGCCTTTATGACTTCAGGCAGTCAACGTTCCAAGCATTTATTTTCCTCTAAGTGGCAATTTATATGAAACATGCATTAAAAAAATATTCCTGGACTATTTAAAATGAGAGTGGAGTAACAACTTCCAGTGGTGCAGGAGCTCTGGTTAATTATTTATCATTTTGAAAAGTACATTTTCCAAGCTCAGCATGGAGCCCAGAGGCCACTAAGTAAATAAATTTACATAAAATGCAGTGAAATCAGATCATTTGACACAGTAATTCACCTAATTTAAAAAAAAAAAAAAAATCTTGAGGAAAAAGAGTTGCTGCAGAGAGGAGTGTCAGCAGAGGGATGTGGAAGTGGCAGTGACAAATGGAGAGGGAATAGCTGTGGAATACTGAGAGGTGGCAGGACACCATGGAAGTTGCTAAAACCACTTGTTTTCATTGTTACCTGATCAGGATGAGTTGAGGAGGAAATTGTCTCCTGGAAATATTTTCTTTGTTTTATTCCCCACAACCATCAATTGTTGAAAACTTAAAATTTATTGATTGGTTTCTTGGAAAATATTTACTGAAAACCCAAAAACTCTTCACTTTTTTAGTGCATTTTTTGTGACTCCAAGGCTGCAAATTATTTCCTGTCCCAAGGCCTCTTAGCTGCCAGGTTTTATTAATTTTTCTGAGGGTTTTTTCTGGGTGTTGTTTTCCTCTGCTGGGCTCAGTCACTCTTCTGGCAAGGTTTTCACTCCCCAGGGCATCTCCTTGGCTTTACCTGGATCCAACTTTTGTGAACTCCACAGCTCCTGGAGTCCCAGAATGACAGAATTAAGAATGAGAGGAAGAATTCCAGTGTTGTGCTTTCAGATGATTTCAGTAAGGAGAAAATATAAGTACAGCCTACCTCAAGGAATAAAGGTCATCAGGTTTAGTCTGATCTGTTGAGAGTTTTACATTGCAGATGACACTTCTAAAAAAGAAATAGTTACAAAACCTCTTCCTTTTGACTACATAATGCCATGGGGGAATGGAAGAACAATGTGTTAATTCTTTAAATATTCAGGATTGTTACTCTCTCATTGACTCTGCCTTTCAAGATTGAGTATTTGAAAAGCCCATATTTGGGCTCATTTTGGCAAACCTCATAAAAATAATTGTTTCTCAGCCCTATTCTATCCAAGTTTAAATTTCTCCACATCTCTCCTTGCCGAATATTAATTTTTTTCTCACATCTGCCACTGAAGTTTGCAGTTAAGAAAACTTCCAACTGCATGGGCTCATCAGCCCCTTCTCAGTTCCCATTGCACCTGGAGCTCTGTGTCAGCCTGAGACAGAGCTGAACCCATTTCTTCTTCCAAGCAAAATAATAACTGCAAAGAATGGATGGGTTTTGCTGCCATTGAAAATGCAGACTAATTCTTGCCATAATTATCAACTCTTTAACTGGTAATTGCACACTGTTCCCATCTATCTGCTGTCAGATTTATTTCTGTAATTGACCTCCTGGTTCAGGAATTAGAGACAGCCTTTGATTATTGGTTCAATTAGTCTCAGACCATCATGGGTTTTTCTTTCTTCTTTTTTTTTTTAAGTTATTTTATCTCTCCAGCCCATCAAAGGAAGTATAAAAAATGTCACTAAATATTTCTTACCTTTATCACTATTAGTACCTGCTGAGTCTCATTTCATCAGTCTGTACTGATGCATTTAGGAGGGTTTTGATGAGAAAGGATTGACTTTGTGCTTTTTCTTACTTTTAGCCTTTAGGGACACCTTTTTGAGGGTAAGGAAATGGCTTTTCTGTAGTGCACCCCCAGTGTTCCCCACCTGATGTGTTTGTGTGGAGTTTGAGAACTGCACCTAAGCTTGAGGGAAGTGGTGGGAGCTGCCCAAGTCATCTCTGAGAGCTGGCCTTCAGTCAGTCCATTCATTAGATTATTAAAATGTCATAAGGAGTTAGGGAATTCAGAATTCCCCCTCTCTAGCTGCACCACTGCATCAGTTACCAAATAAATGGATTTTTTTTTTCTTTTCCCCAGTACAAAACAACAAGCTTAGCTGCTTCCCTGAGACTATTCATTTTCACCACATCAGGAACTTATTAATTCTTGATGAGAATTCAAGCATTAATCAATTCTTGATTGAATTCTCCCCAGAGGGAAAGAGGAGAAACTGGGCCAGATTTGCCTTTTGGCTGCTTTGAGTTGTGTCTCTGACTGAGCACATATGGAGCACTGGGATAATCAGTCTGCTCCATATCAAACACATCTCCAGAGCTGACAAGGCACTCTGAAGACAATCTCCCTATACAGGTGAGGAAAAAGGGGCCAGAAACCCTTTGCAAAAATGCTTTAAAACCTTAAGATAAAAGTGATTTATGAGTATTGCTTATATTTTCTCCCTCATGCCAGAAAAAAAATGAAACCCAAACATATAATCTTATGAAAAGTATGTCAAAACAGCCCAAGAAAATGTTGTTCCTGTTAATTGCAAGAGAGGAGGAGTCATGGAGGTCTCAGGTGGTGGCAGTGCAATCCCAGAATGGTTGGGGTTGGAAAGGACCTTAAAGATCATCTCATTCCCACCCTGCCATGGCAGGGACACCTTCCACTGTCCCAGGCTGCTCCAAGCCTCATCCAGCCTGGCCTTGGGCACTGCCAGGGATCCAGGGACAGCCTCAGCAGGGCAGGGAGCCTCCTCAGTGTGTGGAACCCTCGAGGCCAATCTCCACTTCCAGCCCAGCCATTCCCTCGTGGTCCAACTCTGGAGCCTTTGGCAGCAGAACAGCCACCAGCTGCTCCCTGAGCTCAGGCTGGGAGGATGGACTTGTGCTGCTCAGCTTCTTCCTTCCTCCCTCCTTCAGGCTGCTGCAGCTGGAAATTATTTTGGTTTTATTCCTGCCAGCCTGCTGAGCTTTGAAGGGCTGGTGCTGGGAGCAGTGCCCTCCCTGCTGTGACCCCACTCCCTGACTGACTGCAGGGTGGGAGGGATGCAGGAGCTCTGCTCCCAGACCCAGGAAATTCAGGTTTGAGGAATAGCTGAGGGAGCTGGGGGTGCTCAGCCTGGAGAAAAGGAGGCTCAGGGGTGACCCCATCACTCTGCACACCCCCTGAAAGGTGGCTGTGCTCTGCTGGGGCTGGGCTGGACTCGATGGTCTTGAAGGTCTCTTCCAACCCAGTGATTCTGTGAGTTCAGGTTCAGGAGGGATGGGAGCCTGGGACAAGAGCTGAGAGGTTGGGCACTGCCTCAGGGTTTGTGCAGAGAGCTGAGTTAACACCAGATCCAGCTGCTGGGAGGGCACAGAACTGGAGCAGCTTTTCAGCTCCTTTACTCTGGTTTTTGGGAGTCTGAATTGCACAAGTTTGGTCCTGGCTGCCCTGGGCAAAGCAGAGGGAGAGGGATCAGCTTTCAGCTGGGTGCTGGAGTGTGGGTGGAGGATCAGAGCTGGAGGAGTGGAGCCAGAGGGCTCTTGGTGGCCCAGGAAGGCACAGCTGCCCATGGCTCCATCCTTTGTGAGCCTTGGTTTGTGGCTCAAAGTAACAGAATTCCCTGCTGTCATTTCAGCTTTTGCCATGCTGGGCATCACCAGCAGTGCCAGGTGACAATGATGATGGATTCTGTAGAGGGTAATGGCAATGCAGGCTCTGGTTTCAGCTGTGAATGGCTCTAGGGGATTTAAATGGGTAAAAAAAGGGAAATATTCAAATTTTCTCTTCAGAGACACTTCACACTCAAGGTGTGAAGGAAAATTTTTAAGGAAAATCCCCTGGCAGTGATGGTGTACAATGGGACTGGGGCTTTATGGGTTGCTGTCCTGCCTCCTAGGGAAAAAGAGAACCTCTATTTCAACCAGCATCAGCTGGGCAGGAAGGGTAGAAAACAGCTTTTAAAGGTCAGGAGGGGAATAAGGGAGCACTTAAAAGAAGATGTCAGGAATGAAATGGAGATTTATCAATTCTAGTGACCTGTATAAACAGATGAGAGGAGTTGTAGCTGGTCACTTAAAACCATGTAAATTTAATTAAATTGGTATTGCTTGTAGGGAAGAGAGAGAATTGAATATAACAATTAGTGGCTCTTTGTGCCCTTTTGGGAGCAGCAATAGGAAGCAGGCCCAGGGAAATGGCACTTGGAGCAGCCTGCAGTGCCCCTGTCAGTCCCAGACAATTAATACAAATGAGCCATCAGCATTCCAGGTCAGCTTTCTGCTAGCTGGAATACAGGATGGGGCACTTGGCCATGGCTGCTAGAAAATAAACCCCACAGGATGTTCTTCCCTTTGGTTTTGCAGGGTGGAAGGAGCTGGTTCTTAGGGAAGGACCATGGAATTTTTGGGAAGCCAACACAGGAGGTCTGGAGCAGCTGGTGGGAGATTGCCCTGAGTGTTTCCTAAAAGCTGTGGCTGATATTTTCCTAATTCAAGGTGCATCACATCCAGCAGGATGGAGCTCTAGATTAGATCCCATCTCCACAGCAAGAGAGTAATTGATCAATGCATGGAAAATTAGTGGCTGCTGGCTTTGATTGTGTCTGGTTTATGCTAACAGGGGAAAAAAAATCTCTATTTACTGTTCTCCAAAAGATCCAATTTCACATTGAGGAAAACAATCCAACTTCCCTGATTCCTCCACCCTTCTCCTGTCCCTGGTAAATTACTCTGTAAATGGCAAGGGGGGTGATCAGGAGCCCATGGCAGGGAATGGGAGTGAGGAGTTGGATAAGACTGAGAAGACAGAACATGAAAATAAATGCATGACCAGTGAATTTAAACTTATTTAATAATGTTCTTTAAGTGTGATAGGAGTGAACAGAAGTGCACCAGCCCATTTCCAGGTGGACCCAGGGCTGTTGGTGCCTCTGTCCTGTCCCTGGGAGGGAGGAGGGTGGTGATGCTGCCTCACAGGAGGGAATAATTTATCTCCCAGCAGTGATTAAGAGGCAGTTAAACAGCAGCTCCTCTCATCAGACTCTGTTAAATCACTAAGTCTGCCTAACTGGCACCTAAAATTTTTAAGAGCCATCTGAGCTACTCTTTGGATCGTTAATGTTTATTTTTAATAAGTCCTGGCTCATAGGGAAGCTCCAATAGGCTGGAAGAAAGCTCGTGCTCTGCCATTATTTAAAGGGGGTAAATGGGCTGACCTGAGTAATTACAAGGCTGTCAGATGAGCCTGCAATCAATATGTGTTTGATAGCACCAAATGGAAGGTCACCTATCCAGGAATAATGAATGGAGCTGGTGCAGGCAGGAGAGGAGATGTTATCCCAAGGAGCAGCACGGAGCAACAGGAGAATGCTGAGCAGGGCTGGGGAGAATCCCTCCCTCTGGCATGGCCATCTCCATGAGGGGATGCTGCTGGCCTGGTTTTGTGTCTGCAGGTCACAAGGACACGTGGAAGTTCAGGGCAATTTCACCAGAATGGTGGAAGATTTTGCAGCCCACCATACAAAACTGGAGTCTGCTTAAGCCACAGAGGAAAGGTTTTATTCATTTTACTTTCTCTTCAAAAACTCATGAGCTTCATGGTTTTAAAGCAACCATCAAAACCTGGTGCTGTCTCTATATTTTTTCCTGATTTATTTCTTATTTAATTGACAAAATTGCAGAATTCACAGAATCACCAGGTTGGAAGGGACCTTAAATATCATTGAGTCCAACCCATGCCCCACCACCTCAACTAAACCATGGCATCAAGTGCCATATTAGTGACTGCAATATCTGCCCTGTTTTTCCCCTTTAATTGGCTGTTGGATCTTCTGAATGGAATTGCTGTTGGATTTTGGGGACTTGAATTGTGCATTACCAATATGCTTCAAACCTTAATGCTGGGTTTGTAAATTGTGTTTCAAAGAAACTGCCAATGCCTTTATGAAAAACAGAAAAAAGACATTAAAATCCTATAGTCCAGTAGGAACTGAGTGTGGAAGGGCTCTGCAGACTGCAGAGCAGCTGGATCTTCTTGAGTATTCCCACCCTGATTTCCCACCAGGAGTTAAGGAAATGTGGAAATAATTGGTGTGGTGGGAATAAAGCTGCTTTTGACAAATTTCCCCGTTAAAACCTTATATTTTTGAATTATTGTTTGACTTCGTATTTAAGATCCGATTTTCAGGGTTTAAATGGCAACTTCTGTTTGGAATTTAAATCCATCTTTTGGAAGGTGAAACCTAAATGAAGTCCATCAAATCATTCACTGGGGGAAAATTCCTGCAATGTTTGCAGTACAACTTTCCCACTCCATTTTCCCATTTTCCCCCAGGTTAAGATTTTAACCTTTCATTTCATTCCTCGGCAGCTGAAATCTGATATTGATATTTCTCACAAACTAGGCCAATATTTATTTCCTAGGCTTAGCTAGGAGTAAAACCCACTCTGTGAGGTGGAAGTCCCTGGGAGCAGCAGACAGTCAGGTTGGAATGTGGATCTCTGGATGAGGGAACAGCTCCTACAGGTTTTGCCAAACCCTTTCCTCTCTCCCCTGCTGTGCTGGGCTCACGTCTGCTGCAGCCTCTAGAATATATTGGCTTCCAAAAATTCACTTTGTCACACTCTCCTTTGACTCTTTCTTTCCCTTCCTTCCAAATTCCAGGTTTCCCCCTCTAGAGCCAAATAATCCTTTGAAACTTCCTCACTTTGTTCATAGTAAGGCTATTAAAATATTTGTTGGGTTCCTTCATGTGGGAAAATTCTCTGAGGAGGGTTCCAAGGACTGAGAGTCTGGTTTGGCTCCTCCTCCTGCCTGGTAAATCAATTTCTGTTCATTTCAAGTTAATGAGCCTGATTATCAATATTTCACCAGCAAGTAAATGGAATTCTATTGATTTGGGTGGAGCCAACTCAGATTTCTAAGTTAACTTTTAATCCACAGGATCCAACTCAGTGGGGTACAACTGGCAGGATAACATCACTTTTTCATCCAAAACCATTATCAAACACCTTTGTTCTTTTTCTGAGTACTCAGCACCCTACAAATCTTATTTTAATGTTTTACTTAGTGTGCTCTGTAGCTCTTTAGTGTTAAAATTAAGAAAACAAGCATTATTTTAATTATCTAACAGTGGTTGGTTTGTTGGCTTGCTTTTTTAATGAGTGTTTCTTTGTTCTTATCATTAAAGAAACCTCTGCCAAAAGTCAGTGCCTTTGCAACTGCAGCATTTCCCAACGAGACCAGCAACATTCAGGGTTATTTTTGGAGAGAATTTTGTCAAATAACGGTGACTCTGGGTTACTCTGGATAAAAAAAAGTATTCACTGATCAGCTGACAGATTGTTCTCAGTTTCCAAGTCCTAATAAAGAGAAAATACCTTAATATTTCTAAATGTGACTTCCACAACTGGGCAAACACGGGATCAGTGAGCACACATCCCACTTTTTGTGAAACATATGGAAAGCACTTTTTATAAGGTTTCTAATGAAGTCTTTGTTATGGTAATATGTCCATATTTTGAGTGTTGTCAGGTTGGTTTTTTGCTGGTGTTTGTGCTATAATACATTAGCTGGTAAATGGCTGTGAATTCCAAGGAGCTGTAATTGTATTTAAGAATTCTGGTTTCCACTTGGGTGACTTGGGAGGAAATTATCAGCAGCTTAATATGGAACTTTGATCATGCAACCTGGTTTAGCTTTGTTTATTTGTTTGTTTGGGGTTCTATTTATCCTTATGGAGAATTACAACTCAGAGAAATGAATAAAAGATAATTATTTCCCAGGGTGCATTGATCATCAGGAAGGGATTTCTAAGGAATGTCACTCCTGCAGCGTCTCTGTGGTGTTGCCTGTGGAACTGTGACATTTTAGAGCTATAAATTGGAGAACAGGAGTGGAGGATTGTTTGTGTCCTGGCCATCAGCAGCATGTCCCACCACGGGTCCTCTGCTGCTTGCTGGGATGGGCTGGGGGTCTCTGCTGTGCTGGAATGATCAAACTCATGATCTAGTCCAGCCAGGAAAAAGCTGAGAAAGAAATGTGGCATTGAAAAGAGACAGAGCAAAGATACCCAGGGCTGGGATGCTGCTGATCAAAGCACACCCAGGGACGTGAGCTCGGCTCAAAGGCTCCAGCCACAGCTCTCATTTATCCATGAATATATTCCTCCTGTTTCCTTCTCTACTAGTTATTATTTCTGTTGTCTGTTTTCCCTAGGATGGGGTTATTATTTCATGGGGGTCATTATTTCATGGGGGTCATTATTTCGTGGTCCTGCTCCAGTCATTATCAATTGATGGCATTGTTTCATGTTCTTCACAGAAGAATTCCAGTAGGATCTCTGTCCTGCAATTCCTGTTTGTGGCCAACCCAGCAGCAGTGAGGGGGAAGGTGTGAAGGCAGCTTTAGTTTGTTGGCTTTCAGTCCAGTCACTTCCCCAAGCTGTGTTCTCCAGCATCCCATGGATGCTGTGGCACAGATAAAATAATGACACCACCTGGATTTTGGGGTGCTTCACCTCTATGGTCTGAGAGCATTTGCAGCCCAGGACACAGATTCCCCATCCATGCTTCCATGCAAAATAGGGCTATTTTTGGAGAGCCTCATCCTGCTTCATGGGGGTCTGAAGATTTTGGTTTGTTTTTTGTTTTTTGGGGTTTTTTTTTGTTTTTTTTTTTCTGCCTGAGGACTGATCCTGCTGTCTCCTGGGTCGTGAGACACTGGAAGCTGATCAAAACCAATTTGGGGTCACCCCAATCTCCTAAAATGCCTAATGCAGAGAAAATATCTTTCTAATAATATCTTCAGAACAGCTCTTGGGTTTTTTTGCATGATGCAGAGGTGTCGCCACGAGGCTCAGCAATAATCTTAATATGGATTTAGAACCCCCAGATGCCAGACAGGGAGGAAGTACCAGTTATGTGTTGCCAGCCCCTTGTTTCCAAGAGTTAACTGAGACCTGCAAAAGGAAATATTATTGATTAGCTTTCAAAGTAAAAAATTAGCTATGTTTGCCCAGATATGTTCAGCATCATTGTATATTGACTAAATGTATGAAAGATAGATAAGATACAACCATGATAGGCACATCTTGTCTGAAGCAATGGCCTTCATTAACTTGATTATTAAAGTGGACATATTAACACTGAGTCCTGCAGCCCCTGTGTGAGCAGCAGCATTTCAATCTTGTATTTACTGAGCTCTAATTCCAGTTTTCCAATGATACAACCTTTGGGATAACATTTTCCATGCTCTTTTGTGAGACAGGGAAACAGAAGGAATGAAAACACCACCCCAAGCAATTTGGACTAAGAGTGAGGAAAACCTGTTTCCTTCACATTAATAATTAAGTTTATTTTCACCATTGGTTTGAAAAATGGGAAAATCACTTCATTTTCCAGATAACCTGATTCATCTGCTGTTTGCAAGGTACTGCTTGAGATCCAAAAATGAACATTTAAGCAGTAGAGATGTTGTCACTGATAGAAAAACAAGGATGTGCTCACCCTGTGGTTGGTTTTGCTGTGCTGCACTGAGGTTGCCTGGGCCAGCTCCATTTATTCCAGACTTCATGAGGAATTTGGCTAGTTGCTGTGATGAATTAAGGGGCCAGGAAGATGAAGTGCTTTAATCATAATTGCCTGTTCAAGAGCCAAACTTCAAGGCAAGGATTTAATATCTTTAAGTGCAAGAGATAATAATAATGGCAAAAGTTACATTGTAAGGACTAATTTCAGTTTCTAAAATAAGTCTCTGGAATAATACTCAACCAAGTAATTTGTGTGGCGACATAAATATTCCCTGTGTTCCTTAAAGCTGCTCTTTTTTTTGTTTCAAGTCTGCAAATTACCCTTTTATGAGATGCTGTACAAACTAACTACTATATCTATTCAGAGTATGATAATATCTCCTTGCCTTTGAATGAAATATTTGGCCCTTGAGGATATACCAGTAGCTCTCCTCACAAAATACCTGGAAATTGAATAAGATCTGCAGCTTTATTATGTACATATAATACTGGAACCTGTGGGATTATGTGTAGTAACCTTATTTACAGAACCAGGAGATGTATTTGCAGAATATATTATAGGCTGGGAGTGCTCAGCAATACCTTTATAACATCCTTTGATTTTGTGGACTGATCTCAGAGAAATGCCAAAGGTCTTAGCTCAGAAAAAAGGACAAGAGTCCCCAGTACAATCTGAGTATTTAAAGTGCAACTTTTCAGAGTGGCTGGAATAATATCTTTACCTAACATAATAATAATAAATCAGTTTCTAAATCCTTTTGGCTCAAAATGCAAAGAACTTGTAAGAAAATGCAGCTTTTCACCCACAGATATTCTTCTTTTGAAACTGGAATAGGGCCATGAATTCTCAGGCATCAGAGTGATCACATTAGTGACCTCATACTTTAAATACTTGAATTGAAAAGTGAAATTGGTGAAAATACTTTAATTTCTTCTGAAGGTGGATTCCCTTCCCTCTGTAAGCAGGACTTGCTCTGGTGAAAAGCTTTTCCCCCAAATATGTGCAATTTCCCAACACAAACTCCACTTCCTTTGGGAGAAAAGAGGAGAAAAAAAATCATACCTCTCCAAATAAGAAAAGAGCCCATGTTTGGAAATTGTGAGTTCCAAGCTCTCATTTTTTGGGAAGAAGCTGGGAAAATGTAGAAACATCCTCTTTTCAGAAGTGTGCACCTCAGCTACTCTGTGGGCATGAAATCCTTCTTGATCAAAATGTGGACACATTAGGGCTTTGCAAAGCTCTGTTGTGGTTTTAGCCATGATGCCAAAGGCCTTTACAGAAACTTCTGAGAAGTCAAAATACAGGACAAGCCAGCTTTATCTGAGTTGAAGGAAAACAGAGGTTTCCAAACTCTTTTTACCCCCGATCCTCTTAGCAGTTCCTTCACAGATAAATAATTCCATTACATTGCTGTTTGAAACATGCAAGCATGATCACTTTGGTGGCTTTAGTCATTCTATTTTTCTTTACTAAGCTGTTCTTTACAGGCCTTTCGAGGCACTGGAACAGAATCCATGTCCAATCAAACTGATCAGCATTTTTGGGCATGACTTTTCAATCACAGCGTGATGTTCAGTCATTTAATGTAACTTTATACAACAAAGCTGTTTGGATTATTCTCTAAAGATTATCTGCAGAATCTTCAGGAGTACTTTGGATAGCTCAGAAGTTTCAGCACTATATATATATATATTTTTCATTACTTTCCTGCTGTTTCTGTAATGTTTCCAAAGTGTCAGTGTTGGGTACAGTAACAGAAGAGTTTGCAGTTTCCTTCACTGAGACAGCAATGCTGTCTAAGGTGAAATTAAAATAGACTTCACTTATTTGTGGAATTAATTATTAAAATGTGCTCAGCAATCACTCACATCAACTCCCTGTGCTTACAGGGCTGTTTCTCCCCTCGTGCAAATACCACCAAAACAAAGAGAGGTGGTGCTGGGCTGCTCTGCATTAGTGATGGCCAAACCTCCTCTGCCTCTTGTATTATTTAAAATGTGCCTTTCATCAGTTATTCAGTGCAGTGCATTTGGGGGGGACAAAGCAAACCCTGATTCATTTGCATCAGCATCTAAACCTGGACATACCAGTCTAAAAATAGGTTTTGGACTATAGTTTTTGTTTGGTTCTTTCTAGTTGTCAGTTTCTGTGTTAGGTTCCACTAATTGGATTTTGGGTTTAGGCCTATTTGGGTTTCTGGTTCTCCATCTGTATGGCTGGGGTGATTTAGGAAGAGCCCTGTGGAGTCATCAGGGAGTCATGAAATGGTTTGGATTGGAAGAGACCTTAAAAATCACCCAGTGCCACCCCTGCCATGGCCAGGGACACCTTCCACTGTCCCAGGTGCTCCCAGCCCCAGTGTCCAGCCTGGCCTTGGGCACTGCCAGGGATCCAGGGGCAGCCCCAGCTGCTCTGGGCACCCTGTGCCAGGGCCTGCCCACCCTCACAGGGAACAATTCCTTCCCTATATCCCATCTAACCCTGTCCTCTATCAGTGGGAAGCCATTCCCTGTGTCCTGTCCCTCCATCCCTTGTCAATTCTCTCTCTCCACGTTTCCTGCAGCTCCTTCAGGCCCTGCAAGGCCACACTGAGCTCACCCCAAAGCTTCTCCTCTCCAGATGAGCAACCTCAGCTCTCCCAGCAGAGCTGCTCCATCCCTCTGATCCCCCTGGAGCCTCCTCTGGGCTCTCTCCAGCAGCAGCTCCAGCTCCTCCCTGTGCTGGGACAGGGCTGGGGCAGCTCTGCAGGTGGGCTCTCACCTGGAAGGGGCAGAACCCCCCCTTTCCTGCTGGGATCAGCTCAGGGGGTTCTGGGGTCAGCACACACAGCTGGGACATGAAGCTGACAAAAGAAACCTCACCAGAGTTTCCTGAGATTCAACCTCATCAAGAATCCCTGGAATGAATTTTGCCAGTGGCTCTCAGAAATCACACCTCCATCACTCTGTGGCTTCATTTAACAGCAAGTGTCTGTGTGTGAGCACAGCCTAAAACTGAGGAATCTGGGAGTGGATGTGAAGCAGGACATTTAGGAGGCTCTGTGAAGGAACAAGGTCAAAGGTCTGAAGTTGTGCTTTGTTTTTTGTTTCAAAAGAGATGATCTTTGAAATCTTCCCCATCAGTTCTCTCCACATTCCAATTTCAGTTTTATACCACCCCTCACTGTGCACGTCTTGGCAGGAAACTTGCCCATCTTGCAGAGCCTTGCGTGAATAATTCATGGCGGTGTCATGCTGATTCTCAAAAGGCTGGAATATTTCTTCGGAGAAAATGTTTAATAAGATTCTTCCAAACAACACAAACTATAGCTTTGTATGAATTTTATGGGGTAGTAGCTCTCAAAAGGTTTTGCACGATCAAGGATTTAATGAACTGAAACCCCAAACATATGGTAGCCCCTTCTACCTATTTGTTTCCTGGGTTGAAGCATGGAGATGAAGCTGCTTAATTGGAGTCAGAAACTTGAATTTGCCACATCTGAAGGCACAGAGAGAAGTTTTAAGAAATAGGATACAGCTCTTGTTTGGCTCCTTCTATTGATATCTTCATTTGGGTGATATCGTACGACAATGATGGGGTATGAAACAGATTTTGAGCTTGTTTTTTCCAAGCCAACAGCAAATATCACACAGCTCTTGCAAAAATACTGAAATTCTCCCAGCTGCACTGAGTCCCAGAAATTGTGTTCAACCAGGTGTCATTTAACCCAGCAGAGAGAGGAATTGAGGCATTTGCAGTCTTTGGAAAGAAGGGTGAGTTCCACAACAAATTATGGACATCTTGACCTTCCTGAGGCTGAGGGATGTTTTGGTTGTTGGTATTTCCTTTAGAAGACAACTTTTAAGCAGGCCTTGGTGATCTAAGAGGCTGGTCTGAAATGGAAAATCCCTTGAAATATTTCAAAGTAATTGTTTCTTTCCTTTTTTTTTTCCAGGCTGTTTTAGAATTATTCAACTTTTTTTAGCGGGTGCTACTTTGCCAGGGGAAAAAAAAAATAACAGCAAGCCCAAGAACCAGTCAGTGTAGTTAAAATACAACATTACATCAGTCTTGGTGTTTGTAGGAACATATTTCAGGATGCATTTGGCAGCTAAAAAATTGGTGTAAATATTTGGTGTTGTTCTGAGGATGGGAGACCATAGAAATGTTTGAGAAGGAAAACTCACAAGGGAAATATTGATGGTATAGAATTGGTTTTCATTATTGAATTCTCCAGTTTAGGAAAGGATGGGGAGCCCTTTCTCCAAATTTTCTCCAGCAGCTGTGGAGCCAACTGCCCAGGGAGCTGCAGAACCTCCATCCTTGGAGATTTTCACAATCCAATTAGAAAAAAGTTGCACTTAATGCAGCAGGAAGAGCTTTACTTTGCGTGGGGAAATTGTGATCTCCTGAAGCCCCTTCCAACGGTGATTTCTGTGAGTCTATGGGATTTTAATGGCAAGAGTCATTTAGGATTTCAGTGAGACTTTGCATGGGAGGGATCACAGACCCAGGAGCAGGGTATAAATTAAATCTGGTTTTCAGTGACAGGATTTCAGCAGAGCTGCCTGGCTCACCAGCCTGGCTGTGCACATGTGCCTGGTCCCCACCTCCAGGATCCAGCCTATTTTCTGCTCAAACCCTGTGACTCAGACTCAAAAACCTGCACATTCATTCCTACAAAAATGTATTCCTACATGGATCTTGCACCTTGCAGTGCCTTCCAGGGAGCTCATTTAGAGATTATATTGGTGATTGGAGGTTTTCAGTGCTGAAGTTGTTTTCTTAATCAGGATCTAAGAAAACTCCTTAAACCAGCTGATTCATTTTTTCTTTCTCCTAGTCGTCATTTAGTTGAAATTAATATTGTAATTGCTTTCTCTGGAGACTCTGTAACTTTGTGCACTCTCATTTAGGGAGAGAAATATGGATGATGGGTGACTAATGATGCTTAGTTAGGCATTTTTTAAAAATAAATACAGAATCTGTCAATCTGCTCTCTGTCAGAGACAGAAGCAGCTCCTGTTTTCACACAGTATCTTCCTTGAGGGGATTCTGTCTTGGGAAGCACTGTAATAGGCAGAAGTGGATGGGGTTTGACTTTTTTGGCAGTTTTCACCCTTTCTTTTGCAAACACCCTTCCAGTTTTCCCATAACATTTATGAGGGCTCAGAGTGCGTCGCTGCCAAAGAGAGAACGTCTTGCAGTGACAATGACCACAGCAAGTCAAGTCCTTATCCTTCAATTTTATAAACAAGGATAATAAAAGTTAGACAAACAATATCTTTAGCCTGAGGAATTCAGTTTAGCTGTATTGAGCAGGATGTTGCTATGTGGATTTAAATTAGCTGGATGTGTCCTGGGTGGTTTGGACAAGGTGGACTGGTGTGTCTCGCTCTCCTTCTGCCTCCTTTGCCACCTGCTTACTGATAAGTCTTTTTTTTTTAACCTATCAATAGTCTGGTGATTGATTAACTCAGTTCAGATTCCTCTGACTGCAAGGTTCAAAAGGACACTTTGTCGTTTTACTCATAAATATACAGTATTTTATTTCCTTCCTATTGACTCCTCACTCTTCAAATGTTCATTCCTTACCTTTTCTCTTCTAGTGAACAGTCTTGTTTCCTGCTGCTTGAAAAAGAAAAGGAAACACTTTACTTTCCAAGCCTTCCTAAAGGCCAGCCTCCCCTCTTGTTAAAATTAGTTGTGTGCTGCAAGGTGCAGGGGAGCAGAGGGTGGAGTATGGCAAGGTGAGCAACCAGCTTGGATCCAAACAGAAAAATTCATGACCTAAATGATGCATCTCCCTCCAGATGTCAGAGCAGCAAATAAATGTTTCATAAACTTCACTTTCCAGGTCAGCTCCAAGCCATGATTTTATGTTGGTGGTTTAACCCTTAATGTTCAGAGAAAGCAGCACAAGGAGCTTTTTTCCAATGTTCCTGGACATCTGTGCTCCTGGGAGTAGTTGTGGCATTAATGCCTCCAGCCAGGAAAAACAATGTGCAAGATTGAAGCCATAATCTTGAGGATGAGGAATATCATCACATGGATTTACTTTGTAGAAAAATCTGAGGAAATGGTTTCCCATCCCTGTGAAAATACATCAATAACAGGTTCTGCACTCTGGGACAAGAGCAGAGGTGGAGGCAAGACTGGTGTACAGGAGCCACACCAGTCTTCTGTGGGGTCCAGCACACCTCTGTCCACCCAGGAAAGCTTCTGTTTCTACAGTGGGATGGAGGAAAGTAGGTAGTGGGTGACTGCATAAAGGAAGTGAGGACACAAAGCCAGAATTTTGTAATTATGTTTGTAGGATGAACATCATCCTTTTCCATCGACTCAAAAAAAAAAAATCCTCACAGCTGTAGAAGCACTGGGGGCTTTATTTGCAGGTGAAGGAACAGCTGTTGGGGCTGCTGCATCCTCAGAACATGGATCCCATGTGCCAACCCTGTGCTGTTGAGCAGAGGTGCCTGGCACCAAGGCCCTGCTCTCTGTAAGACTCATCCTCGTGCTCCAAACCAGCCCCTGCTATTTTCCATGGGGCAGGAACCCTCCCATGGCACCCTGGGCCTGCCAGCCCAGCCTGAGCTGGCTGTGCCTGCCCTCAGGCAGCCAACTGGGGCTGCACACCCTGCTCTTCTCAACAGGGCGTGGAGATTGTCAGCAAATCCTGTTAACAAGTGGCAGAATTGATGTGCTCGTGGGCTACTCCAGCGCTGGAGATTTATTGTATTCTCCCTTCCTGCTGTGCTGCTGCTTTACAATTAGAGGGAAGCTGGCATTAAAAACATCTGCTGCCCATGTTGGCCTAGAGTTGCCAAACTTGTGGCTCTCTTTGTGCCAGGGAGGGCCTTGCCAGCAGCATGGTTGTGTTTAAATGTTAGCTCCCGAAAGCGCGCCTCGTGGGCACCACTGAATCAGCGCTAATCCTGACATTTCACTCAGGGCAGGGGAAGGATCGGGGAGGAAGAGGCACAGCCAGGAGCTTAATTAGCATGGAAGTGCAGGGAAAAGTGGCATGTTGTACAAAAGAGCACGGTGAGAGGTTATTTCCTGTGTTTTCCTGAGGTTTCCCCACAGCTGCTGTGGATGTGTTGTGTGGGAGCCGCCGGCTCGGCTCCAGGCTGTGGGCCTGCACTGAGGTCCTGCCTGCTGGTGACATCCAGGACACTCAGAGCCCCATGTGGGTGTCCCATTTATTCCCAGAAGTGTAAGATTTGTTCTTTTTGTCCCTCTAGCTGTGTTTTGGTGAGTTTTCCCTGTAGTGCTGATGCTGGGATGCTCCAGGTGGGTCAGGGCCTGCTCTTTGTGATGTTCAACCAGGCACTGAGACTTGTCCCTGCATCCCAATGTCCTTGCCACGTGTGTTCACTCTATGTAAAAAACTTCCTGACAGATAAAGAAGCTGTCAGTTCCTCATTTCCACCCCTCACTCTAATGGTCAGTGATTCTTTTCCTTATTGCTTCCCACCACGGGATCAAGCACAAGACAAAAGGGAAAACAGGGACAAAATGCTCAGGATCCTGCACAGGAGGAGTTGAGAAGTAACAAAGCTCGGGAAAAACAATTATGAAGACCCTCTCTATTTTCTAGATATGTTTTGGGAGGGCATTATAGAATTGTTTAGGTTCAAAAAGCCCTCTCAGGGTCATTGAGCCCAACTCTTCCTTCAGCACTGCCAATCCCACCACTAACCCATGTCCCCATGTGCACATCCTTTAAAACCCTCCAAGGCAGCCTCTGCCAGTGTTTAAGAACCTTTTTGGTGAAGAAATTTTCCCAAATATCCCATCTAAACCTCCTCTGGCACAAGGCAAGGCAGTTCCCTCTTGTCCTATCACCTGTTACCTGGGAGAAGAGCCTGACCTCTATCTGTTTACGAGCTCCTTTCAGGGAGTTGTAGAGAGCTTATAAGGTGAAAATTCAATCTAAAAAAAAGGAATGAAATATAAAGTGTATTAATAGACTCCAGTAATTGCTATGTGTGTTCCAGTAATTGCTATTGTATTCTTTATGGAGTAGTGTTCCTTCTTCCAGTCAGTGTTTAAACTCAGGGTGCTGTCAAACTTCCCAATTAATTAATTTTTTTTTCTCTTTTTGTAAATTTTATGCTTTTTTGTAGCTTGTTTTTGGGTTTTGGGTTTTTTTTTAAAACTTAGTTTTAAGCTAATAGAATCTTCATCATTTTCTGTGACTTTTTCCAGTTGTGACATCACTCAATTGCAGGTAAGACCCTGAGTGTAAGAACTGCTGAAAGCAAGTTAGGGACCATTTCTTTATGAATCCCTGGGCTGGCTTTACTCTCCTGAAGAATTTCCTCACTCTTGGAGCAGCCAAGTCTCATAGCAGGAGCTGTTTGCAAAGTGAGACTGTTTACCTCAATTTGCAACATGAACATGCAAATCACTTTTTCATAATACATTAAAAACATTCCACTTGATCAAAAAGGAGAAAAAGATGAAGTTTAGCAACCAGAGGGGTTTTATTTCTGATATGAAATGATTAAATAATTTTATGACATGGAGAGATGCTTATATTTCCAGGCAATATTGTCGGGAGAGGTTGTTGCTAAATATCCCTGTTGTTTGTATTTCCTCGGAAAGATGGTGTTGAGGGCACAAATCCCTGCAAGGTTCCTCCCTCAGTGTAAATCCCAGCCTGTATTTCTGAGGGTTTGAGCTGTGTGCTGCAGAGTGGAGCTGCCAGAGCCAGGCACTGAGCAGCAGAGGGCACTGATCTAACAGGAGTGGGAGAAAAATCATCATTTCACTTCAGCGCAGTCTAAACGGCCCCAAGATTAATCTGTTAATATCCTCTCATTCCTTTCCCTCCTATATCAGTGTTAATTGCCAAACAAGTGACAACTTTCCCCAGTATATTATACTGGTCCATTATACTCTGCTGCTGCAGATATGGTTATTTGCAAATTCGCCACAGACTCCTCCACAAACTCCTGAGGGTTTTATGTTGCTCTTGTATGTATGAATACAAATAAATAGAGGCTGCAGTTCCATCTATATCAAATTTAATCTGCATGCTGTTTAAAGCAGTCTAAATATTAAAACCAGATTATTGGAGTTTTCCACGGGAATAATTTTATTTTTCAGAGTTTACTTTCAAATCAACTTGTCTCTTTCCTTTGGGTTTGTTTGCCTCCAGAAAGATGCTTTCTTCTCAGGATTACAGTATTTTTATTGGCTCTGCACTCACAAGTGTATTTAAGGAATGGTTTATACCTGTTGTCAGCTGAGCTGATAAATGCACCCACCACGGAGACTTGGCATAAATAGCCATCATAAACCTGGCTGCATTAAATACATGGCCTGAAATGCAAAGGAAAAGGCCAGCATGGATGTGCTGGGGTGAAGGAGGAGGCAAAGAGGGGCAGGAGCTCCTGCTGGTGCTGCCCAGCCCGGGGCAGAGCAGAGCTGAGGGACCCCGGCGGCTGCAGACAGGGCTGGAGGCAGAGGGTGTCAGCAGCACTGATGGAGCTTGGCATGTCTGCAAATTGCTCTGACAGCCAGGGCCCTATAAAATTTTAATTTGAGGAATGAACCTGCTCTAAACTTTGCGAGTCAAGCCCTGCAGCTCGTGACTTGGGCAAGATTTTTGCGAAGATAAATGAAAACAGACTTAAGGACTCTGACAGCGGCCGGTGGGCAAGGCCCTGTCTTGTGTCTGACAAAGAGCCCTGACCTGTGTCACGAAATTGGGGTCAGTAAATAAATATCAGCTGCTGTAAGCACGTCTGCAGTGTCACAGCGTTATTAAAAGCCTTTCAGGGTGAGCAAAGGACACTTGTGTAGAGGTAGCCTTGAGGTCTGGCTGCCTACAAATGGTGGTTTATTGTCTGTGCTGTGTTAGTCTTACTGAGAGCATTATGGCAGGTGTAACTGTACCCTGCAGAGCTTTCTGAGATTTGGCTGCTGTGTTGGTTTTGGAAGAGTTTTCAGTGGAAAAATCCCATTGCTGAAGGTGCATTTTGGTTGTTACAGATTATCGAGGCTCAAACCAGGAAAGGGATCTTACTCTGAGCTCTTTGGGATCAAACCCCAAAACTAAATCCAAATGAAGACACTTAAGTGGGACCACTAATGACAGCCCTTCTTGCTGTTTCCTAATCACAATTAAAGTGGGAAAATGTCTTTAATAGCTGGGAAGGGGTTACCACACCTCCCAAAACATGCTAAAAGCAACATGTTTAGTGCTTGTTTTGGGAAATTCCTGTTTGAATACAGGCAGGAAACAACTGTCAGCTTCAACAGAATAATACCAAATTAGTGCTCTCCAGCTGAAGACAGATTCCCACTTCATATGTTCAAACATATTCTTTTCAAATATGGATGTAGCACCTTCCCAGTTGATGGGTAGTGAAGCTTTGTGAGCACTAACTACTTTTCAAAATAAAATATTCACATTACATGGCCATTTCTTTAAATAACTTTTCTATGTTAACTACTTTAAATGTAGGTTTTGGGTCCAATTTTTCTTTCTTTTCCTTCACTGGGTGCTGTTTTATCCCCTCAGTATGAAGGCAGCTGGATTTTGTGCTTAATTACATTTTATATGTGGCTTACCAGTGCCCATTTGACAGAGAACTTATTCATGACTCTGGATGTGAAGCAGAATCTGGCTTTGGTTCAGTCTGAGAGGCAGCAGGTCAGACTTTAATACGTGCTGGCTTTCTGGTTTGTTTGTTTGATTTAGTCTTGTTCAGCAAATGCCAAAAAAGAATTTCCTCCACTGAGTTAGGTCATCTCAAGCGAGGTCAGTCAGAGTGGGCTGCCCAGAAAAAATCCCTGATTTTAAGCTGTGTTTCAGTTTGATCCTGGCAAAGGGAGGCAGCCCAGGATTTTCTGCTGCTACAGCTGCTCTTGGGCACTGGGGGTGTCCATGAATTGCTTCCCAGCTTGGGTACCACTGCAGGATCCAGGCTGGACTTGCCCAAAGTGTGTGTGAGATACCTCCTGAGATGGATTTCCATATTTGATTAGTGTGAGTGAAGCAGGGAGCCCAGCTTTGGAATGCTTGAGCAGAAAATTTAATGTAGGCATTGCATGAAAGCCTGAAGAGGAGAGATGCATGGGAGAGATTTATCAGATACCACAGAATCCTGGAATGGTTTGGGGTGGGAAGGAATCTTAAAGCCCATCTCATTCACCCCTGCCATGGGCAGTGACACCTTCCACCAGCCCAGGTTGCTCCAAGCCCCATCCAACCTTGAAATATCAGCTAGTGAAGAAGGAGAAACAACATTCTGTATGTCAGAACCCAAAAGCAAGAAAAAAAATCTTTATTATGATCCAAAAAGGAGAGAAGGACTTGGTGTTTCAGGTATGGGAGCCCATCCTGGTGGAAGTGCCAGATGGGAAATACCCTCCTAACATCTGAAAAGAAAGTGAAAAAAGGAGAAAAAGAAGGGGAAAAGGCATTTTACAGCAACTGTAGGAATGTCACTAAGTTAGGAGGTGTCCAAAGAGGCCAAGGGGCTCCCCAGGGAGTTCTGGGGTCCCCATCCCTGGAGGTGCCCAAGGAAAGGTTGGAGGTGGCGCTCAGTGCTCTGGGCTGGGGACAAGGTGGGCACCGGGCACAGCTGGCACTCTTTGGATGATCTTTGAGATCTTTTCCAACCCCACTGATTCCATGATCAAAGGGGAGAATTGTGGCATCCATCATTTTCAATGTCCTCTGCAGAAAATTCACCAATTCTTACTGTATGTGATTTCCTAAAAAATAACTTATTTTTCCTTGCCGGCCCTACTGCCATTTCCCAGAAAACAAAGATACAGCCAGGAATAATTGCTTTAGCCTTTAGTTTTGAGTGGAATTTTTTCTTTTCCTCTGCCAAACAAATAGAAAAACAGTTGGACTGGTTTAACATACACTCCTATCTAAGAAAAAAAAAAATCCAATACAGATGAAGATAACTTTATTTCTGTCAGCAAAGAAAAATATATATTTGATCCAATCTACACTAAACTTTTTTTTGCAGTTCTTGAGAAATAAAAATGAAAAAAAAAATCTATATATCACATTCTTGGCCAGTATTTGATGACATTCCCCTTCAGTTTTTCCTTCTGTTTTCTTACTAACTACAACAAAAAAATGGAGAGTGTAAGTTTATGTACAAGTAAAGGTAGAGCAGCAGAGTTCCCAGGCACCTCATTTTACAATTTGCTTTGACATGAAGTGAGAAATAACTGAGCACAACCTTTACTACAATAATTGGATTTTTGCCATCAGGAGAAGCTTGTTACATTTGTGTCCTCTGAGAAATAATAAGCTTTTTAGGTTGAGTTTTATAGACTCCACTCTCTGTAACCTTAGAGGGATGTGATGTGCGGGGGTTGGATCCTTCACTGCCCCAGTTGATCATCTCTCATCATTCTGTCAATAATGGAGCTTGGTTTACACCACCACAGCCTCAAAATAATTTTGTGACACATGGCTTAGAACACAAGCTGATTTTACAGCAGGCTCCTTTGTCTTCCTCTTCTTCTTTT
>VZRH01004772.1:639728-662397 GCA_013397555.1 Urocynchramus pylzowi | reverse complement strand
TTTTTTTTTTTTGCTCTTTTTTACTTCTCTTGTTTTGGGTTTTGTAAGTGATTTTTTGCCCTTTGTGCAATTTCCTTGAAGAATCATAGGAAAATAGAATTAATTATAAAATCTGCATGGATATTGCACCTGGAAATGTCAGTTAGGTCAGAGCCCAAGGATGAGTGAGCTTTGTCAGCTGGGGATAGGAAATTTAATTTTAGCATCTCAAGTGTTTTGAAGTTGCTTGTGGTGTTTCTCTCCATCACATCTGGGCTCCCCCAATCCAAAAAACTGCTTAATTTCATGCATCTCATTAAACATGGGAGTAATTTCATAGATTTCATTAGTACTACCTAGAACTTTACCATAAACATTGATGATCATGTACAGGTTTGTCAAAGATTGTTTTTGTCATTCTCCAACCTATACTTGAAGCTGAAATGAAACAAATGTTGAAAAGAATATGAGAAATTGTTACTTCTGATTTTTTACGATACCAAATCCCAAAATATTTTGTACCTATTGTGATGTTGCTTCAGTACTGTGAGTACATGAGCAGTGAAAAGATAAAATAGTAATTTAAAAATATCCTATTATGATTTTTTAAAGTGTAAAAGAAGTGCCAGGAACATTGCACATGAGTATCACCATTTGTGACCCCAGGAGATTGGCATTTCAGCATCACCAGGATTTATTATTATTTAATAATAAATATTTATTATATGAGGAATATTAGATTTGATAAAAGGATTAGGTATTAGGAGGGAATTCTTCCAAGGCCAGGTTGGACAATGGGGCTTGGAGTAACTGGGATAGTGGAAAGTGGTAAAGACTGGATGAGCTTTAAAATCCCTTCAACCAAACCCATTCTATAACATAACATGATCCAAACCTGTTTTATTTAAATATAACCATGTGAGATGGGAAGTGTGAAGTGGTAAAACACCTTTTTAGGAGCGGGAGATGGATATTAAGTTAAAGTGCCTTGTACTCAAAATCAATTTGAATTTACTTCAAACTTTGCATAACCTTCTCCTCAGAGTTATACAAATGTCTTGATAGACTCATTAAAATCTGGAAAATGGAAGAGAAAAATCTCAAGATATGAGACTCCCGAACGAGCTGAAATAAAAATCTATAACTGAGGTGTGAAATGAGAGTGGATCAGTGAGAATTTTAAGTTTCAATTTCTTTCACTTTGTGGCTTTATCACACACTGTTACTTCACCACTTTTATGGAGCAGAAATGTACACGTTACAACCTATTTATCCCAGTTTATTTTTGCAGGGTCTTCTCTTTGGGTGTGTTCTCATTCTGCTTGTGTAGCTCAAGGTGAAGCCCCCTATGGTGTCTTTGAGAGAAGAAAAGAACCAGTGCTAGTGAATCTATGAGAAATAATGATTTTTGAGCTCTCCTTTCATTACCTTGGTGGCCAAAAGAGGAGAGATTCTGGTTAGGGATCCTTTACAAGCTCAAAGTCCCTCTCCTCCTTCTAGAAACAGATTTCAAACACAATTTACCTCATCAGGGGATGTGCATGAATTTGTTTTCCAGAATGTTTTGACTTGTTACATCTTGTATTTCATGCTCCTGTCTCCCTCCAAACATCAGAACTGGCAGCATTTTATTTAGTCTCACAAACCAAAATTGTTTTCTCATATTTGCTGTTCCACTGGGCTTAAAACGTGGCTCTTGTCCTTAAGGATACCTTGAAATGTGACTTTTATTTCTGATGAAAGTGTTTTTTTGGTTGAGACTCCCATTTTCACCCCAAATTGATGGAGAAAAATTGAGATTTTCTTTATCATGATGGTACAGTATGAAACAAATTGCTTCAGATTATGATTCCCTCCAGTTTAAATTGTTCTATTGTTTAGACTGGAGCTGGCTGACAGTTTCTTCATTTATCTTTCTTGGCTAACACAGCCCTGGACATATTTGAGGCATTAGGCTGGGGCTGGTTTGTCAACCTTGACCTTGTGCCACATTAGCTCCTTGCAAAGCTGACACTCTTCATTTCTCAGCCCTACAGTTTGTTCTAAGCTCTCTGAGCCAGGATTAGCCTCAACTGTTTGTGAAATTTGTATGGGCAGGTATCAAAAGCCATCATACAGGGTTTTCTTTAGCACACTCCATGTTTTCACCAGCTTGTATTCTAGATCAGAAACAAAAATCTCGCCATTCACACCTCATAACAAAATTTAATTGCTGTTTGTCTTCACTCTGATTTATTTTATAGACTTGGTCTGTCTTTAAACCAACTTTTACACTTGAAATCTGGGCCATCAAAATCAGCAGTGAGTTCTTGCTACTCGGTGATTAGATGTTATCTGTGAAGGATGTCCTGGTGGTATCTTTTAAATTTTGGTCAACTTAATCTATAGGCTTCATTTCAGGAAAGGAAGCAGCTTTGCAACTGAAAACTGAGGAATTTGTGTCACTTAAAGCTGATACAATTGTGTAAGTATTTCCATGAGTGCTTGGTGTTTATTCCACACTCACTTTAAATTGGATCAAACTAACCCCTGTTCCAAAGCCTCCTGGAGAGGCAGCCAGCATGGTTTCATCTGTTTCTTTTCACCAGGAAGGTGGCCTCACTTCTTCACAACAATTTCTTGCAAACTTTGCACGTTCCAAGGCTGAGCCTCATCTTTGCTCCTAATGGGAATTAATAACACCAGGAAGTTCTAACAGCAGTTGTCTCTTCAGAAGAAGGATGCTGTGACTCACTAATGGTTGCCTGTCTGGTTTTCAGGCGGGTAGGAACCTATGGGGGGGGGGTGGGTAAAAAAACCCACATTGTTCAAGAAACAAACAAATAAACCAAATTCACAATGACCTTGCTCACAGGGAATCCCAGACTGGCTCATTTTCCATTGTAACTCACAAACCTTAAAAAACATCTTGGCCTGCAAAGGTCTCCAGTAAATTGTGCAAACCCAAAGCTTTTGGGAATCAGCTGCTGAGGGAACACGAAAACAAAAATGTTGATTGCATCTAGTGGGAGAAAGCAGGTGAAGCTCATCCCAGCAGGGAGATTTATCCATGGCTCAGCTCTGGGATGAAGAGCAGCTCGTGGAGGAGAGGGAGGTCTGTGGCAGCCTCAGCTCATCCCTGAGCCCACACGCAGCTGTTTGGCTGCCAGATGCTCTGGTTTTAATGGGTGAATCACAGCTGCAGCCCTGGAAATGCAGCACTTCACTCTCCAATCTCTGCTGTTCAGTCCTGATGTCTCATTTTCACTCTGCAGATTATTTTTAGGTCTCTACATTTTTTTTTAAAGCTGGTTCTTTCTTTTTGTTTTGTCCTGTGTTGTTAGAGACCTTTGTGAGCCATAGAATTTTGTGTGGTTATTCAAGTCAAGCTTAAAGCAGTTGAAGTCAAAGATATTTTAATATGTTTAAATATTACAGAATTTAGCCTTAAATCAATCAAGCTGAAAACTGTAAGAAACTTAAATCAGCCATGTAGGAGGCCCTGGAGGGCTTTTTCTCTCCCCAGGATAAATGTTGAGTTTTGCATGGTGACAGACACCCAAAATGCAAATGAGGCTCCCCTCCTAAATTTGGATTGCTGTTCCACAGATTATTTACCTTTATGGTTCTTCATCTCTAAATGGATAAATATCCAAAAATATCTGCCCTTGGTGAATCCCAAATAACAGAGGAAGGTTAGTGAGCTGATCAGGAGGGATCTGAGTGGGAATCAAGGAACAGCTGGCAGTTTGCAGGACCCCAAAATCAGAATGACTGTCAAGGGCACAAAGTATGGGCATGTCCAGAAGTGGAGTTTCTCATGACTGTGCCCTTACTGTGAGGATAAAATGCTGATTTTATCATGTCTGAGCTATCTGCATGATCTCCTTCCCCGACTGCTGAGCTTTCTGAACAAATCCTGCAGTAAAGGCACAGAAGAAGTTCTATTTTCTAACTTGTTTTGGAAAGATCCATCTCACCCAGCACTGCAGGCTTTGGAGAAGGCTACACCCACCAAATTTTGTCTTCAGTGGAGCCTGGACTTCATCCTTCATGCTGGACCCAGAGGAAGCTGTGAGTACCTGGTAGAATCATGGAAAGTTGAAGGATTGGAATGGAATTTAAAGTTTATTTAGTCCCAACACTAATGGGCAGGGACAAATCACTTATTTACATGTGAGAGGTGAGAATGATAATTCCTCTCAAGAGCACTTCCCATCTTCTTTTTCCTGACTCAAAACTATATAATATATTAATTTTATTGCCTTTTTATGTCAAGTAAGACACAGATGAGGCTATGCAACATTTCACTTATTTCTCATCCTACAGCAACTATAATTTATGTCAAGAGCTGTAAATTGCCAGACCACAGGAAATAGCATGAAATAAATATTTCCTGAAATGCTTTAATGTGAGAGTTAATACTTTTAATGTGTGTGTCTTGCAACTTGGTTTGGTCTAAACTGAGAGTTACTTGGATTGTTATACTTACTTGGGTAAGTATTCAAACATGACTAAACTTCTAAAACCTCCTGGAAAGAGAGACAGGCAGTGTCAGAGCAAAATCAAACCCAAACTTTTAAGCCTGTTTGCACAGCAAGCTCAATAAACACTTTTGCTGATCTGCCTGAAACCTGGACAATTTAAATGCCATTATTCTCTTTGTCAAGGCTCAGGGAAGTTCTGGTACAAGTGAAAAAGCTAAAAAACATGAAGTTTGCTTAATAAAACATATTAAAATGGGTGCCATGAAACTGAATTATTTCAACTGGAATGTATACACTGGGGAAAAGCAAGATCTTGAATATTCACATTACAGCTCATTGAAAAGGCAATGGGCTATGCAACAAGATTGACAACAAAGGGAAAAATGATGAGGAAAATTGCCTTACTTATCTGCTAGAGTGCTCTTGACTGCCAACTGTAATTTTATGGTTCATTATATAAAAAAATACCATTAATGTTAGTACTTGTGTATCATAATCATGAGAAGAAGGGAAAAAGTTCATTGAAATGTGCTTCATTTTTAATCAAGACACTATAATTGTGTGTTTTTCAGGCATCATCAATTTCCATCAATTTTACTGCTGCACAAATAATGTGCTGCTATAGTTCTTCCACAGGTCAATTCCTGCATGAGGTACATTGACTGCAGGGATGTAAACTGTAAATAAACAGTGGCATAATTTATCTTCTCTGATATTACTTGATACACCACCAGCTTTACGTTGATAAGGGGAGCAAATGGAAGGGTTGGGTTTGAATTGTGTGGTGCATCACAGACCTTAGAAATTGTTATATAAATGTTGTTATATAAAATGTCAGGCAACAGCCAATATTAGCATCACAGAGCCACTGCCACACAGCAAATGTGTCTGTCAATTTAGCTGGGTGTTTTTTGGGAGTTCTGAAAATCACAGATCGGGTAAAATTGTCTGAAACTACAGCAGGGCTGCTCTGGGACGTGACTGTCACCAGCCCTGTGGGTTGGCCAGCTCAAAACAGCTCTGGCCATGGGAGAATTTGGGTTCCTCACACCCAAAGGGAAGTGAAGGTGGCACTAATCCATCCCTTTTTGGAAAGGGAGCACAAGGGAGCTCAGTGCCAGCTTTGAGTGCACAGAAAAGTTTGTGTGCCAAACTTGCCAAACTGAAAAATTCCCCTTTTCTGAATTAACCTTGGTGTTATTCCATAGGATGTCAGGAGACAAATCTACAGCAGGGCCTCGACCCCAGAGCAGAGGAGAGGCCCAAGGACTTTCTTCTTGATAAAACAGAGGTGATTCCCAGATGTTTTCCTAGATGGATGGTGCTCAGACTTCCTTTATTCCCTTCCAGTCTATGGTTGAGACCCACCTTTGGTAAAAGCTGCTTTTTTTCTCTTGGGAATGTGCTGAGTTTTGAGGCCTGGGTAAGTTAAGTTTTGTTTACAAAGTTGAGGTTTAAATCAAGTTACAGCTGGCCAGCCAAGTGCAAAAGGCTCTTGTTAGGTGTGCTATCAATGTTTTAGAAAGCTTTTTTGTCTACTGGTGCAGAATATTGATAAAAACTGAGACTTTATGGACAACTTTTTTTGGTATCTGATCCTTAATCCCACTGAGCATATCCCCTTCCTAAAGAATTCATTATGGAATCACAGAATGGGTTGGATTGGATGACACCTTAAATATCATCCCATGCCACCCCCCTGCCTTGGGCAAGGACACCTTCCACTAGCCCAGAGCCAGAACTACCACCAGCATTTGCCCTCCTGCTCACTCTTTTAATCCCAGTCTGAGACTGGGATTCCAATCCCAACTAGAACTGGGATTTTAATCCCAGACTGAGATTTCTTGCAGAGAAATCTCTATGTGGATACCTGAGAATGGAGCAGGTTGTTGCACCCCATGAAAGCAGCCCTGGCACACATCACAGCCAGGAATAAACACATTTTCTCTCCACTCTCCCTCTTTTGAAAGCTCCTTGTGCTTACACAAAGGAGGAAAAACTCAGTACACTGGACAGGGTTGGTGCTGAGTAGCTCATGTTAGGGCAAACAGCTCATAAAAGTGGCAAGGTTTGGATGATATATCCGTGTAGTATTTCAGCTGCATTAGTATCTGACACAATTGGATTTCTGGAGCTTTAATTATAAATTACTTGATATAATAAGGTCAGCTGTCAAAAGCCCATTCCAGTGTCTGAGGCACTCAAAGTTTTGTTGTGGGGGGATGAAAAGAGCAGTTTATTTTATTCCTGAAGAGTCTGGGAAGAGGGGGATGGTGAGACTGAAGCTCAGGGGCTTTCCTGAGGCTGACAAGCCCTCCAGAAATCCCAGCACTTTGCCAAGGCAGCACCATCCAGGGCCCTGGGAACAAACTGCTGCCAGCTGAAGCTCTCCTGAGCTGAGCAGTAGGCCTGGAATAGCCGAAATAATACAGATATTTCTGCCTATTTTCAGCTAAATGTCACCACACCTCTCAGGCTTGGCAGTGAGATCCTCCTGCAGAGGATGCTGAGCAGCCGAGTGGGGAGTGCTGGAGCAGCCTCTGCTTCCTCCTGCCCCCAGCAGAAGGGAATGTCTGGGATAACACTTTGCAAATCTGCCTGGAAAAACATGGCATTATTCATAGTGTATGATTAGTCTTGCACGCTTTCCTTGTTATAAATATGTAACACATGCTCCAGTGCAGAATGTGATAATGTATTCCAACATGATCTTTATTGCTGATATTTAAAAACCTGTTCCTGAATATGCACAGTTTAAATTTCACATGAGTGTACATCTCCCATTTTTCCTGGTTTAAAGCGTAAAGTCTCTCAGGCAAAATGTAGGTTTTATGTCAATCCATTTTTACCCCTTTCCTCAGCTCGTTTGTCTACAGTTAAATATTTTCTTCATCTTCCACAGGAAAATATGAATTATTCTAGAGCACCAAGTGCTGCAGTGTGTGTGCATCTGTGTTTGTTGGGAAGTCAAAATACAAACAGTGGAGAAGATATCCTCATTTGTTTTCCACTCCAGTTTTTAAGTGATATGTTAGGAAGCAATCATAATAAAGAGGAGCCGAAGGAGCCAAAGAAATTATTTCTCAGTGAGACAGCAGCCTGCTGTTATCTCTAATCTAAGAGCCACTGGATAGAGGTCATCTTCTGATCAATGAAGTGAGTTTCACTTTATGATGCTGCAAGCAGACAGAGAATGGTACAATCAAGTGCTTTCGAAGAGAAAACAGAAGCAGCCAGAGAGCGAGGGGAGAACCATAACAAAAATAAACAGATTTATTGCTATACAGAGCCTGTTTTACAAGGGCCCTGCAGTGTAGGAAGAGGATGTCGCCCTCCTTCAGCACCCTGGATATTCAGAGTATTGCCAAGACCTGAAATCACTTTACCTGCCCAGGACAGTCCTCTGCACAAACAGAGTTAACAACATGCTCTGCCATGTCCAAAGATCATCCCTCCTAAAGGAAAAGCAATTTAGGTTCCAAGCTGAACACTTCAGCATGGGGTGTAATGGGACTTTCAGGAATTCTGACCAAGGAATGCTGACAGCTTTTGTTCCCCAGTGTCCACACAGTTCAGGGCCTGGCTCTCTGCTTTGCCTGTAATTTGCTTTTCAAGAGGAATTTGACTCAATCAGGTCTTACAGCACTGTCTGATACGATTTTGGATCTCTAAATAATACAGATTCCAAGGCCTGATCAAAATGTTTGCTGTTGAGTTTTATAGTTTGGAGTATTAAGCATGGACATGTCATGGTAATTGAGCAAGAATTGGATGTGTGATGCAGCCAGTGCCACAGGAAAGCCTTAAAACAGTGTCTGCTGCTTTTTTTTATTTTCCCCCAGACCTTGCAAAATCAATAGAAAGGTAACGAGGGCCCTTGCTGTCAGCATGGATTAATCTGGAATTCCCTGGCATCTTCAGATCCTTGCGCATCAAAACACGAGTTTATATCAAAAGTTTGAACAGTGGCTCAAAGTGCTCAGGAGTTCAAAAAAATGACAAGAGCCAGCGAACTAAAACGCCTCCAATTTCTATGGTTTGCAAACTTCAAAAAGTGTGATTGTGCTGGGAGGCTTTGATCTCAATATTACTTTTTTATTGCCTTTGAAGTCCAAAGCAAAGGGCCATTGCAGCGGGATCCGGAGGTGCCGAGAGTTAATTCCCTATAGCCACGTTCAAGGTACAGCATATTAGCTATTGACCACTGGATGCTAAGGAATGTAACCATAATAGAGAGGATTTTCTTATTAAAGGAGGTTTCACACTCAGCAGTGTTGGTGCACTTTGAGTTTTCCCAACAAAAAGGTCGTCGACACTCAGGACCTCAGGGAGGCGTTTTCTAAATATCCACATTTTTAATAATCAGCTGTTACAGCTAAGCAGGAGTTGGAATTCTGTCAAAATTATCCACCAAACAGCAGCATGTGTTATTTTTGGAGCTGGTGAGGGAAACCTCCAAAGAGGAGGTTGGTGAGGGGCTGGAATCTCTGCCTGCTCCTGAGATGGGAACTTAAACTCTGTAAATTGGCACCAGCGTCTGCCTTTGAACAGCAGAACTGGAAAGGAAAAATGGAAAGGGCTGCATTTATATGGCTTGTAAAATATTCATTTATGTGCTGTGCTTGAGGAGAATCGATCTCTGGAGAGCAGGAGGTTTCTTCATCTCAGTCACACTGCATTAGAGGGAAGAGCTGAGTGGGGTGAGATGTCGTGGGGACAGTGATGGGGCCAAACAGGGCAGCACGTGCTGGCCCTGAGCTCTGGATGGGGCACAGGAACATCAGGGCAACAGGAGAGGGATGTGAGCTCATCCCTGTGCCTCTGGGTTTTGATTCCACTCAGTGGCAAATTGAAATGTTGTTGTAGATTTGGTCTTCAGTGACTCATTTTTTTCTGCCAAATTATAGCAAGGTTAAAGAGGGAGGCAATGGGGATTTTTTTGGTTTTTTGTACAGGTACGTGCTGGGATTCCTGGGTGTCCTGGCAGGGCCAGGAGTTGGATTTTAAGGCTCCTTGTGGGTCCCTTTCAATTCAGAAAATTTAATGAATGTATGATGTGAAAATGAATCTATTTTCAGATGGAGCAGAGCAGGATTTATTTTGCCCCTCCACAGTTCCCTGTTGCTCCCAGACTCTGGATGTGCTGCAATATTCCATGTGATGGGATCTATGCAGCTGGATTGACTTTCTTATTGTGGCCTCTAGAAATCACTTATTGAGTAGTTTCCTCATAAAACTACTCCTTGAGTCGTTTCCTTCAATGGGGGAAATTTCCATCCATTGGATTCTCTAAACCTGCCAGAGCCCCAGGCAGGGCTGTACAGAGACTGTGAAATGTGGTGTGGGCAGGCACAGCTGGGTTTGCCAGTGACCAGTGCCACCAATCCAGTGGTTTTTCCACCTAAAATACCCTTTCAAGGTTTTAAGCGAGGCATTCTATTGTGAGCAGGATTCTTCCACAATTTTCCTGATGTTAAGGACTCGTAAAGATTTTTAACAACAGACTTTTACATAGTTAAACTGAGAAATAGCTTCTCTAATGTTTTCAGCTACTCCTGACAATAATGTCTTTACCTCGAGAGCAAAGTATTCATGCTGATGTCAATAAAGGCAGTGGTTTTGACAGCAGTTTTATACATCAGCATAGATCTGGAGTGCTGAATATTACCTGTGTTATCAATTGGCTAACAGTTTCCACGAGAGTGATGTCTCTTTAGAAAGCTGTTCCTTTTATGAGTGTCATCAACTCCTGTCAGCCTGACACCGCTGGGTTTGACTGGGTTTGAAGTTTTTGTTGTTGTTTAAATTTGAGATAACATAAGTGAGCGCTTTTTTGAGGGATGGATGTTGAAAAACGTGTTCTGTTCACATATAAACGGCTTCATTCAGCTGCTTTTTTGTGAAAGCTCTGAGATCTGTGGAGGAAAATACTTAAGTAATAGAGTGATTTGTTGTGCTTTTGGTGCTAAAACAGCACAGGTGTAGCTCACACAGAGGCAGTGACTTATTGAATGTCTCTCAGTTTAAAAGCTCTGGGGTTTAAAGTTTTGTGCAGAATCTCTTTTGGAGTTTGGATAACCCAAAGGCAGACAGGCCCTGGGAGCACGGGGAAGGTACAAGTGCATAATCTCATCCCAACAAGGAACGCTTTATTAGCAGGTATCAGGAATATTTTATTTTTTTTTTATGTTAAGAAAAAGAAAACTAAACTGACTTTTGTATTTCTAACAGTGTAAATTGTGTGGATTCACAGTTTATGGATGCAGAAAGAACACAGGTTTGCTGACAAGCTTCAGTTCTTCAGTGTTGGTGAAAGGAACACCAAGAAAAACAGATGTAACATCTGGCACAGCTCAGCACCAGCTTGTGTCTGTGACTGCTGGTCCAGGCCACACTCCTGAAGAAGACCAAGGAGGCATCAGCCATGATTCCACATGTGACACCAAATCTTCCCAAAATGATCACTGCCAGCTCATAAGGCCTGGTATCAATATAGAATCCCAGAATCCTTGGAAGGATTGTTGGGAGGGACCTTAAAATCCATCCCATTCTACCCCTCCCACTATCCCAGACTGCTCCCAGCCCCAGTGTCCAACCTGGCCTTGGAAATTTCCAGGGATCCAGGGGCAGCCCCAGCTGCTCTGGGCACCCTGTGCCAGGGCCTGCCCACCCTCCCAGGGAACAATTTCTTCCCAATATTTAATATATTGTACCAACACACTTAAGTTGAACGTGGTGGAGAGCAGGGAGCAGCTGCTTTCATTATGGGAGGCCTCTTTCTGAATATTTACATCTGAGATATAAATCACCCCTAACACATCACTCAGTGTAATAGGTTCCTGTAATTAAATGAGAGCTTTATTGAATAAATTGCACACTGTTAATTATACGTGTAAGAGTCTCTGGCAATTCCTTTGACTTTATTGCAGATAAAACAATGACCTTGTCTATTTTCATAGTGCTTGATAATTTAAGAAGATTGAAGAAGTGTTAATTGTGAGTTGGCCAAGAAGTCTTTAAAATGCTTTAATAGCTTTAATAGTATTAACTCAGTATTGAGATAAGATTATTCCTTGTACTTTCTGTGTATTCACAGTGCCAGGCATTGCTCCTCTCACCTCTGGAACTCACCTGTGAGAGCAGTGGAGCTTGGGGTGGGGAAGAAAATCCAGGAAAATGTTGATTTAGTCTATAATAGCCACAAATCGATTTTTCTTGATGGAGTGGAGAGTCAGGGATTATCTGCATCAAATCAGCAAGGATTTTATGCAAATGAATGCAGAATTAGAATAGCAGAGTGCAGCTTGATGACATTGGTCTTATTTTTTGCATATTAGTCAATAGTTGCTAAGTTTACAATTTTCCCTTTCCTTTGGTGTCTTTATTTATAATTAAGTTATTTATACATGCACATAAGTACAAACTCGCCCATTGGGCACTGAAATTAAATCCCAGCGAGGCTTTATTTTTATTTACTGCTTCCTCCAATAAATGCACATCTTTCAAATCTCTGCAGAGCTGCATCGATTCCTGAAGTATCATCTCCCAGTTTATTGAGTACAAGTGGTGACTGATTGTCCCCTGGCACTTCAGCAAGAACTTCAACATACAAGAAACAAGTTTTAAATAGGCTACGACTTTTTTAAGATACCACCACATCTGGGAAGTTATTTGGGATGGTTGGGAATTTCTTAGTAATTTTTTTTGTCCCCCCCACTGGAAAAAACTGCTGATTTGCCCAAATCCAAGCTGTTTGCTGAGCAGAATGGGAGATTCAACAGATCCAATTAAGAAGAAAAAGAAGCCAGAGCAGTTGCAGGTTGACACTGTTAACAGGAGATTGTGCTTTTCCTTGTGATGGCAATTTTTCAACATTTTAATGAACTTCCACTTGAAAAAAAAAAGGAAGTTGAAACCAATTAATTTGAGTGACCTGACAAAAAAACCAACAAAACAGGAGGAGTGTTGGAGGGTGGCAATGTGAGATCACAGCTTTACACCCTGTCTCTTACAGAACTTCCTGCAAACTGCTGAAAACCTGTGGGAAAACCAAGCTCAATCCACACTCGGTGGGGAACTTGCTGCACAGCTGATATCCTCCAAACCTAGAGAAAACTTGGGAATTGAAAGGGAAAATCAGCACTAACAGCCTGGGTTTTATCTTCTTGGTGTCTTCTGCTTTCCTGAGAGCAGCTTGTCTCCACCACCACAGTCGAGCTTGGGGTCCTGCTTGTCTCTCATCTCTTCTTAGCAAATTCCAGTCCATTCCCAATCCTGTTTAGGTTTGCTGGGATCTTCCTGAGATTTTCTTTTTTGTCTCAATCCTACTGAACATCAAATTTTTGTTCTAAACAATACCCATCCATTTCTAATCATGACTTTGCTTGAAACTGGCATTGCTGCAACATCAGGATCCTATCAAGTTAGTTTGAAATCAATCTGGTTCGCAGAAAACACTTGAATTTAAAGTTTGAAACCATCTTCCATTTAAAATAACATTTTAAAAAATTAATTTGCACCTGCGCTCAATAGGGCACAGGAAGAACAGCAAAGCTTTTCACCAGGGTTTGAAAACTACAGCAAATAACTTCTGCAGTCAGAGAAAAAATAACCTAATAGCAGCTTGCTCTGGGAACTCAGAGGATTTCTGTGTTCAATGGAGCAGCAAAATACATGTGCTTTGTATGAATATAGAAATGAAGAAATAATTTATCAAGCAAAAGTATAGGTATTTCTTCAAGAATTTCCATGGCTGTGGAAATATTTTTTCTTTTTTGACACAGTTTTCCTGCTCTGCTGTTTGATAGATTGATCTAAGATGGGAGAAGAAGTGCTTTCCTTCCTTTGATGATAACGAAAAGGGGAGAAAGAAAAACTTAAGCATTAAGATGCCAACGTGTTTTATCTGCTTCAGTTCTGCCTGAGAACTGTTCAGTTTCCCCCTTTGCACAAATTATTGCTTTACTTTCTCTGCCTCTTTCCACAAGTTTTCCTATTTCTTCCTTAGTTTCCTTTTTTTTTTCTTTGTAATTTACCATTCCCAAGAGAGTAAAGCACCTGATCCCTAAGCTTATCCAGAAATATCCCACCTTGGCAGGTAGGTAAGGACAAAACTTCTGCTTTGCTATTGAGACTCTACATTTCAGATTTTTTAATTTAATTAGTGCACTTCATCAGTCCACTTTGAGAGGAATATTGATCAGTTCTCTGTCCCCAATATTATTCTTATTTCTCTGTGACCTTTTAATAGAAAAATGGTGCCTTTCTCTAAATGCAGAGTTTTATTTATTTGAATCTCCTTCCCCAATTACTTTAATTAATATAAAGATATCAGCTGGAAACAAAGTGGAGGACTAGGGGTGTTTTTTCTTGACAGAGTTTCTATTTGTACATCTCCCAAAGCAAATAAATCCAGCTTGGAATTGAATTAAGGGGGTTCACACCACGTTTTTTGTTGGTTCATTAAGGAGGTATAAAATCCACCTAATTTAGTTAATTCCATACAAGGTATGTCAGTTTTAAACTTGTTTATGCATTCAACTAGAAGTGGATCTCTTTTATGGGGGTTGTGGTTCCCTGAAACACGATGAATTTTTAAAATTGTGAGCAATAATCTCCATGTTTTTTAAGCAAAATCTTCTTTACCCACAGGGGTCTTTTTGAGAAAAAGGTTTTGGATGACTTGATAGACACCTGTCAGTGGAGACATCCCAAATCACTTAAAACATTTAAATTTGTTGTCTAATTTTACAGCTGGACTCTTCAGTCATCTCCAGAAATCGGGTTACCAGCTGTGCTGAATTTCAGCTTGAGGAGTTTCTATAAATCCTACAGGAACTTAGTCAGAACCCTACTCATATTGCTGGTAGGATTTAGAAAATAATGAGATTTCATTATTTTTAGGATCCATTCCAGACTCTAGGAGAAATCCCATCCTGGTTTTCCCTTTTGCTGACTCCATTCCAGACTCTGGCAGCAATCCGGTCCGGGTTTTCCCCTTTTCTGACACCATTCCGGACTCTGCCTGGAATTCCATCTGGGTTTTCCCTTTTACCGACTCCATTTTGGACTCTGGGAAAGAGCCAGTCCAGGTTTTCCCTTTTGCTGACTCCATTTTGGACTCTGGGAAAGAGCCAGTCCAGGTTTTCCCTTTTGCTGACTATATTTTGGACTCTGGGAAAGAGCCAGTCCAGGTTTTCCCTTTTGCTGACTCCATTTTGGACTCTGGGAAAGAGCCAGTCCAGGTTTTCCCTTTTGCTGACTCCATTTTGGACTCCAGGACACAGCCAGTCCGGGTTTTCCTTTTTGCTGACTCCATTTTGGACTCCAGCAGAAATCCGGTCCGAGTTTTCCCTTTTGCCAACTCAATTTTGGACTCCAGCAGAAATCTGGTCCGTATTTTCCGTTTTGCTGACTCCATCCCGGGCTCCGGCAGAAATCCGGTCCGAGTTTTCCCTTTTGCCAGCTCCATTTTGGACTCCAGCAGAAATCTGGTCCGTATTTTCCGTTTTGCTGACTCCATCCCGGGCTCCGGCAGAAATCCGGTCCGGGCTGCCCCTTTTGCCGGCCCCATTCCGCGCTCCGCTCCGGGTTCTTTGTTCCCTACACTGAATTTCGGGCTCACCTGTAGGAGCCTGCAGGGTGACTCCTGCAGAGCTGCTTTTGTTCAGCCTGACAATCCAAAATGTTCTGCTCCTGCTGTAAAACTCAACTTAAGCCTTTCTGCGTTTGCAGTTATTTCTGATAAATACATTTATCTTACAGATAAGATAAACCCCTCATTGTCTGCTCAGGGGAAGGGCTGCTCAGCACCTTGGTTTCCATTTGGCCCCTTGGAACAGGGGGATGATTTTTTGGATGTTGTTCTTACTCCATGGTCTGGTCGAGGAAACAGGCTTAGAAGATTATCATAGAATGTTTGTTTTTAATTAAATGGTGCAAAGTACCACGACTTGGGGCATGACACCAAAGGACACGAGAAATAGCAAATATTAGTGCTGCAGCTGGAAAATGTGAGCTTGCAGAGGCAGCTCATGCTCTCAGCAGCAGCTCTGCCTTCTTTCAGTCTCTTCACTCCAAGTGTGCTGGCCCTGGTGGGTGACAGCAGCCAGAGGCCTCCTGCTGGCACCACGGCCACAGGGCTGGTGGCACTGGCCAGGAGGGTGAGGACATGACCCAGGTCCCTGCTGAGGCCACCAGGGAGAGGGAGGCTGTTTGCTGGGGACACTCAGTTCCCAAATTGGGTGTAAACAGGGCTGAGGTGACCAAAGCCCTGCAGGTGGTGGCCCGTGGGAACCTGCTCGTCCCTGCAGTGTCACCTGCCACCCTGCAGGCTCCCCAGCAGCTCAGGCACTGCTGCTGCTTCCTTCTGCAGCTCTGCTCACCTGTTGCTGCAGCTCTGCCAGGCTGTGATCCTACAAATGGGCTCTGCCAGGGTGTGGCCCCATGAATGGCTTTGCTGCTGTGTATTCAGAAAAAATTCCTGTGCCTCCAACCAGGATCCCTCACTGCAAGAGTGGCCAGGCCCTGGAGAAGGCTCCCCAGGGCAGTGGTGGAGGCCCCATCCCTGGAAGAGCTCAGAACCCACTTGGTTTTTGGCTGTGTCCCTTTGGGATAGGATTTAGTGGGTGTGGTGGGATCTGAGTGAAGGTTGGACTTGATGATCCTGGGACTCTCTGATCTTGGAAGAGTTCTGCAGTCATGAACAGAACGGTGACAAATCCCAGCAATGCCTCAAGGGAAGGTCAGCACTGCTCACAAATGACACTGGGGCGTTGCTGTCCGAAGCAGCAATAATTGGAGGGTACCAAATTTCAGGATGTGAAGTTCTTTAGCCTCAGTTTGACTCGATGACAGACAGTGGCACTGAACTCCTGAGCTTGCAGCTTGATTGCAGACCATAAATTGTGCCAAATCAAAGCCACCACCTAATTCTGTGGGGATTGAGAATACAGCAGCAATGGGAAATACAGGAAACTCAGGACTTTTTTTTTCCCTTTTATTTATTTCTTGGGGAAGGGAGAGGACATCATTGAAATAAAACCTTTTCATTTTGTGTAAATTTCTCAACTCTGCTAGAAGTTTCAAAGCCCGGATCTCTGATCCATGATTTCATGGGTTCTGCTCCAAATGGGATTATTTTCCTGGATAAGGCAGGAAAGATCTATTTTCAATCTCTTGCTGTGAATCAAGCTGAAGAAAGACTCAAACCCATCATGTGCAGGTGCAGGCTGCACCCAGAGCTGACAGCACCATCAGGTTGGGAATGTTGCAAGGATAATCACAGGCAGGCAACTTTTGGGTCGGTTTTTTTTTACCAATATTGATTGGCTGACTCTGCAAAAATGCTGCAGATGTGGCAGGAGAAAACCTTGCTGATGTTCATGGACTGCAGGGTGCTGGGGTCAGGGAGCACCTCGATCCAAGGGTGCCCAGTGCACACTTTAATGAAGTGTGACATCGAAATTCGGCGTGACCTTGTGTTGTACAAGAGCAGGAATATCGTGAGCTACATCAATAAAATCTGAATAAGGTCTTTTTTCAGCTGAAAGGAGTCTCTGACACCTGAGCTGCTATAAATATTCATTGGGAAAAAAGGCCAAATGGTACTGAGGGTTATTTTTGGTAGCACTGGGGACTGCGTTTGGGTTTATGCCACAAGAAACAAAACAACTGGGGATTTTATTTATGAAAATATATTATTAGAAGGAGTAGTTTAAATCAAGAGTTTCAAATGGGGGTGTAGGAGTCCTTCCACATGTGTTTGCTGAAGATATTTAAAGAAGCTGGACACAGATTGGGGCTCAAAAAGTTCTGAAGTGTTTTACAGTGCAGATCTTGATGAGATTATTTTACAAGGCCTGTTCTCTATTTAAATTCTCTTTTTCCTTTGAAATATCCCAGGATATTATCTCAAATAGCATAAGTACTTCATCCTTTCTTAAGAAGAGTTCTGTGATCAGGGGAGAGCAGTTCTTGTTGCTTCAAAATAACATCTGCATAGCCAAAATATAGTAACACAACTTTTGAACGTGCTTGTATTTGGCTTTTGTTAGCTAGTGTCTTGTTTTACTCTGGGATGTAAAGATCAGGACCAACGTTTGTGAACTTCAGGAAACTTCTCCAAGGTGATCAGAGGGATGGAGCAGCTCTGCTGGGAGGAAAGGCTGGGAGAGCTGGGGTTGTTCAACTGGAGAGGAGAAGCTTTGGGGTGACCTGCAGGACCTGAAGGAGCTACAGGAAAGATGGAGAGAGACTGTGCACAAAGGATGGAGTGCCAGGGCACAGGGAGAATGCTTCAAACTGAGAGAGAGCAGATTCAGGTGAGATATTTGGAATAAATCCTTCCCTGGCAGGGTGGGCAGGCCTGGCACAGGGTGCCCAGAGCAGCTGGGGCTGCCCCTGGATCCCTGGCAGTGCCCAAGGCCAGGCTGGGCACTGGGGCTGGGAGCACCTGGGACAGTGGGAGGTGTCCCTGCCATGGCAGGGGGGGCACTGGGTGGGACTGAAAGTCCCTTCTCACCCCACACTGCTCTCAGTTACACATTTAAATGCATCTGGCTGATTCCAGCAGTCAGCTGTCCTGCCCCCAGCCCTCTCCTGCAGGAAGGCAGCCCAGCTGCTCCACGCTTGGGGACGTGCAAGTGGCACATGCCAGTCCCAGCAGAGGAGCCACTCCAGCCAAATGGAGGCCAAGCTCTGCTCTTGTGCTTATTAAACCCCATTCATCACAGCCCACTTCATGGGCCACAGCTGCATGTGGAAATGCTGGCATTTGTGTAGCAAAGATATCTCCTTAAACTACTTTTTCAATGTTATTTTTAGCCTTTAGCTATTGCTCAAACTTGAGATGCAGGCATTGTTGTTTTAGGGCCTTTTTAACGTGTTCTGGCCACATTGAAATCAAGAATTTAAAAATATCTGCTTATTTTAAATTTGTAACTATGCTTCCTGAGCTCAGCCACAATCTGGCTTTACTTTTAATTTTGCTGCTTTAACACCTTACAGCTGCAGTCTCCATGCAGGCAGATTTGATGGCAGCTTTGTGCACGTGAATATTGTTGGCAGAAGCTCTTTGTTCCACCTTTATTAAAAAAGAAATACCTTGTATTTGTAATGCACTTCGTGATGTATAAATACATCTGCATGGTGAAGTATAAATACACATATTTATGTATAAATATGTAAATCAATAAATACATAAATTTCTGAGTTATCAGAATTTTGCTCTTGTGATTGTATTTTTTCCAACTCCTCACTCAGGGGCATTTCTGGCCCATCATGTGCTGATTTATTTTTCCACAAGGCCATGCAGTGTTTTTATGCTGCTCAGCTGCCTGGCTTGGTGCTGGGAGGGCACAGAAAGGTTGGAATGAGTAGGTGTGGGAGGAATTATGTCATATTTTGTATTCAGGCAACCCACAGCTGGAATTCTGACACCACTGCCCGCGTGTTATTAAGTCATTGCATAAATAGAAAAAATCCCAGGTAAAATTAACATGACCTCCATGTTTTCCCAAGCGTATGAAGTTATTTTAAAGGGGTTTTCTCTAAGTTTACTGGAATTCCAGGTTGGTATTTTATTAATACACCCCCAAACCCTGATGTGGTAAAGCCACAGCCCAGGATGATGGGTGCTTTGAGGAGAAGCACTGCTGTCCCTCTTGCAGGTATCTTCATGGGAGGGAAATTTAGATAAGATCCCAGGAAAAATTTCCTCATGTAAAAGCTGTCAGGGACTGGAACAGACCACCCAGGGCAGTGGTGGAGTCCCCAGCCCTGGAAGTGTTCAAAAAACATCTGGATGTGGCAGCTGAGGACAGGGATTAGGGCTGATGGTTGGACTTGATGAGCTTAGAGGTCTTTTCCACCCTTAATGATTCTCTGATTCTGTTCAAGGCTAAAGGATTAAGAATTTAAAAAACTCCAATCCTTGATGATGTTCTTATGTGCCTGTAGAATAGGCCCTAATTTACTGATCAGACACAAAGAAGAACAGGCTCTCCAGAGAGAGAAAAAGAGGGAATTCAGCCCTGAAAAAGGATGGAGAATAGAAGGGAAAACTAGTAAAGACAGAGGAGATGCAATCTAAGTTCAAATAAAATACCCCTGCTTGTCTCAGGGCTGCTGCTTCTCTCATTTGACAGGCTGTGCTGATCCCATGGAGTCCTCACCATAAAAAGTTGCCCAGTGATGCTCTAGAAGGTGAGTAAATGTATGTCAGGAGGAAAAATAACACTCCCATGCAAGGATGATTTAAGATTATTTTCCCCCACTTCTGCATGAGATTGGATCTATTGTAACCTTCCTAAACCTTTGTTACCTTTGTAATTTAAACTGACACGTTAAATGCTAATGCAATTGATGGGGGTGAACAAGTGGTCAAGGAACAACCTGATCTGACTGTATAATGCATCAGAGAATTGCAAAAATATGCAGGTCAGATGTAATTTTGACAGAAAATGGCTCGCTGCAAGGGTTTATGTTTCCCTGGATGGTCTTAAAAAGAGTTGGACTATGGTAAGTACCACAGTGCTTGAAAAAAATACCAAGTGAAACTTGATGGAAAAAATCCAAGTTCTCAATATCCTCAGATTTCATTATCAGTTTTTATTGGAGCTGGGATAATAAGATTATAGAATTAAGAGAAAAGTTATACCCATTTTCTTCAGCTCAGCAGGCCTAATGTGCAGCAAGGAAGTGACACTCATTTCTCACCGTAAATACAGCAAAAACTGCCTGGAAAAAGAAGTCTCTGACCATGTGCAGGTCCTTACTGAAAATTCTGTTACCTCAACAGGCACTGGGGCATGGCAATAACCCTTAAGGGTGGGTAAAAAAGTGGTTTCTCATCAATTAATCCTGAGGTTGAAGACTTTTCATCTGGCATAACACGGCCGTGGAGTGGGACCAGGATGTGGATCCTGGAGCAGCTGCCCACAGGAGGAACCTCCCTGTCCCAGGGGTAAAATGTGTAAATGAAGGGGACCAGCAGAGAAAGTCACAGGCAGTTCCACCCAGAGCTCTTTATTCTCAGTTTAGGGACTTCCTGAGAAATAAGAGACACATTAAATCCCTCTGCTGACTGCTTGAGGTGATCTGAAGCAGATCATCTCAAAAAAAAAGGGAAAGGGAAAGTTGGGCAACTTTCATGTCCACCAATATTCTGTGGATCCCTCCTTTATTTCCTTACATTAATACATGTGCTCAAAAAAGCACTGGTGTAGAACACAGATTATTTTCCATTTTGGGGGCATGATAACAAACTGCTCACTCCAGTCTGAGCATTACCATGGATGGTGGAAGTATCAGTTTTTCCCTGGATCCTTTCTGAGTAGGAAGAAATTTCGTGACTTCAAAATTTTTCAGCACTGACATCATGCCAGTGGATTTTGGTACCATGTTCCTCAAAAGAGTGTCAGGTTTTTTAACTCTGAAAACCCAGGAATCCCTCAGACTTCTTCCAGCCCCAAGCACTCCCCACTCCAAGATGCCACCAGCAGGTGCTAAATTGACCAGAACAAAGACAGCAAATAAAGATATAACCACTCCCTTCAAGAATCTGACTTATTTTCAGTGTTTTTCCTGATTTGTTTACAATTTCAGTGGGTTTTATTCCTCAGAGGAAATTTCAGGGTTGAATTTGTCCTCCTGCCCGCTGTATTCTTCATCTATGCAAGTGTTTAGAAAGGAAAACTGAAATGTAAATTGACTCAGTCCCTTTAAAACCTTAAAAAAATAATAATTCAGTGCCTACTGTATGGAATGGAACTCTCCTGGCTGCTTTAACCTGCCGAGCAGGTTAGGATAACATGAAATCAATTATTGTACTCACCATATAAAAGCTGTCAGGTTTAATACTTAACTGCAGTATCTCCCCTGAATGTTTGATTTCCAATCATCATCCCTGAGAAGCTCCAGAAATACAGGGACATAAGAAAGATTCTGGGGGTAAGGAATTTATTGGGCTACCCTGAGTTATTAAAGGGAAATCAAGAAAGAATAATACACCCTGCAAACACGGCTCCCTTTTTAATCAAACACTTCCCAGCCCCATAAAACAAAGCAGAGAACAAACTGCAGAACAAATATTGAATTTCTCGTCTGGATTGTAATAATTGTGGCACCATTTCACTTATTTTTCAGCTTGTCTGGAAGCAGCTTTGGCTGGAATATTATTCCCATTATTTTCTGTCCTTTTCCTATAATTTCTTGGGTTGTTTTGAGGTTTGGTTTTGGTTTTTGTGGATTTTTCTGGGTTTGTTGGTTGTTTTTTGGGGTTCTTTTTGGGTTTTTTTTTTTTGTTGTTGTTGTTTGTTGTTGGGGTTTTTTCTTATTGTTTGGTTGCTTTTTTGTTTTTCTGGTTGTTTTTTTTTCTGGTTGTTTTTTTCTGGGTTTGTTTGGTTTTGGTGGGCTTTTCTGTGTGTTTACTTTATTGGTTTGGTTTTTTTGTTTGTTTTTGGTTTTTTTCCTGGGGTTTTCTTGGCTTTATTTTTGGGGGGTTCTTGGGTTTTGAGGGGATTTTTTTGGTTGTTTGTTGTTGGGGTTTTTTTGGGGATGGGTCTTTTTCTGCAGAGGGAGAATCAAACAGAAAAATGCTTTGACTTTCACAGCTCTTCTACTGCTAAACTTTATACTTACAACACACAATGCAAATAATTATTGATCTCTTTTCTGATCTGGGCTTTACTGTGTCACCTTGCTGTGGCTAAAATCTCAATCTTAGATGTTCCACCTGTAGTGGTGACCATGGGCAGCGACTCTGTCATTTGACAATCCTAAAAATGATGAATTAAGGGTTGTGAAGTGCTGGTGTTTTATGACAAGAGAGGGAATTGTTTGCAGAGCTGGGACAAAGGCCTGGTGTGTGGGATTCACATTCTCTGAACCTGAGAGAAGCAGGGAGAGGGGCAGAGAACAGAATGATCAGGGCAGTTCTTACCTCATTTGCTGTTCCTGTGTTGTGCCAGAGTGGAATGAAGATGGAGCTTGTTCCCCCAAAGTGATGGTGCTCTGTTTGCTTGGCCTGGCAGGGCCAAGGGAGTCAAACTATTTTAGTTAAGAGACAGTCACAAGATTTTAATGAGTTAAAGTTGAGTTCTAGTTCTTGTTCAGTTAAGATATAGTGTGATATAGTATAGAAAAATACAGTAAAATAAAGAAGTTAATTAACCTTCTGATATCCTTGAGATACTCATCATTTCTCCCACACGTTGGGCCGCCCT
>VZRH01004772.1:618233-639641 GCA_013397555.1 Urocynchramus pylzowi | reverse complement strand
TTGTTGTTGTTTGTTGTTGGGGTTTTTTCTTATTGTTTGGTTGCTTTTTTGTTTTTCTGGTTGTTTTTTTTTCTGGTTGTTTTTTTCTGGGTTTGTTTGGTTTTGGTGGGCTTTTCTGTGTGTTTACTTTATTGGTTTGGTTTTTTTGTTTGTTTTTGGTTTTTTTCCTGGGGTTTTCTTGGCTTTATTTTTGGGGGGTTCTTGGGTTTTGAGGGGATTTTTTTGGTTGTTTGTTGTTGGGGTTTTTTTGGGGATGGGTCTTTTTCTGCAGAGGGAGAATCAAACAGAAAAATGCTTTGACTTTCACAGCTCTTCTACTGCTAAACTTTATACTTACAACACACAATGCAAATAATTATTGATCTCTTTTCTGATCTGGGCTTTACTGTGTCACCTTGCTGTGGCTAAAATCTCAATCTTAGATGTTCCACCTGTAGTGGTGACCATGGGCAGCGACTCTGTCATTTGACAATCCTAAAAATGATGAATTAAGGGTTGTGAAGTGCTGGTGTTTTATGACAAGAGAGGGAATTGTTTGCAGAGCTGGGACAAAGGCCTGGTGTGTGGGATTCACATTCTCTGAACCTGAGAGAAGCAGGGAGAGGGGCAGAGAACAGAATGATCAGGGCAGTTCTTACCTCATTTGCTGTTCCTGTGTTGTGCCAGAGTGGAATGAAGATGGAGCTTGTTCCCCCAAAGTGATGGTGCTCTGTTTGCTTGGCCTGGCAGGGCCAAGGGAGTCAAACTATTTTAGTTAAGAGACAGTCACAAGATTTTAATGAGTTAAAGTTGAGTTCTAGTTCTTGTTCAGTTAAGATATAGTGTGATATAGTATAGAAAAATACAGTAAAATAAAGAAGTTAATTAACCTTCTGATATCCTTGAGATACTCATCATTTCTCCCACACGTTGGGCCGCCCTGTTTTTCCAATACCAGTGTGGTGGGAAAGGAGTGAAGATTGTGCTTCTGACTCCTTCCTGCTGTGGGAAGGGGAAGGTCTGGCCTTCAGGGAAGGCTGAGAGTGCAGGAAATGGAGGGACAGGACACAGGGAATGGCTTCCCACTGCCAGAGGGCAGGGTTAGGTGGGATTTAAAGAAGGAATTCCTCCCTGTGAGGGTGGGGAGGGGCTGGGATTCCCAGAGCAGCTGGGAGGTTCCATCCCTGGCAGTGCCCAAGGCCAGGCTGGACACTGGGGCTGGGAGCACCTGGGACAGTGGGAGGTGTCCCTGCCATGTCCCTGTCCCTGGATGGGATTCTCCCAATCCAGACCACTCTGGAATTCCTTCACTCAGAGCAAAGTCACCTTGGAGCTGTGTCCTTGCCACGGAGCCCCCAGCCAAGCCCAAGAACCAGGGCAGGTTTCTGTGAGCTGCTCCTTTGCACTTGTGTGTTTGAAGTACTCCAAAAGCAAAGCCCAAAGCATCTGTAGGGTCTGGTTTGAAGCTCTGTCACCTCACAGCTCTGGGGGATTGCTTCTAGCAGCAGAAACATTGCCTGCCCATGGTCCATAACAGCTTGGAACAAAGAGCTATAAAAGCAGGGAACAGGAGACAGATTTATCTCAGAGTATTTCAAGAAATGATGATCCTGAATTGATTCCTTCTCTGAAATACAAACTCCATGTTTAGCTCTTCTGAGAAAGAAAAAAAAAAAAAAAAGGAAAACCATAAAATAAACCAGGATTTATCCTCAAGATCAACTCTCATTCTCTTTCAGAAATTACATTCTAGACAATAAGTGATCATTATGTGCCAACAGAGCTGAGAATCTGATTTTAACTTTCAGGTAACATATTAGGGCCATAACCAAATCTGAGAACTATTATCATAGCCAAATGACTGTAATGCTTCAAGGCTGTAACAGTCATCACCTTTTTATCATTCAGATTACCAGCCAAGCCTGAAACAATGAATTTCTTTAACATTATTCTCCCATAACCTTTAACTGTATGCATTATTTCAAACATCTGAAATAATCCTTTATATGACACAGTAGAATAATACTTTTGCCACTCACTGCACACTGGAATTTGTTAAGCCCAGAGCAGAGCAAAAACTCCAGTCTGTTCTGTCTGCCATGGAAATACATTCATTTCAATTGTGCTGGAATGGTGTTTAAGTGATAAATAATTTGAAAGAACACTGATAGGAAGCATAAGGTTCATAAAAGTCCAGAAATGCTGCTGCAGTTTTATCACCATTGTAAAAGTGTCCTGCTTGCCTTGTTTTGGGAGGGCTTTACTTGGCCAGCTCTCACATATTTTATGTGGAATGTACAGCATAAATATTCCATGGGTTCATTACAGAGCTGTGTTTGTGATAAACCTTCCCAGAGTCCTTTCAGGAAATGTTTACTCCTGTTCTGTCAAGTGGGTGCTAATGCCCCACGCCAGCTCTCTCCACAGGCCATGCTGATAAATAATCCTGTGTAAAGTCTGGTGATTCTGTGCATAAACTCCCCTATATCTGAGTTACTGCACTCCAGGCCCTGCATGAATCAGATTTATAAACATAACACTGTGTTTCTTACCTGTGTTGAGGTGTATTATGATGGCAGAACTGGCATTTATCTGGTATTCTTGGTCTAAAAAACGTTTCCAGCCACACAAGCAATGCATGAAAATACAAAAGCAACTGCTGGAAATATTGCCAGGGAGAAGGGTCTTGAAAAACATCCCAGGGAGCCTCGAGGCTGCTGAGTACAGAACACTTTGGATCAGCCCCTTGGAGAGCACAACCTCTAAAGTAGCAAGTTTGGAGAATTCAGTTGTGTCTCCTTCAGTGTCCTCATGAAAACTGAACACCTCAGAAAGGTCTCAGCAACACAGAGCAGCAGCTTTTTAATGAAGTTCAACTACTTCCAAGACCTTGAAAATGCAAGCTTAGAAAATCTGAATTTATTGAAATATTTCTAAACTGCTTTAAGGAAAAGGGATTCAGATAGAAGGGATTCAGGCTCTGGATAAGGAACAATTATTCTTGGGCTGAACAAGCAAAAAGGGGTTGGAATTTAGGTCCAATTTTTCTGTGATTTCTTGTGTGACCTTTCACAAGCCACACACGGTCTGCCCAGGGAAACCACAAAGTGCTTTCCACTGGCTTCAGTGGAGGAGAGAATCAACTCCTAATTTCTCTTTGAATCAGTTTTCTCATTAGTGAATTACTGACCTCAGAGCTTAATGCTTCCAATGCTCTTCAGTATCCTTGAAGGGGAAGTGACACTGGAATGTTAACTGCCCTTACTGCCAGCAGCCAGGGAGCAGAAAATCCAGATTAATAGAGGCACTTTGGTGCCATGGCCACCACGTGGACCAGTGTTCCTCCACCCCAGAAGAACAAGGCAGAAGTCAAAAAGATTAATTTAAACATTTCAGCTCAAAAGAACGCTGCTTCCTCAGCAGGCACCTGGAATTTCCTGCAGGTTTTGCTGTATTTTAGGACAGATTTTCACTTGCTGTCATCTCAGCACTCCACTAAAGCACTTCTTTTCATTCACAGAGTTAATCAGCAAGTTCACATCACCTGGAATGGAAATTTCTGGAGCTGAATATTCCCCTTGTTCCAGGACTTCAGGGCTGACAATGTTTACACAGAGCTACAAACTCCAAGTTGTTCATGCTGGCAATGCTCAACCTCACACAGCAACACCTGGCAGGAAAAGGTGACCATTCCAGGGGAGGGGAAACCAAAGAATGACAGCAAATTTGCTGGTAAGTATTTAAAAAAGAAAAGGTCAGTCCTGAACATTAAAGAGGGCCGGCAGGAAATCATTAAATCTGAGTGATAACGTGGGTTTATTTTAATTTGGTGTCCTGGATTTTCATTGACAATGAATGCATTGTGGAAAATAAAATGAACTCCATAAAAATGTGGAGTTGTCTACAGCTTGCAGAAGGACTTAGAAAATAATTGTAATAACTCAGCCAGATTTCCTACCTCTTTCTCCTGGATTAGTTTTTATCTGTGTTACTTGTATCACCAAAAGAGTAACTTTTATATAGTTGAAGTGCCACCTGCTAGACCCACTGGAGGATTTCAATAATTTTAACTGTGGGTTTTGATGCAAATATTTCAATTAAAGCCCTCAAAGCCTTGGCTCAGATGCCACCAAGCCCTGGAGTCACTGGCTACTATGTAGATGAGTCTGAGCCAGAGCCAAGAATCCCCCAGCTGTGATTCCTGAAGGATCCAACCCACGGACTTTGTGGGAGGATGGAATTCCTTCCTCTGGATGTCCTCCATGGACCAGGTCACCATCAGCTGCTCGGGGCTCTTTCAGAATTATTCAGCTTCCATAAATTCAACTGCTACAAAGTCTTCATAAGCTCATTGGAGTAGGGGTGAAAAAAGATTTTGTCCCTTCCCAAGGTGGCTGCTTGAACCTGCAGTCCCTGGGAGAACCAGAAAATTTGAGGCTGAAAAGACCTTCAAGAGCCTCGAGTCCAAGCCACAGGATTGTGCCTTTTCAGTAAATTAAAAAAGAAGCATCCATCTCTGCTGCAGAGGATCACCTGGCACGCCTGCTGATTTATTTAACTAATTTTTCATCCCATAATTCTTCCAACCTGTGTTCAAACGATCTCATCCTGCATTTCTTTGCTGAAGGTTACCAAGCTGGCAGAGCCGTGTCCTTCTGATGACGGATCTCTCTGATGCTCTGTTTACCTGCCCTTCATCTGCTCCAAGGCTAACAGAGGTGGTTTTTTTTTTTAATTCTCATCCACAAGGGATTCAGGAATACCCTTCCTGCTATCCCCCACCCAAGCAGGAGGATTTTTGCATGCTAATAAATCCTTTCCCTTAACGTGATTTTAACTCCTGAGCTGGTGGTGTTGTCAGAACAGCTCGAATTGAGTAATTGAATAATTGGTCATGGGAATCATCTCAGACTGGCACCAGTGGTCACCAGCACCTGCTCAGCTTCACTCTGTGCTGTCCCAACAATGGTGCTGGATTCCTTCCCAGCCCCAGGGGCCAGCAGGCACCAAAGGAGGGCAGAAATGTTCTCAAGTTATTTGAAAAGCCATCATTTTTCCAAAGTGTGCTGTGCTGAATTAAAGCTTGTCCAAACTCCTCACCCTGGTCATATTTCTCGCCCATCACGTTGGATATGTCAGCTGTTGTTTCACCACCTGTTAATCCGTCTGTGCTCGGGCTGTGAATGTGATTTATGAGGGTTCCTGTATCTTACTTGGTGCCTACATCTGACCAATGCACCTATTTTTTTACCATTCTTATTTTTTTCATGCTACATCCACCTATTAGTCACAATTTTAAGACAGGGTGGAAATATGGAAATTTTTCTTTCCACAACATTTATTGAAGTTTTTCTACTTTATTTTTTTTTTTTTTATCATGAGCTATTGAAGTTGTATTGACACAACAGCTCAGGTAGATATTTTAATTTACAATTTTCACCGCCCTCCTTCACTGCTATCCAAAGTGAATTTTAACCACGAATGATACAGAAATGAACCTGATGATTTGTAATCATCAGCAGCTCAGGTTGTAAGGAATCTCCTGCTGGGGTTACACATCAACGCAGACAGGAGCAAAATTGCTTTGCTCATAACCTGTGGTCGTTTTAATAATTTTTATTTCTATTTCTTTCCGAATTCTGGGAAACATTAGCCAGATAATGATGCCTTTTGATTACCAAGCTTGTTCCCTCTTTCAGAAAACAGCTTTGGACTGCAAGAATCACCTCAAATGGGGTCTCTTTTGTGGGCTGGTTTTGGTTGGTTTTTTTCCCTATGTTATCTTTGTGCCTGAGTATTCCTGCTTTTCAGTCCAATATGCTCCCAATATTTTTTGCTTTTACTGGCTCATTTACCCTATGCAATAAAGATGCTTGTCATGTCATAAGGTAAGTATTTTCCCTAGAAATTGTTGTAAAACTTTCTACCAAACTGGACATTTCTATTGATTTTTGAATTGATATTTGCAGGTCTCTTTCTGCTTTCTTTTTAACAATTGACTTTCAGACCCCCACATTTCTTGAAAGAAATATTGCTGTAAATTGCAGTGATCTTGACCTGCTCTTTTTCTCCTCTTATCCCTCAGAGCTTTGCTATTCTAATAGCTTTTCTATGCACTTTGCAATTAGTTCACAGAAAATTAGAAGAGATAATGGTTAATGAACAACTGCCACTCACTGTCAGTGAAGTGCTGCAAAGGGAAAGGCACTTTCAGAAGTCAGAGAAATGAGAAAATATTACAGAGACAATCAGCATCCAAAGTTGGGGGGAAAAACTGTGAGGAAACTGAAACTTTCCTTGATCAAGATCCTTTTGAGAACATTTATCTCACATCAAGCCCTGAAGAACTTTCCTCACCCTCCAGACATGCAGTGAAATGACCAGTTTAGGCCAGTGATATTTTTAAAATATCTTTCATAGGCTTGTCTTGGACCCTTTCAAAGACACATGAAAAAAACAATTATGATTATTAATCCTGTGTAATGTAAAGCACCAATATTTACATCCTTCACACCCACTGCCTGCCCTGAGGTTGTGGTGAGCGTGCTGGGAACACCAATTTATTCTGATTTTTTCAAATTTTATTCTGATTTTTCTGCAGAGAAATCCACAGTGTCCACCTTATTAAGATGATGATTTTCCTTGTAGGGTTTTTGCCTTCATTTCTCGAGGGTGAGAGCAAAAATCCCAGAGTGGTTTGGGTTGGAAGGGACCTTTAAGCTCATTTAGTCATGGGCCTGAATCTCTACAGTACCCAGTGAAATGGGAGAATCTTTTATTCTGCTTTTCTTTTGGATCTAAGCCCAACCACATTAATTTAAAGTGATTACCTTCAGAATAAGATCCCATCCAGGATAAACCACTCCAGCAGGATATTTCCATTGCTGATTTCCCTAACCAAGCTTAGTCACAAACATCCCCAGATGTGGTTCAGAATGTTGTTTGTCTTCATCCAGGAGAAAGATCAATTCTGTTGTGGAAACAGTGCACAGCATGGGATCACTCTAATCAATCTGAGCAGGCCTTGGTAAAACTATCTGGTAGTCTGCAATCCAGCAGCATCAAAGCTAATTAATACTTTAGTCAGCTTAATGAATGTATTAGTGGTTAATATTTGTGTATAAGCTCCTCATAACTCAATAATCCTATCCCATTTGCATTATTAATAGGACAGGTATGAGCTGATTGATCATAAACCCATTAACTCAGATTTGTGCTGCCTTCAGTTCCCTCCAAGGAAGAGCAGGAATCACTGAGGATTGCTGGGAGCAACTCTAGAAAGGCCTTTTCAGATTCCAGGTGAGTGGGACTGAAGAACTGCAATGGAGAGCTGCATTTTAAACCAACATGAACTGATCTAGAAGGTGATGGATGTCTGAACCCACGGGCTGAGTGCCCTGGTTTATGAAAAACCCAAATTCTTTCAGGTCAAAGCCCCTCTACGAGGCAAGAGAAAAAACAGCTGAGAAGGAGGGAGAGGTACAATCCACTCCACAGAACAATTTCCCTTCTTTTCCCTTCCTCTCTCTGCCCCACTCCTCACATAAAAAACCATGAAGTGGGAGCTCATTTATTGAAATGAAGCTGGAGGTTGGCTCAGGTGGGAGACGAGTAAACAAACCAAGTGCTTCTAACGCCTGCTAGAGAAGAACAATATTTTGCAATTTCCCTCCTACAGGCTTTGTGTTCTACAAAGAGAAATAAAAACGTGCTTCATCCTCTTCAGCAGCTTTGAAAGCTTTTGCTTATTCACAGCCCCTGACAACAGAGGCCAGATAATCCTCTGGAAGGGGAGAGCACCGTTCCAACGCTGCGGAGAGAGCGTGCAGGCAGATGAATTCCATTGGAACAACAATAAAAAAAGAGATGAGGAGAAAGCAGCTCATTCCTTTGGAGACTCATCTTTTTAATGCACCATTTCCACAGGATCTTCTAATTGCTTCTTGTGGGATTGGAGTGTTTTCTCTTGCAGCCTCTCTTTGGAAATTTGTTACATTTCCTGGTATGAATCTCTCCTGCATTTTTATTTTCAGGTTGGAAGAACTGTTATCTTTTTTTTTTTTTTTTTTTTTTTTTTTTTTCTTTCCCTGAGATATTTTCCCCATCTCTCCCATTTCCATGTTCATGTTGTTATTATCAGGGAAATTTAAGCTTCTGTGGTGCTGTGAAGCTGAATCCTCTTTTATTGCCACGCTTTCTTATGTGGTGGGACAGCGGCGAGAGCTGCTGGTTAATCACTTCTGAAGTCCTACATGTGGCAGGGAGATGTGCTATGAATTATCCAGTGAGCTGTACCTGCATGATTAATGAGAATCCATTCTCCACTCTGCACTCCAGTGCTCCTCCAGTTGCAGTTTCCTTGTTAGAACCACGTACAAAGGGAATGAGAGAGGAAAGGAGACGGGAAAACCTCAAGGAAAGGAGTTTGTGGCTGAAAAGAGGGGATGAGAGCAAGCAGCAATGCCACTGCTCCCAGGGCTGGCCAGATGTTTGCTCATCTGTTCAGGCACAGCTCTTTATTGTCAGCTGCCACACGACAAGTGGCAAAATTAAAGCTTAATATGTAATTAAGACAGTCTGCCACGAAAATGAGAAAAATGAGGGAAACAATGTCTTTCACCTCATCTCGTCTGATTTAACTGGTTAAAAATGTTCCTCTGTTTTGCATAGAGCTAAGCAAATCACTCATTATAAATAATGCATTAACCTAATTTCTTCACTTTTACTCTGTGAAATGTTCCTGACTAGATTTATTACTATTCCTTCTCGAAAAGCACTGATACCTGGAAGCAAATCAGCAGATATTTTATCTGCTCAAGCAATTCCATACAAAGAGGTAGTGCTGTAAATTGAGAAAGTCTAATACTACCTCTCCAGGTAGTATTTGAGAAATATTTAAGAAATAGCTTCAGAGAAAATATTTATAGCTAAAATCAGTGTGTTGGGAACATTTTGTGCACCTGAAGCTCAATGATGTGCTTGAGGAGAGTCATTGTGAAGGACTCAGTGCCAACTAAAAATTAAATATTTCTTAATATGCCAGTAAAATGACTGCTATCACTAGATCTGTTTAAATTAGCAGATTCATAGCTTTGTGAGATAGACAATATCACCTCAGGTGTACAAAATATCCAGATATTGCACTGCTCCTACACCAGCTGTCCACCTTTAGCTCAACTTGTCTCCAGATTACAGCAAATCTTTCATTTCCCTTGATGCAATTCCTTTTTTTCTTTCGAAGGTCTCTGTGCAGGAGGTTCAAATAGCAGGGAAAACACCTCCTGAGGTAATGCAGGAAGACAAAATAGGCAAAGTGTGGCCAGATCTCTGTTTTGGAGAAGAAATTGCATTTCTGGCAAGCAGCAGAGAGCAAATCAGGCAGCAAGAGCCTGGCTGCCCCCAGTCTATGAAGGGCAAAGAGAGTCAAGGGAGATCAATAAATTTTGGGTAATGCCTTGAAAGAGACTTTTAAATGTGCATAATTAGCCAGTCTTGGAAGAGTCACAGCAGCTCAGAGGAAATATCTCCTGTGGGTGTGAAAGGTGTGCAGATTGTACCCCCTGAAATCTGGGCTGGCCACCACCAAACCCATGAGAATCAGCAGATATATCAGCAAAACACTGAATTTATTCTATCAGCCATTCACCCTTCAGAATTGGGAGAGGATGAATCTGAAATTTCATGTGAGGGGCTGCAAAGCAGCTGGCCTGGCCTTTGGGATGGGAATGTTCTTCTGAGACCTGTCCTGCTGTAACCACACGTCAAAAATCACATCCCCACTGCAGCTGAACAAGCTAACACTGAACTGGAGTTTTAGGATAATATTATCCTGTAAATAAATTTGAGGACAATATTATCCTGTAAATAAGAAGAGGCTGCTACTCAGCAGGGCTTAGTTTATCCTGCCTTCCTTACAGACTGTAGGGATTTGATCCAAGGGAATCAAATTGATTTTTTCTACCATTGATTCCTTCCTAAACCAGAATTTTCCCTGCCAGCTGCTTTGAGAAAAGTTTGGGGTGCAGAAATTTGGGATATGTTGAGTTTGGGCCCCTGCTCCAGTCCATTTGAAATGGGATTCTGATTTTAGCTGGTTTTATTTTCTGCTTTTTTATTTCTGCTTTTGGAAGGTGTCACCAAGAGGAACTTTGTTTTGCAGTTAAGCCCTGTTGGTTTAAGAAGGGTGACTAAAACTCCATTAATTCCATGCAAAAATCAGATTTACAAAACAATCTGGTGATCTATTTATTATCCTCCTGGTGTTAGTTCATAACTCTCAGGAATTCAAAGTAAAGCAGGATGCAGGGGTGGTTTACAAATGTTTGTAGTTCTGGCTTCAGCCACTCCAAAAACACCAACACAAAAAGCAGATCTTGTTCATTCATTGCAAAATTAGCTTTTACTTTGCAATTAATAATCCACAAACAGATATATTCTCTGACTACTTAGCAATCCTCAAAACAGCATTTTTTTCCTGGTTTAATGACTGAAGGAACTAAACTATATGAATAGATTTCCTTCTTTTTGCTCTCTTGTGACATTGGTCTGGCGTTTGAGAATTATCATCACAAGTCTCTGGTGCTTTTAGAGCTGAACCCAAGGAACTGCAGGAAAGTGAAAGATATAAAATCTGTTTTCAGGATGGGATTGTGCATATCCCCTGCCATAATGTACATAACACAACAGTGCCTCTGCCTGCACTGCCTGCTACAGGATACACTCAAACCCTCAGTCTATTTATTAAAGATCAATTTTTGTGATATCATTGATCCCCTGCACACTGGGATTGTCATCCTCACTCAGGAGCAGCTGAAATTCAATCCTTTCTTCTCCATCCCTCTGTGGATTAAACCCTGGGACACACATAATAGACACTCTCTTGGAAGATAATGTGCCTCTGGTATTAGACAAAAAAAAGACAGTAATGAAGAAATATGTTGTTAAAAATGGTGAAGAATAACAGCCTGATCATTTCCTGCTCTGTGCCCAGGAAGACACCAGGATAAACAGTCAGCCAATCTATTTAAGCACTCAGAAGATAAAGGATGACAAGAGAAGAACCAGCATGGATGTTGAGAGAACAAATCACACCAAGCTACCTTCTGCAGATAAGGAGGGTGGGGAAGAAGGGAAGATGGGTTAGCAACACAGAGAAACAGAGAGAAAATCAGGATGAATGAGCAGGAACAGCACATTTTCAATGTGGGGCAATTCTTCAAGGCTACTGAACTCTGCAGCTGGAATATCTGCCTTGTCTTGGTCTGAAGGGAATTCTGGGGGGAACGTGGCCAAAACTGCAGAAAAAATGGAGCATGAGGAAAGCCTGGCTGGGTTAAGGATGGAGCTGGGTTAGTCTATGGTGAGGGAGGGGAAATATCTTCACATATGGAAAGTTCTTATAGAACCTCCACGGCATCAGCTCCAGCTCCTTCTCTGTGGGAGGAAGGCTGGGAAGTGCCCTGCCATCAGAGAGGGAATAGGAGAATTTCCCTGATGAAAATTGCAAGGGAAATTTAGGTTAAACACCAGGGAAATGTCCAGCCTAAAGGCCAGATGGGTACTGGAGTAAATAGTGTAGGATCTGTGGAAGGACAGGTTGGGCAGACACCTGCCAGACACAACTGAAGTCTGGTTTATGTTATCTTGAGATAAAAATAAGGTGGGTGACTTCATTAAAAAAATCTTTTTCCATTATCCCTGCTTTCTACATTTCCATTTTCACTTTTTCCCTGACATTCAGATTAAGCTTGGAGTAATTAAAATACTTGAAGCCAAATAATAAATCTAAAATTTTTGGTGTTTTGTTATTTTGTTAGGGGAAACTCAAGAGACACCGTGTTTACTGTTAGTTGTAAGGATCCCCTCAAACCCAACCTCAATTAAAGATATTGATCTTAATTTTCTTACTTTTAGAGCAATGAAGGCCCAGATATCATCTTGCACTGTTAATTCCATGGACTTAACTCATTCTAGAGAGGCAGAGCCAAAGGCTTCTTTAAATTAGATGCCCAGTAGCCAATATTTGTTGCTGTTGTTTATAAAGTCCTGTTCTCATGAGATCAGAGGCAACTTTTATATTTTCCTTTGTTGAATTAATTTTATGAGCTCTTCAGGCTTGGTGTTGTTTCCTTGCTTATTGTGTGTTTTGCTTTTCAAGATTGTTTTCACCCAATTGTCTTTCTCTAGATTTACAGTGAAAACAACTGAGGACACTTTGTACATAACCCTTTCATCCAAAGTGATTGAAAAGTTCAGCTGAATATGCTCAGTGCTTTTTTTTTTTTTTTTTTTCACTTGTCATCCTTCACAGCTTCCCTTCTTTACATTCCACCTCCAAATATTGTTTTGTTTAAGGAGGAAAAAAAAACCCCATCCTGGTGACAATTTGCATAATATGTTAATGCTGATATGCATCCAGACATCTGGATGGCATTTTAATATCTCATTCTCATTCAGACAAGTAGGAACTACACAGATGGGAGAGACAATTTTAAGAGCATTGTTGTAAACAAATAAGGCAGCCAGGAAATCAAACACGCTCCACGATGGGCTTTGTGGCTGAGGATGTGCTCATGACATGTTGTGACTGCAGGAGAGAGCTGCCTGCTCCACTCCCAGCTGCACCAGGAGGCAAAAGCAGCATTGGGAATGGAGATTTGGGATCATTTCATGGGAAGTTCCCTTCCCAACCCAACAAAACTGGCAGCTCAGATTATCCTCAGCGCTCACAAAATGGAATTATTTGGGGCTCTGCTGTGGGCAGACTGTGGGGTTTGGTTTATCTTCTTTTCAATTAGCAACAGAAATAGCAACAGTCCTGATTGCTTCAGGAAGGAGACCTGTAAATGGTGCTCTCCTGCTCCACATAATCAGGTACCTCCTGGGAGTGATTTGCTCCTGCTGCTCAAATTCATCTCCACGGAGGCCTGGGTAATTCCCTGCAGTCCCCTTTAATCTGCTGCTTGTTTGGAGCTCCTTGCAGGGGTGGAATGGCTCTGAACTCCAGCATCCACAGCCAGGGCTGGTATTTTGGGTGTCTGCTCCAGCTGTTTGTGCAAGAGCCATTACCAGCCTTTGCTGCAGGTGGAGCTGGCAGCTCAGCTGATGCTGCACATTGGTGCCTCTCTCTGGACTGCACTAAAAGCCACAAATTCAGAGTATTCCCAATAATGTGAGCCCCACAAGGATCATTCCAGTCCAGCTCCTGGCCCTGCACAGGCCATCACCAAGAGCTGCTCCTATCTTTTCCAAATAACACCATAAACTGATTATTTTCCCCTTCACCCCTTAGCAGCTATGGCTACAGATCCCACACAACTCAATTCCCAGGAATTTTCAGGAATTGAGCTGTGTTCAGTGAAATACTTGATAAAAGAGTTCAGGACTCTTCTCTCATCTCCTGGAACACAGGTAAAAAGCTGTAATTTAAATTCTAGCACTTCACTATGGAATTGGACAGGGTTCTGAGCAGCCTGGTCTAGTGGAGCATGTCCCTGCTCATGGCCTTTTAAAGATCCCTTCCAACCCAAACTGTTCTATCATTTTTATTATAAATAAATGAAAATATGAGAAAATCTATTTATTTTACATTACCAAAATAGGTATCTAAGCCTTTACTGGAATATTTCAGGTAGTGAAACATCAATGAACATCATCTTTAGGAAACCAGTTAAAAATCTGTACCTGGTTCAGCCTGGGTAACTGAGGACCAGGGGACTCTCTTGAATAAAAGAAAATATGATTAAAAGCTCAAAGACATGGGTGGTAATGACCTCAGAAAGCAGTTTAGCAAGGGAACTTGTTAAAACAGCAATTCCTAAAATAATTCTGCTTTTCTTCTGACCTCAAGGCTGCAGATTTGCATGTGGCAAATGGTAAGAAGGGGCAGAAGACAACTCACAGCAATGAGAGCCAGAGGTAATGGAAACACAGAGAAAGGCCTTAATTCATGCCTCAGACCTAGGAATAAAAACAAGACTGCAGCATAAAATAACCTGACAGGAGCCTTTCAGAGTGAATGGCAAATAAACCAATTTTCCTTCACAATTACAACCTGTTCCCTGTGCTGTAGGAATGATTCCAGGGGCCATTCCCATCAACCTGTGGATGATTTCCACCACTGGATCTTCCTTTTTCTGTGAGAGAAGTTTCTCTCATGCTCCATCTCTCTCACTTCTCCTTTTTTCTGAGCCCAAATTTGGGTGCTGTGTCCAAGCTGTGAGCCAGGTAGCAGCAGATTGAAGCTGTCACCAGGATTGGGATCAGGAGCTCCTGGCAGCAGAGCTGGAAGTTGGAATCTGGGCCAGGAAGTCTTCTAATGCAGCTTTGAAAACCTGATGTGCTGTATCTTAAGTTTGCCTTAAAATAATAATAAAAAAAAAGTCAATAAAACTTTAATCCTAAGCATGCTAACATTGACAAATTTAGTTAAAGTCTGGCAGAAAAGGGAGGATAAAAATAGTCATTTAATTTTTAGTCTGCAAATTGTGAGATTGCAAACAGCGTTTGCTCTCCGAGATGATTCTGTATTTTGTTCCCACAGCTGGATTTTTGTGATGGCTGGGACAGGCTTAAAGGAAATCATGATCTAATTGTTCCTCCTTCAAGCCTGGTGATGATGGAGCTATTGTGGCAACCTGGATGTCTGTGAAAAAAAACATTAATAACAAATGTTTCTCCGATCACAGAGTGCTGGAAAGCAGGAAAATGATTAAATTATGATGGGAATAGTCAGAAAATAGGAGACAGAGGCTTTAAAAGCAGAGATTTGTTTGCTTAAGGCAGCTGGGGCTGATGTGTTCTCTCACCAGGGTTAGCAGGTCGTGCTCATTCCATGATCATTCCTCCACCTTCCCTTCCTTGGAATTTCCCCCTGCCCTGAATTAAGGAAGCAGCTCAGAGAACCCAAAGTTATTCTTGAAGTCAATCATTTTCCAAAAAAATTCATCTTCCTGCACCTCAGCATCCCCCAGAAACCAGCATTTTTATAGGACTGCAGGAGCTTTTGGAGAAAGGCTTCCATAAAATATGTATGAATTCACTGTATACACACAGCAAAAGGAGAACAGATATATCACAGCAGATCATATTTTTGTGTCATCTTTGGTGAGAAAATGTAGATCAATTGATTCTAAACTGTTTTCTGGGACTGGAACAGCACAGAAAGCACTGGGTAACTGATGCTGACCACAGGAAGAGTTATTGTCTAATGAGTTTTCTCCATTTGGATCTGTAACATGCAATTCCACCTTGAATGAAATTAAATTTGTCATCTCCTATTCTTTATCAACAAGTGAAAACCAGAAAAGCAGTTCCAGCTCAATTGTTTAAACCACAGCCACATTAAAACCCTTCAGCTGAAAACTTACAAAGAACTCCTGTGTGAAGAATGTGATGTCTTGTTCCTCAAGCCTGTTTCCCAAGCCAGCATCTTTTCAAAAACATTGAAATTTCTCCAAAACAATGAAGCTGCTCGTTCAGGCTGCATGATTAAATTTGGGGATTTGAAAGCAAGTGAACACAGAGCATTAAAGCAGCCAGTATTGATCTGCATTATGAGCATAATCCCCACTGCTGGAAGAGGTGGAGAGGAGCAATCTCAGTGCCTGGAGATGACTTAAAGCTGTTCTTAATTTGTGCAGCCCTGGTTTGGTGGCAGAAGATCAGTTGGTAAATTGAGGGATCATGAGGGCTAATCTTTTAAAGGATTTTTTAAAAAATATTCTCAGGAACTTGGATACCTTGATTTCTGTAAAGAAGCTGTCAGTGCAGGTATGTTCCACAGCAGCATCAGGTGCACACAGAAAACTTCCTAGCACTAATTTCAAAACATACATTGTTAAAAAGAGGTTTAATTAAAAGGAAAGGGGCTCCTTTCAAGTTGTTCCAGGCTTTAGCTGCTTACCTTAATCAATTAAAAAAAAAAAGAAAAAAGGTGGGATTGTCTCCTCCAGCAGATCTTTTGGAATTGCTCCAATACTCTGTGTAATTTTAGACTCAGGACAGCTCTTCATTCTAACCAAGATAATAAAATTTCACAGACAAAAAAAGCATCCCTTTGTGTGCAGAGCTGGATGAAGGCAAAAAAGCATCAAAATGCTTCATTTCTCTCCCTGCCTTGAGCAAAGCTCCCCCTGCTCTCAGAAATTCTGGGGTGTAAAACCAGGAAAAGCTTTGCAGAAAAAGGGCCAAGGGGAAAATGGAAGTGAAAGGGAAGAGATGGACTTTCCTAAGGGATTTAATTGCTGAACCTCTTTAGGGCTCTCTCAAAATTGTTTAGTTTGGTTTTTTTCAAAGCCAGAGATTACAACACTCCCCCACCAGTCTGCTTTCCATGTGTTCTTGGATTTCAGTGTGGAAAATCCTTGCTTTTTACAGAGAAGTTGACCAGAATAGAGAGACACAGGCAAAGCCCTGGAGCTCCAGGGAAAGGGGATCCGATTCTGCTAATCCTCAATAATTCCCTTATTTTGTCTTGTGGACCATGTGGCAAAAGCCCTGCTGCTCTTTTCTCCTCTATCCTCATCATATATATTAAAATTCCCTTCCATCCTCAATCTCCATGCAAAATAGGTTGTGTCCTAAAATGGCATCAACTCAGCAAACTCATCCTGAAAGAACAGGGAACACTCCTCAGCAATTTGCGTCCAAATTGTGGATAAAAATTGGGGATTCATCCTCTGTCCCTCCAGCTGGCAGGAGAGAGGCAAGGCTTTGTTTTTATCTGTGTATTATGTACAGTATTCATAATTGAAATGGTGATTTTTAATGTTCTTGGCTGGTTTTTGTTCAGTGAGATCCGTTTCACCCTCCTGCCTTGGGAGGGAGATATCTTCATCATATTTATAGCATTTATAAAAGTCATTCAAACCTTGTATTTTATGAGATCTGAGGCATGTAGAGAATTTCTACTGAGAATCATCTTTTTTTTCCCCCCCACCCTAACAGGAGAAAGGACTGCATTAAATTATCTGAAATTTAAATGCATTAGCTGTTAGCCAGGGCGAATTTTCATATAAATTAATATTGTTATTGTATTTTAATAAAGCCACGGCATTTATGGAATTATGCAGACATCAATTACTTGGAGGTATCTTGGAACAATTATTGGCTTCATGCATCAGCTATTCCCTCCCTTCCAAACCAGTTGCACTCTTCAGGAACACCATCCATCAACAAGCCATAAACCACATTTTCAAAGCCTTGCAGCCCATCACTGTGAGAAAAAGCCCCCTGAGCCCACGACATCCTAATGTGTGGCTGTGTAATTAAAATTTTGACATATGCAAGGAGTTGTAAGATAGATAAAAGAGCCTGGGTTGTAAATAGAAGTTGAAAGGCTCCCAGCAGATGGCTGGTTTGTGGCAGAGCCAAGAGATGACAAACAGATGGTTTAGGTGTGAAGGACAGGCTGGGAGAGCTGGGGATGGAATGGGAGACAACTCTGTGGAGTTTTGCTTGGAGAGGAGGTTAAACATTTTACATGTTTCTATTTGCACTCACAGCAATGTGTCAGTGGAAAAAGGCCAACAATACAGCCTAAGAATAATAAAAATAATAATCAGCATCAAGTCATTCCAGACAGGCTTCAGGGAGGCAAAATCTGTTTGAGCTGCAGCTCCCACTTGAGTGAGAGCACAGCCACTGCCACCCCAAGTCCTGTGTGTGGGCTGAGTTATCTTAATTCAAACAGAAATATTCAAAATTGTGGCAAAATCAGATTGCCAATATGTACAGGTGGAAAGCAGATTCAGTCACGTTGTAAATGAACTGGAGCTTGCAGGCTCCTCTCTTGTCTCTAAGTGTTGTGGTAAGTGTGTGATGAGTGAATTCAGTTCAAATTTAGGTGATTCTGCACCAAAATCATGACCAAAAGGAATCTCCTCTGGGTAAAAAGATCAAATCAAATATTACTTATTTTTTTTTAAACAATGTCAAGTCTGAAATCACAATCAAATTAAAATTACAATGCTGTTAATCCTATTCTTGAGTTTAGTTCCCTGTTACATTTTGATGCTCTCTTATTTGTCAGACAAGCTCTGCATCAGCAGCTACAAAACAGAGGAATTTCTCCACAATAACGGGCAAAAGATCCTTTTTAGTAACCAAAATCAAATTTCCTAAGAACAACAAAGGTGCAGGGATTTTGAGGGTGCTCTTTGACCAGATTCTGTGGGAAAATTTGATCCCTGTAGTAAAAGGGAGACGTTTATGAAAAACAGTCAATCAATATTTATTGTTTCCTCTTACTACAAAAAGCTATTTACATTTGAAGTAGCATTTCTGTTTATGAGAAGTGAATTTCTGCAAAGCAACTGTTACATGGGAAGCATTTTTTAAGCCTAAGTAAGTTTTAACTTGCAAAAACCCAATATACTTGTGAGTTTTGTGTAGGTTTTTGCTCAATATTAATAAGAAATTGTAGTTTTACTGGTAGGGGAACACTGCAGTGCTGATAAAACTGGTGCATTCTAGAAAGGCTTGGAGTTTTTTCTCACAACTATTTGAAAGATTGGCACAATCTGTTGCCCCAAGAATCAAAAAGTGTCTACTACACAAAGTGTCCTGTAGTAAATATTCCTGAAAGCAACACCTGCTTGTCTTTGAGGAGTTCCCCCAAACTGGTGGAAGATAATTCATAAAGATAATTTGTGTTTTCCTGCCTTCCAAGCCCAGGAGTTGCTCCAAGCCTGACCTGGGAAGGAGGAGCCTTGGGCAGGTTTGGATTTTCTCTGTGGCCACAAACTGGTGAAAGATAATTCATTAAAATAATTCATTAAGATAATTCATGAAGATAATTCATGAAGATAATTCATTCCTGTTTTCCTGCCTTAGGAAAGTTGCTCCAAGCCTGACCTGGGAAGCAGGAGCCTTGGGAAGGGCAGGTTTGGATTTTATCTCTGCTGTAGCTCCATCTGCACTCCTTTTGCTGGCTGAATCATCTGTTCAGTGCCTGCCAAGCTCCCTTTCCTTGCTCTTTTGGGGCTGCCTGTGCCTGGTGGATCCTGGCTCAGCATTCCCCAGGCTCTCCCAGCTGTCACCACTCCTCAGGGTGACAATCCCTGCCCCTGCCAGCTTCTCCCTGATGGTCCCACTCCACACCCTGCCCTCCATCCCTCTGGCACAGCAATCCTGCACCATCATCCCCATCACTGATCCACACTTTTTTTCCCAGCATGTTGGCAAATTTATCTTCTTTTTCTGCCTGGAGATGAACTGGGTATTGGGGCTATAAATTATTCTCAGGATTAACTTACTTCACCTAGTCTTTTTTTTTTTTTTTTTTTTTTTTTTTNTTCTTTTTTTTTTTTTTTTTTTGTCTAAATTTTATTTTGACTGTCACTTGTCGTGTTTCTTTTTTTATCTCACTCCTGTATCCCTTGTTGTTCTCCTTGACTTTTTTCTCACTGCCAGGTCTCACTGTCCAAAGGGGGTGAATTTTAGTAGCACTGTTTGTGCTCTGACAGCTGAGGCTGTGTCACAAAAATATTACAAACTACATCCTTCACAAGTTTCCAGCAGCCATAAACATTTGCTCTAAAAATCTGTGTAGGATTTTGTTGAGGATATTATTTCTATAAATCTGGATGATATCTATATAAATACTTATTAATAATGTGCTAATAAAATATATTGATATATTCTCAAGGCCTAATAGAAACCACAGAAGCACAAATGTCTCACAGAAATAACAGAGGCACATAATAAATGTGAGTACAGATTGGTCTTATTTTTGTGGAGGGATTATTCTCATGTAAAAATGATATTTGATTATTAAACAGCCAGACCTATTTGGGCATATGTATTTTTTCAATTTATTTAAAGTACTAAAATTATATTTAGATATAATACATATTTATTATAATTATATATTTGATCTAACTGGTTCTCAAAACTAAAAAAGAAAAGCTCACCTCTGTCCCTGTCTCTAAACTTCCAAAAATGCCTTAAAATAATCCCTACAATACCAAACTTCCAAGAATGCCTTAAAACACTCCCTTCCACAATCCCTGCTCTCTGGGTGAAGCATGGAGATGCTACAGGGATTTCTCAAGGCAGATCTGATATTTTCTCTCTGCTTCCATCAGGACCGTGGCAGAGTCAGGGTTAATTCTGGTTTGCTCTGTTCTCCTCTGTGAGGCTAAAACCCTGGAGCTCATTTACCCTGGACTCAATGATTTCTCCAGATGACTTCAGATTTAAAGTGTCCTTAGCGAGACCAGAATTTGACCCATAATCTGTTTTTTTTTTTAAGTTATGAGGGTTTTTTGCAGCATCATCCATCTGCAGACTCACTTTACACACCCATCAATATTCACACTTTAAAGGATGATTTCCTATCAATGACCTGTAGAAACTGGGCCCTTCAAAAAATAAAAAAATACCCCAATGACTACAGCATCTGCCCCCATCCAGCCCTTTATTTGCCTTAGAGAAGGGCTGGAGTGATTAGGAAGTTAATGAAGAGATAATTTTTAATTTTCACATTTCCCAATTAAGTGGCTCCAGGAATCACCATTTTTGGGGAGCCCAATCATGGAAACAGTGACAAAACATCCTTTGACTTCCACAGAATCTTTTCCTGAATACTTCAGAGAGGGGAAAAGTGGAGTACTGGCATTTATCAACCTTTAAAACCCATATAATTATAATTTTGTTTTTTCTTGGGCATGAAAAACAACCAACTGTCCTTAGGCTGCAAAATTCCCATGGCTACCTCAGATTTTCCTCTGGACAATCCCTTAGGCAGCATCACAGCCTTACAAGCAATAAACTGACAATTTTCCTAACAATAAAAACTGGTGGGATGACAGAAAAGAATCATTTCTCTGCCAGCTGCTATTTCTTTACTCACCTGATGCAGATCTGAAAGCAAAGTGATGTGGCCAGTGAGGGAGGGAGATGCTGCAGGGTCCCAGTCTGTGCAGAGGAGCTGGAAGGGACAGAAAATTGTCTGGTGTGTGTGGCAGGGACCTCCCTGAGCAGAGAGGATGTGGGAAATAAAGGGGGTGTAAAATAAAAGGGGTGTGAAATATAGGGCATGTAAAATAAAAGGGGTGTAAAATACGGAGGGTGTAAAATACAGGGGATGTAAAATAAAAGGGTGTGTAAAGTACAGGGTGTGTAAAATACAAAGGGTGTGTAAAATTTAGGGTGTGTAAAATACAAAGGGTGTAAAATATAGGGTGTGTAAAATACAGGGGGTGTAAAATAAAGGGTGTATAAAGTACAGGGGGTGTAAAACACAGGGTGTGTAAAACACAGAGGGTGTAGAATATAGGGTGTGTGAATTGTAGGGTATGTAAAACACAGGGGGTGTGAAGTACAGGGTGTGTAAAATACAGGGCATGTAAAATGTGGGGTGAGTAAAGTACATGGTGTGTAAAATATAGGGTGTGTAAAATTTAGGGTGTGTTAAATACAAAGGGT
>VZRH01004772.1:512355-618177 GCA_013397555.1 Urocynchramus pylzowi | reverse complement strand
AAAATACAGGGGGTGTAAAATACAGGGTGTGTAAAATTCAAGGCATGTAAAATGTAGGGTGTGTAAAATATTAGGTGTGTAAAATACACACCCCATGTGTAAAATGGGTGTGGGTGTGTAAAATGTAGGGTGTGGGTGTGTAAAATGTAGGGTGTGTAAAACACAGGGTGTGTAAAACACAGGGTGTGAATAACGTAACAGAAAATGTGTACCAGACACAGAAAGAGCTGAAAAACTTGGGATCTGGGGAATTATCCCGCTTCATTTAGGAGGGAAAGCCACAAAATCAGAGGGTGAGCCCCAGCTGATCCCCCTGCAGCACCTCACCTCCTCCTGAGCCTTCTCCAAACCCATCCCCTCATCCAAAGGTCCAATTCCATCTGTAACTTGGCAGAGCTGCCTCCAAGGATCCAATTTTCTGACCTTGCTCAGCTCTGCTGCTCTGTTCTTGGCCTTCCCCAGAACTGTGCTGTGAAATTGTACACAAACATTTATATATGAACATATGTAAAGGTCATTGTATGTGTATTTATATAAATATATGTACATGCAGGTTGAGATTGCAAATACACATTGAACCAAACCCAGTGTATTTTAAAAGAGACCAGAAGCTTTAAGCAAATGAAGGTTTAAGAGATCAGGCTGTCAATGAAATAGAAAAACTCTTGTTAAAAAGCAAATGAAACATCACTAAGTATAACCATTGTGATCTGGTTTCTGATACATCATTAAAAATATTTAAAATCTTTTAAAATATTAAAAATTATTTTAAAAATAAGGAGAAAGCAGAACAACTTGTAGTGCTGACACTGAAAAAAATGGAATCAGCAAACTCCACAAAGCACAGCTCTCCTCAGAGCAGAAATACATCATAGAGAGAGGTTGTCTGACCATTGTATTTGTTGACAAAATTATCAAGATCAAAATCATTAGGCTGAGTAAGATGAGACTTACAAGAAGAAGGAACAGTAACATGAAAAAAAAATAGAGGTGAAGGGTTTTATTTGAACTGAGAAATTGCATTTATTATTTAAACACAATGAGCATCAATTGACTGGACACCAGAAGCAGCCTGGAAAGATGAGATTTAAAAGGAACTTTAACATGAAGCTGAGAGAAGATGAGCACAACGACAATGACAACCAGCCCAGAATGCTGTAAACTGAAATAACAGGATGGGATATTGAGAAAAATCCTTCCATGTGAGGGGCTGGAATTCCCAGAGCAGCTGTGGCTGCCCTTGGATCCCTGGAAGTGTCCCAGGCCAGGCTGGATGGAGCTTGGAGCAGCCTGGGACAGTGGAAGGTGTCCCTGCCATGGAAGGGGGGAATGAGATGAATTTCAAGGTACCTCCCAATCCAATGTGGCAGTGCCATGAACATTCTCCCTGTGCCATGGCACCAGCAGCAGCAACATCCTCAAAATACCCAGAGGCTGCAGAATTTATAAAATAAATAATATATAATGGCTAGAAATGCAGACTCAGAAAATGTCCTTCCATCCTTCCTCGGAGTTTGGAGTACACACACACTCAGATGTTCACACATGGGGATAGAAAAGCATTTTTTTTCTGATGGTAGGAGTTTTCTGTCTCCTCTGACAGCACAAAAAGCCAAAATAATTCAGCATCAGGATGGAATAGATCTGTTGTGAGCAGCAATGCACCTGGGGCTGTGATAACATAAACAATCCCAAGCAAAATTTTATTTCTCCAGAGCATCTCCCTGGTTAAGCTGCTTTTCCTTATCCTTCAAGGCTATGGCCTATATTCATCTGGAGAGAACTTCTCCAACTCCACAGCACATTTCTGAACTTCACTCAAAAGCCAGGGCTCCTCTGAGTTATTAAACCATTAAAGGCCTCTGTCACCCCCAATTCTGAGGTTACTCATCAAGTGATTAAAGCAGTTAAAGTTCCAGCTGCAGCAGGAAAAACACAGCACCCACTTTGTGAGATCAAAACCAATCCCAGGTGGGTTTTACACGTCAGAACTGGGCTGAAGTGTTGCTAATTAAAAGGCAGCTGATGGAAAAGGAACTTCAAATATTGTTCCTAATGCTATGAAAAGAATCTTGGTTGATTCTTCTTTGCACTGAGGAAATTTAGCTTTCATTTCATTTAAATGTATTAAAAATCCTCCATTAATTTGATTTACCTGAGTTCCTTTAGGTTTGGAGGCTGAATGTGCTTCCAAGATGGGAAGTGACAAATCAAGAGCAATCAATTTGCTCTCAGCAATCAGCAGCTGCTTTGATCCTGAAAAACTCTGAAACCAGGGAGTGCAAAGTCCCTAAACATTCCATACACATTCCATGACTTTTTGACTTAATTTTGCCACACACAAGAGCTGGAGGAACAATCCTCGTGCAGAACTGAGCCTTGAGGTGAATTTAACTCCTGTGTTGGACCCACCTGGAGTGAAACCCTCGGTCTGGTGGGACATTTCACCTGCCAAGAAAGGAAATTCCAGCATGGAGCACCCCAACATCATGGAAAAGACAGAAACTTTGACTTCCCTCTAATTTCTGTGGAGCTGCAACTTCAGTGTTGGTTTATTTGTTTGTTTTTTTGGTTTTTTTTCAGCTGCTCAAGGCCTCGAGTGTACCTAAGAGCTCAGATTTACCAAATCTTGCTCCTAGGAGCAATCCAGAAAAAAAAAAATCCCTAATTTTGGGCTAATCTCCTCTTGAATTTTCTGTCTCCCTTCGTGTTTTGTGGAGGGTGACCATTCTGTTATTTGTAACCCCACCAAGCAACGCTAATTTAGCAATGATCACTCCTGCTCCAGCTTGTTACATTCTGGATTTGGGCATCCCTAATTAGTTTCCTTATTGCAACCACCAGAATTATTCATGTGCTTATCTGTGTGTCTGAGCATTTGGCTGTTCAGAAACTTATTTTTAAAATGCTAACCGACAGCTGGAGTTAATGTTACGTGAAAAATATGAATTCAACTGATATTTTCAGTAACTCTTCACCTCCTGAATTGCTGCATTTGGATTAGGATCATCCAAACTTGTCTTTTTAAGTGCAAGCTACTCTAACAAAAAGACAAAAAGTGAATTACTCAGCAATGACTTGTAAATGTATGAGTGTGTACACATATAAATATACATATTTGCAAGCTGGTTTTAATAGGCAGTGGAAAGTTGGAATTTGCTGCAGAAACCTTTGCTGTAGAAACCTTTTCCTGGAGGAGAGATGTATTAAAATTCATTCAAGAAATCTTGCTGACAACTTCAGAGAATTCTATTGCTGCTTCTATTTTGGGCTGGTTTGTGAAGGATTTATCAGGTTTGTGAAAAGCTAAAAGATGGTGTTGTGCATTGTGTGGTGACAGAATGAATTCAGCCTTCCTGCTGCCATTCAGGCCTGTGCACAATGGTACAGAATATTTCAGCTTCATGATGGGATGCTGCTTAGCAGGCAGCACCTGGATTTTGTTTAGAGAAGGGAAAACAAGTTGTGTCTTTGAATGAAAACGAGGTGTTGGGGCACACCAAAGTAAAAATATAATTAATGTTATTAGCATCTCTAATATGTCACGGCAAAAAATGCCTGTTTGGTAATAAACAACATCACTTGTGCTTCTGGATTAAAAAAAATAATCTCAGAAAACAGGAAAGAAGCAGAATAATAGAATCCCAAAGTGGTTTGGGTGGGAAGGGACCTTAAAGCCCATCCTATTCCAACTCCCTGCCATGGCAGGGACACCTTCCACTGTCCCAGGCTGCTCCAAACCCTCTCCAGCCTGGCCTTGGGCACTGCCAGGGATCCAGGGGCAGCCACAGGGAAGAATTCTTCCCTAAGAAACTCCATTTTTCATGGGACAGAACCTCCCCAGGCTGCACCTGCAGGAGCCTGACTGCACCAGGAGTCAGCCAGGCTGTGCAAGAGAAAATGATCCAAGTTATTGCAGTTCCCTGAACAAAGCCCTCCCAGAGAAAGAAATAAATCCAAACAGCATAAAACCAACTCTTCCTCCCCAAACCCCAAAAGAAAGCAACCACGGGGCTAAAATCTTATAATCTTTCATAACTCAAAATAATTACATTTATGATTGGCTTACTTTAATCTTCTTTAGACACACTAGGAAAACATTTTCTTTTCAAAGTGAACAAAACGTAGAGTTTTAGATTACTTGCATTTATGACAGGAATTATGTGATGTGATGTGCCAGCAGGAGACAGGATGTGCCAACCCAGGAGATCTTTTCCCTCTTCTATTTCCCCTTCAGTGTTCCTGTGCTCCTACTTAGGAGCCTGCTATAATAAAAGTAGTGGTCATAATATGCAATATACTTTTCCAGATTACTTTAATAGTGCCAAAAAGATAACCAATGAATGATCATAATAAAATACATGTAAAGGGGATCACAAATCTCACTGATGCAGAACAGGAAGAATTTATTATCCAAGTGTTGCTAATGACTTTCTGCCTGCCCCTTTGAAAATGGCTCTGAGCTTAGCACTATCCCTTGGAAATCCAATTCATAAATCCACAAGCAGCATGAAATTCCAGTAGGAAATAAAGCACTTTTATTCCAATGTATTACAGCACCTTAATGCTCTTTGTTAGAACATAAACTGCTGGAAACAGCCAAATACAAAGAGGGAGTGACCTCAGTGTGAGGGTTTAGAAAGTCCTGGGGTTAAAGCCAAAGCTCAGCTCACAGACAGCTCAGGTTAGGAAAAAACAGATCCAGATGAAATCCCTGATGCAGTCCAAGTGCTGCTCCTGGGAGCAGAGCATCCCTTCCCTGCTGTGGGAGCTGCAGGGACAGGAGGGACACTGCACAGCCCTGAGCAGAGCAGGTGCTGAGGCCTGGCAGCAGGGCTCTGTCATCCAGCAGCTGCTGAGAAGGGATCATTTTTCCTAGGAGCTCTCTCCAAAGCCTTTCTCCAAGTGCCTGCTCCTCGTGACTGCCTCTGCTCCCCTTTCCCTCTGAGTGCTCCTCTCCAGCACACTCAAGTGACCTGCTCTGCCTGGAGGGGGAGAGAAAACTGAATTCCTGAATAATGCCATAAAAACACACTGGCTGGTAACAGGACTCTGGAAATATCTGGAAGTCTCCTTGGATGATCTAAATCCATAGCTCTGCTGAATACTGCTGCTCACTGCAGCTGGAAAAGGTTTCTTGTGCTACCCTGCATTGCCAGGACAGATTTTGCTGCCTCGTGGCAAGAGCTGCTCATTCCCTTTCCCTCTTCTCTTTTTTTAAAGGAAGCCATCCAGTATTCTTAGAGAGCCAGAAGAGCAAACAATAGAGGTTTATGAGTGAGAAAAGAATGGGGAGCTCAGAACTCCAGAGAATCCCAAAAAGGTTTGGGGTCTAAAAATCATCCAGTGCCACTCCTGCCATGGCAGGGACACCTTCCACTGTGCCAGGCTGCTCCAAGCCCTGTCCAACCTGGCCTTGGACACTTCCAGGGATCCAGGGGCAGCCCCAGCTGCTCTGGGCACCCTGTGCCAGGGCCTCCCCACCCTCACATGGAAGGAATTTCCAATATCCCATCTAACCCTGCCCTCTGTCATGTGGAAACCATGCCCCTTGTCCTTCCCATGCTGGGCCCCAGAATCAAATGGTGCCTCTTTGGGAAAAAAAAAAAAAAATTCCAAAAATCCTTCATTACAAATCAGAGTAATTACCTCTGAAAAAAGAGAAGATTAATTAACCAGAGCTCCTGTAGGTCCTGGGGAATGGGAGGTTGTCAAGCCCAGCCCAGTTCCTGAGACAAGAAGTGAAGGATCAGCCACCTGGAACGGCACCACCGGGAAGGCTCCGGAGCCGCCAACGCGGCTTCCCTGGGAAACCTCACGTCTCTCTCAGCTGCAGTTCCCTCAAAATATGAAAAGGCAAGTGAAAGTGACCTCTGCTGAACACAAACTTCTTCAATAACCACAGAACCCCCCCCTCCATAGCTCACTTTTAATTGTAATTTTGTATTTTTTAAGAACTGTGCTGAGTGCCTGATAAGAAACGGCAGCATCACCGTCTAGGATGGCTGGATTGCTGGAATGAGAGAAAGAGGAAAAGAAGGGAGGAAATAGCAAGAATTGGCTGATTTGGGATCAATGCTCAAAAATCAATATGGGTCCATAAATGCTGTCTTGATATCTCCATAGCTGTATGATTTATCTGCATTATCAGTGTGTTGATTTATAAGAAAGCAGGTTAAAGCTGCCTGTGCTCCTAAACAAACATTTTCATCTCATCCTTAGCCCTGGACTTCTTTCCCCTTTTCCTTTTGAGTAAAACACCACTGTGACTTGGGAGATAAAGAAGCAAAATCTGCAACAGGACCTTCCCAGAGCAGCTGTGGCTGCCCCTGGATCCCTGGCAGTGCCCAAGGCCAGGCTGGATGGGGCTTGGAGCAGCCTGGGACACTGGAAGGTGTCCCTGCCATGGAAGGGACTGGATGATTTTTAATGTCCTTCCAACCCAAACCATTCTTGATGATTTTAAGTTAATGAGCTGAGGAAGAACAACCCAGACATTCCTATTCCAGTTTGATGGCAAAATACCAATTTTTGTGTTTTCAGCTTTGCTCTTTCTTCCATCTCCAGGAATCCAGTGATGAGGATGAAGAGCAAACACTGCTGCAGTGACTGATGGCCTCTCCTACCCAACCTGCTGTATTTGGTATTCCTGCTCTGTAGCCTGGGAGAAGTTTAGTCCATTATTAAACATAATTCCAGCTCTGTCTTGTCAGGCTTAATGCAGCTGATGCTGCCTTTGAAAGTCAGGACCCAAGACAAGAACCTCAATGTCTCATTGCTTAAAATCAGACATCTAAATCCACCTTACACACCCAAATAAGCCAGAGGAGTTCTCAAAATGCTGAGAATCTCTAACATCCACAGCCTCAGTGAGAGCAGGTGATACCCAGCATCTTTAGAAACAGAGAACTCTGATTAGTACCAAAATAGCTGTGAAATGCCTGGTACCCACACTTGAGTATCTTCTTCAGAGAACTCTGTATTTCATTCCCTGAAATGTTTTCATTTCCTGGAATAGCTGTGTTTATTACTTTAATAAACTGAATTAGGAGATATGGTTATTGGTTTCCTAACTAGGCTGAATTAAGTTTCATTAAAAAATAAAATCCAGGATTCTAGTTTATACTTGGTATAAATGCACTTAAAATGTTAGAACAACCATACTCCTTTTACTTTTTCTTTTAATATGCACATTTAAAAAAAAAAAAAAATCCTTCCTTCATTAAACCCAGAGCTACTCTCAACATTTCAAATGGACTAAAATATAATAAATAAAAATTTTAATTAAAACACCTAGTATATAATATTTCTGGACTTATTATATGTATTTTTTTTTTTCCGCTTGCTGTAGACCACAGAACAAGATCTGTAAAATATCCTTATTAAACCAGCAGGGTGGTGCTCCAAAGATGTCACCTGGTCTGGTGGTGGTGGCCACAATCCCTTCCCCAGAGTTAGGGCAGTAACAGGGATGTGACTGCAATGTCCCAGCAAAGTGAAACCCAGGGAGGACCAGGATGGAGGCAGAGCCATGCCCTGAGCAGGGATAACCCATCCTGAGCCTCCCTGGGATCACCCCTCCTCACCTGGAGAGCAGCAAAGCTGCTGGAGCAAAGCTTTTCCTGGTGGAAATCTCACAGGAGGAGAGAGTTTCTCCATCACCTGCAGCCCTCCTGTGATGTGGCTTTGCTCCCACTGAACTCAGAAAGGCAAAGTTCCTCTCAGTTTCTCACCTCCCTCACAGGCCCATCCCAGCTACATTTATTAATGAAGAATCACTGAAGCACCAGCTAAGTCCTTCAGCAGCACTTCTGCCCCAGCAAACTGGTGTATAATTGTCTGAATGAAAAAAAAAATAGTGTGGGTGGACACTGTCCCAAAGACAAAACCCCATCAATTCCCATCACAGAAAGAGTCAAAATGCTATTTTAAAAAGCCACAGAGCTGCTTTGGACTGTGGGTGGGTCATTCTGGACTAATTTCCACTTGCAATGTTTTCAAATGATACATTATCACCCACAAAAAACAGTTGTGGAGCTGAGCTGAGGTTTCCTGAGCTGAAAAGGTTTGGTTACCTCTAAATGTAACAGCAGATTCACTCATGTTCCACTCACGTCAGGAAAATTGCTGTCTGCATGTCACAGGGAACTCCTGCAAACTCTTTTTCCACATCCATAATTAAATCAACTGCTCTTTCCACTCACCTAATCTGAATATTGCAGGGCTGTAATACGGGAGAAGGGAGAAAAGCATTAAAACACTTTGTGTGACAGAAGTTAACAAAAGGAAAAATCCTGGAAAAGCTTTGAGGGCTTTAGTAAGTCACTGAATGACCAAAACCAGCCGAAGTGCTTAGCACTGGGAAGTCAAGCTGTGCCAAAGCCCTGTCTGCAAATGCTGAAGGCTTAATGACACAGCCGTTTAATTCTTTGTTTCATTCTTTGTCTGCTCGCAGCCTTTTCTCTCTTCAGCTCTGTGAAGGGGACACACAATGCAGCTTTAGCTAAGCCACCTTCCCGTGAGCCAGGAGAGCCAGCCTGAAAATCAGGCACGGGAGTTCTGCCAGAATGCACTTGCACACAGCAGGATGTAGGAAAATAATTGGTGCTTGTATTTTATAACAAATCTCACGACCCCCCTGCACCCCAACCCAGCCCGAAGCACATTCTTTCCTCTGGTGGTTTATCAGTACTTTAAAAAGGTAATGGATACAGCCAAAGTGAATGATCTGTCAGAGAGTGTAGGTTCAGAAATCAGTGCCTTAAAATGCAGATTTTCCAGAGTGTTTGAGCATCTCCAAGGTGCACTTGTGCAGGCAACAGCTCAATCCACACTCCCCAGGTGATGTGTGGCACAGACAGAGTGCAGTCAATGCCAAGGAAATGAGGAGACACTCCAGAACAAAGTGCTTTTTCGAGGGATGCTTCACATGGGGGGCTGCTTCCTTCTCCTGGAGGAGGGCAGGACAAAAGCCCAGCTCCTGGACTGGGGACAGGCATTTCTGCCTCTTCCCTGCTGCTGCTCTGAGCCTTTTCAGGCCTCATTCCTGGAAGAGCATTAATGGAAGTGATCAATAATGCTGAGAGGAGCAGCAGTGACGACTCAAATTCCAATCTCAGGTTTTGGTTTTCACATCTGTTTTTCATGGAAGGAACAAGGGAACAGAGCAGGCACCACCAGGCAAGAAAGCAACAGGAAATTAGGAATTGAACCAGAAATAAACCAGGACTGCACTCTTGCCTCAAACCACCATTAATCTTCATGAAGGCAATAATTCAATGGAAATATTGGCCATTGTGGCTCTGTCTTAGAAACAACTCAAGCTCTGTTAGAGACAACTCAGCTGCACTGTCCTCACATACTGCAAAAAGTGTATCCTCATCTAATCTACTGGAAATCCTGCTAAAATCAACAGGATTTTGGCATAAGGAAATATTACAGCACCTCACATCATCATGTTTGGATTGGATATTAGGAAGAAACTCTTCCCTGGGAGGGCAGTGAGGCCCTGGCACAGGGTGCCCCTGGATCCCTGGCAGTGCCCAAGTGTCCAGGCTGGATATTGGGGCTGGGAGCAGCCTGGGACAGTGGAAGGTGTCCCTGCCATGGCAGGGGTAGCACTGGATGGGTTTTAAGGTCCCTCCCAACTAAAACCATTCTGGGATCCTGCACAGAACTGGGGTAAATGGTCAGTTATAATAAATACTTTGAGTACAGCTGATTATCAGCTCCATACAAACAGAAGAGTACTTAAATGGGCCAAGATGCAGCTCAGAGAAGCAAAGTCAAGATCTCAGGTGCTAGAAAGCAAACTGAGAAAGAAGTGCCAGCTTTCAGATTTTCCATGGCTTGGAGAAGCAGAACTCCTGATGATGTGATGTGCTTCACAGAACTCGCTGTGAGCAGCACGGCACAGAGTCAGGCAGACGTTGTAAGGAGGAGATGTAGGATGTAAAAATAATTAGTCAGGGTTTATGGAGCCCACCAGCAAAACACAGGGAACTGTGAAGTTATCAAAGGCTCTGTGCTGGGTATGATAATAGGAAAATGTGGCGTGGCAGATTCAGAGAGAGAAGTGCAGGCCCTCGTAGCACAACTAATACGACTTCACTGCAGTTACTCTTGGGATTAGTCATTGTAAACGTGGGTAAAGCAGCCTATTTGCACTGGATCAGCACCTGCTTTACTGATCCTATAAACTGCTCCTCCAGTCCTGTTCTTAACACATTTTGAAACAAAGAATCCTTGAAAGATATGGATGGCACTCAGACACTGGCTCCCCTTCAAACAAGTGGGCTCTGAACACCAAACCCACAGAAGTGGCTTTGCCCACCTTCATTTTTCCCTTCCCTCAGCGCTAAAAATATTCTTCCACAATACCATTGGTTTTCATCAGCCAAGATCAGAGAATTCTGCACGCTGGGGAGGACCTTTGGAGTCACCTAAAACACAACCACCTCCTGTATTGTATCACCTATAGGTAATGCAGTCACAGAGCAGAGAACAGCACCTGCAGAAAGCTTTGGAGCAAACAGCCATCCCAGGGGAAGGTGCAGACTAATTAAAACCAGTGCTACAAAAAGATGCTGCTGTTCTAACATGTGTTAATGTGAGCTGGTGCACGGGAGAGCAATAAAAGAAATGTCAAAGGAAGCGAGGAATCGTGGAGGAGCCTGAACTGAGGGAGGCACAAACAAGAGTCTGGGGAAGCAGGGCACAGACTGTGGAAAACAGAGCTCTCTAAAAATGCAAATATGGGGGAAGGAAGGTGCAGATGGGTCTCTGCCTGGGGGCCAAGGCCTGATCAGTGCTCTTGGAGACAGGTGCTCATATCAGAATGGGTGACACTGCCAAATGTGACATTTGATTCACATATCCTCCTAATTTAGGACATGGAATCACCTGGGTGCATCCACAGTCCAAGATAACCATTCCTCCAAGATCCTTGTAGCTGTGCTGGAATAGGAAAGAGGAGACAGATTTCCAACTCCTTCTGCAATCCCCAAATCCTGCCCCAGTGCTGCTGGTCAGCTCTGTGCCCACCTGTATCACAGAGGTGCCCTGGAATGCACAATGGACCCCCCTGGTCAGCTTGGGAGAAAGGATTTGTCTGCTTGTGTCCATCCCCTCTGGCTCTGGGATCACCAGGGCAGTGGGCAGAGACTGACCTGGAGGCCTGACTTCATTCCCAGTTCCCACCCATGGCCTGACTTCATTCCCAGTTCCCATCCATGGCCTGACTTCATTGCCATCCATTCCCAGCTCCCATCCATGGCCTGACTTCATTCCCATCCATTCCCAGCTCCCATCCATGGCCTGACTTCATTCCCAGTTCCCATCCATGGCCTGACTTCATTCCCATCCATTCCCAGCTCCCATCCATGGCCTGACTTCATTCCCAGTTCCCATCCATGGCCTGACTTCATTCCCATCCATTCCCAGTTCCCATCCATGATGACAGAGAGCACAGCTGGATCCTTGCTGACACAAAGTCACCTGGGTTCCATCAGTGCCCTGCAAACTGAAGCCTGAGGAGAACCCAACCCTTCTCCTAAAGGAACAAAGGATTGGTAGCTCAATTTCCCTTCCTGCGTTCAGCCTCCTGGAAAAATGGAAAAAATTAAAATCCCAAGTGCTCAAAACTGGGCAACAAGAAGAGCCTCTGAAAGCTCTGTGAGAAATCCTTCCCCATCTGGTCTGTCTTCAGCTAATTAACTGACATGGTTGCAAATGAGCAGCAGCTAATTGGAGCTCTCTGTTCTGCCTTGCCCTGCTAGGAATGGAATGGATTCCAGATGACCAATGGTTCAACATTTTCCAAGTAATCTCCACTCTGTGCTGGGCCAGCCTCCCAACAACTTGTCCACATCCTCACCTTGGATGTGAATCCAAAGAGCATCACTGGAACTGGGAAGCTGTTATGGGGAAGCATCAGGCAGATGTGTGCAGGCTCCAATTCCAAGGATATTTTGGAAAACAAGCCACCTGCAGGCAATCAGAGGCCAGCTGAGTCCCAGCCATGACTTCTCCCTGCAGCCAAGAGAACTCCCAGAGCCAGCCCACAGAACCTGGAGGCACACAGGCCATGCTTGGTGCACTCTGCAGGAGAATTGCAATGTGGAAGAGGTGGTTCCGTGGGTCTCCAGCAGCTGATGGGTGCCAGATCTCCAAATCTGAGGTCCTAAATAGATTAAAAAAAAAAAAAAAAACCACAAAAAAACCCCCCACAAAAACCACACCAGGTTTTCCTGCTCCAGCCTCTGCTAGCATTCCTTCCCTGAGCTCCCAGCCTCTTTTCCAGTGAGGTTATTTGACATGATTCACCCCCAAACACCAGGAAAAGCTTTGTAACAGCAAGAAATCCCTTAAATACTCTCCATATCACAGAATTACAGAATGCTTTGGGTTGGAAGGGACCTTAAAGATCACCTAATTCCAACCTCCAGCCAGGGACAGGAACATTTTCCAGTATTCCAGGTCCAATCTTGAACACTTTTCCCATTCCACAGTTAAACTGGAACCAGTGGTGTCCCTGTCCTGTTGTGTTCATTGTCCACAGATGGTTTAAACACCTCAAACACAAACAAACAAACAGAAATCCCCTCCCTAAACACCAAGTGAGCAAAATTATTTGCAAAAATACTCAGAGTAACTCGAGCACCATCATGCTCCAAAGATCAGGCCAGATGTTGTGGTTAGGATGGACTGGGAATAATGTTCCCCAGGATTTCCCTGAAAACCAGGGATGAACATCATGACCCCATGAACATATTACAGACAGAGGTGTCCCTTAAAACAAGAGTACATCCAGTGATGGATGCCAGCCCCTGTTGGTTTTATGGTTTTGCTCTTCATTGCAATGTGGTAAAACAGGGTTAAGCCCACTGAGATTTTTAGCTGGGCTGCAATGAACCCAAAATCCGTGAGGAGACTCATTTCTAATGAAGGATTTCCCCATTTCTCTGCCATATGGAATTTTAAAAATTCCCCTGGCCTCTCCAGTTGTCTGGTCTTCAGTGGATGCAAAAAAACCCCACAGATTTCCAGTCCCAAACCATGGCAAGCTCAAGAAGTTGGGGATATTTTCTATTTTCATCTTAAACTATTAAATTCTAGCAAAATTACATTAAAAACTGGATAAACTGAGAGGAGTTCTATGTTTCTGAGTTTGGTGTGTGTGTGTTTATCAAGTTTGGAAATAAGGAAGCATAAATAAAACATCTCCATGGGATACAAATTCACTTCTCTGTCTCGAAAACAAGAAATGCAGCTGTGGAATACAAATAATCTCCTAGCCAGAAACATCATTTAATATTTATCACTGCACACTTGGCTCTGTGGATTCAGGGAGGGTGTCCCCCACTTCTTATCTGTGACCTTTTGGGGTCCTGACCTCACAATTTAGTTTAGTTTAGTGCCACCACTAAATGGTGCTGGAGCAAAATTTATTTTACCCCATTTAAAACTACGTCAGTTTGGATGTTTCCCACTCTCAGACTTTTAGAAACACCAACAAAAGGCTCTCTTTTTTTCATTGTAAGACAATGGGAATGACTGGGAAAAGTGGGAAAGACTGTGAAGGATATTATTTCACTGTGAAAATGGGAGAACAATCCAGCTGGAAGAAATCTCATGAGTGAGGACAGAGAGGTGCTGGAACTGCCCCTGCAGAGGCTGTGTGGAGATTCTGGTTTCCCAAAGGGCTGCAGTCATCAAGAACTTTCCAAGAGCTTCCAGGAAAAGCAAATCACTCATTTTGATCAAAAAGTAAGCTCAAGTTTTGAGGAAAATGTGAACATATATAAAAAACCTACCACAGTGTGAGGTACCTGTAGGAGAAGGCTGATCACAGGCAGTGGTTTTTAAGTGCTGGTCACCTCTGTCCTTATTGTGTGCACCTGAAAAATGAGAGTTCAGAAGAGGTAACAACAAATCTGCTGGCAGAACTCACCCTGGAGTCCCTGTGCTCCCAATCTCTGCATGGGAATGGTGGTGTTTGGCTGAAGGTTGGATTTCATGATCTTGGAGAACTTTTCCAACCTTACTGATTCTGTGATTTTAATGCATTTTGTGTCCTGGTAATGAAATTAACACCATTAAGGGTCCCTCTCCCCAGTGGGTCTAAGGAAAAAACATTGTGGATTTCAACAGCTTTTCAAAAAAGTGTTTTAAAAACAGGGAGAGCTCCTGGGAAGAATTTTGATAATCAGGATCCTTTGAACAGGAGGCAGAACCATTTTTTAGTGTGACTTTACACTCCCTTTCAGCTGGCACCACTCTTCCTTCCAGCACGAGAAATGGGTGCCAAAAGGAGGATGATTTAAAGAAAAGAAAAAAAAAAAAAAAGCACTGAAGGAAGAAGTGCATTTCTATGATAAAAGGGTTAAAAAGGTCTCATTCTGAATTTCTATCCCAAGATGCTCCTTTTCTGAAAGTCAAAAACTGATTTATGTGCCACACTGTCATTTACAGACTGAGGCAACAGAAGCAATGCTTTACCCGCTTCCCAGAACAAAAAATAACCCAACAAAGTAACTTTTCCCTCATTATTATGTACTGGCAAAGCAGAAATCAGCCAATTATCCTATGAGAAATATCAGCACCTTCCCCCAAAGGGGGGCAGCCTTCCACTGGCAGGTGACAGAAACCCTGAGCCCACTGTGACAGTGCTCACTACAGCCCATGGGGCATCTCTGTCCAGCATCCAGGATCCCACTGCACTCCTCTCCCTGATATTTTTACATCCTAATGGAGATTCTGTCAGAAGCAGCAGCAAGAATGGAAGGTCTGAGATCTGCTAGCAGATGGAATGACCAGGACTGCAGCAAGATGTCCTCAAGCTGCTGAATTCCAGGTTAATTCAGGGACTGCCTTCAAGCAGTGCTGACCCCGAGCCTGCAGAGGGTCCTGCTGGCACCCATTTATCAGCTGCTAAAACAGACTGCCCAGAGCTCTAAATATACTTCAAATATATACAGCCACTGCCAGGGCAGAGCTGGTGGCCATAAAACACTGGGTGCTGCACAGCACAAAATTTAGGAAGTGAATGCTGGGGGTGAGGACACTCCAGTGACCCTGAATACCACAAGACAGTGACAGCCAGCACTGGCACAACAGCTTTTTTTCTGTCAGTGTCACAAACTTCCAGGTGTTTTCCATTTCCAGAGGTGGAACCTCCCTTGTGTTACCTGTAGCAAAAGCCAGCTCCTGTTTTTTTATCACCTTTGGCTTTTGCTTATCAAGGTTACACACATGAAAATAATTTTTTACTGCTTTAACGTGAATTTTTTCACAGCAGCTCTCGGAGCACTGATTCTGTAGCTGCTGAGGTGAATCCCAGAATGGTTTGGGTTGGAAGGGACCTTAAAGCCCATCCAGTGCCACCCCTACCATGGGCAGGGACACCTTCCCCTGTCCCAGGATGCTCCAAGCCCTGTCCAACCTGGCCTTGGACAGCCCCAGGGATGTATTTTAGGTTATTTTCCTGTAGACATAAAGGCTTCTATGCTTTTCTCTGTGCTATCACTTTTTGTAGTCCTTGTCCAGCTGTTTTCTCCCCCTTTTTATGCTCAAATTCAGCACAAAAAAAAAGAATTCTGGGACAAGAATGCCATCAAGGCCACATGCATCTCCAAAGCCCCATTTTCCTGTGAAATGTTCCCTCACAGGTGCTTCTTGCTCCCAAGCAGATTAGGATCACAGGAAAATGCTGAAATCCTTTAGGAGCTCTCGCATTCCCACTGTTACATAATTAACTCTCCTTGCCACCTGCATTTGTCTAATTCCAGCAAAAACAACTCCTGTGCCAGAGCCCTCACTTTTGGAAGAATGAAGAGCACAGTGGCTCAGCCTGGGGCTGGGTGAGAACAGCCACTGCAGCCCCAAACTGCTCAGCTCTGTGAAATTTGTTAGGAACTGGATTGCCTCAGAAATTACTGCAGCAGTGGATAAGTTAGAAAAAAACCTGGATATTGCTGGCTTGCTCCTTTCCAGCAAATGGAGGGAATTATTGCAGGTGCCAAATGCCTCGTCCCCACCTCCTGCACCTTCAGGGCTCTCTGTGAGATGTTTGTTTTCTGTTGTGGTTGCTTGGAGAAGGAGCATCCTTTGGGAAGTTGTGGTCATTGCCCACAGATGGTTTTGATGCCTTGTGCAGGCTGCCCTAGAACAGAGGCTGGACAGAGCTAAAGAATAAAGCAGGGATTTATTAAAAGGATCTCCTCCATGGATCCACCTTGGGCAGCACCAGAGCCCAGCCAGGGCTGCACCCAAGATGACCCAAAATGGCCCCAAAATGCACGGCCGCTCCCGGGGGCTCTCCCTGGGATCAGTTCTGCTCCATTTGCACCTTGGAGTTCATTGTCCCATTCCAGCTTTAGCCCAGGCAGCCCCACCCTGCTTGTTTTTCTCTCTCCAGCCCACGTTGGTTGTGCTCTTGGGCCTGAGGTTTGGATCATTTGTCCTTGGTGCCCAGCTGGAGCAGGAATTGTTTTGTCTCCCTGCTCTGTGCAGAGAGCTCAGCATCCCCTGATATGGAGCTCAGAACTGCACACTGAAGCAGCACAGAATGTGAAAAATAGAAAAGCTAAACCTGAGGCATCAGTTTAAACACCTAAAATACAAACAAGCAACCAGAAATCCCCTCCCCAAACACACAGGTGAGCAAAACCATTTGCAAAAATAATTTCAGTAACTCAAGCACCACACTGCTTTAAAGATCAGGCCAAATGTGATCTGCAGAGGAGGAATGGAACAAACCCTTATCTCACTCACCCTCAAAAAAACCTCACCTGGTTTTAATTAAGCAGAGCAGAGGGTGGCAATCTGGGAAGCACTGGGAAAAAAAGGCTGGGAAAAAGTAAAATAAATGATCAGATTCCCTGTTTTCCATCAGCACAGCCCCTACACAAACCAAAGGTTAGGGAGCCAGGTGGGCAGGGGATGGAATACCTTCAAATGTTGAATTTGCCCCAGAATTCACTCACAAAGTCCCAGCTTTGTGTTCCTATCTTTTCTTTTTATACTTATCTTTTGGCAGAGGTGCCACAGTACTTGTGGCACAGCTGAGGAGATTTTCTGGAAGGATGTTTGAAGCTCCCAGGTATGGAAGCTGCTCAAAGTCTACCATTATTATTATTGCCCTTCAGGAAAAACATCTGTGAGAACTCTGATTGTGCTCACTTTCAGGCTTGCTGTTATATTGATAAACAGAACTGTTGCTGAGTTGGGCTTCTCAAAAGCCAATTTTGCCGTTTATCTGTAGGAAAAAATATCCAGAAAAAGTGCATTCCACAGGGATGTCTTGAACAGCACAACTTAGAAAAGTTTCCCATCTGCTACAAGTCCATTAAATGCAAAAAAATGTGGAATTTTCCAGCCTGTGATTTGGGTGGTGAAGGTTTAAGATCTGTTCACAGCCACATTTGCAGCCATTTGGGCAGATGGGGATTGTTTAGAGATGCCTGCAAAAAGCCTCAATTTGTACCCACGGACAAGATAATTTTTATTAATGAATCATATTGACACATCAACCTCCATTTGTGTGTCACAGACTTGGAGTACACAAACAGCTTCTGAGAGGGGAATATGCCATTATTAACCAGAAATTCATTTTTTAAATGTATTTTTAAAATAGGACACTGTGTTTCACTGCTCTAAATCCCACTATTTTCAGCCTTTCCTTTCTTTCATAATAATGTTCAATTAATAAATTTCTTCATGAATTAGCTCAGTATAAAAACCTGAAAAAAAATCAGAAATATCCTCTTTTTTGTTTCCAGTTACATAATGGAATAGTCTGGAATTTTCTTTTCTTAGTGAATAATGTGTTTTAAGCCCACTCCTACTTAGCACATCTCCACCCTGCTTCTTGATAGTACTAATTACACAACATGAACTGTGTATTGGATAGTTATGTTGAAATTTTAAGCCAATAATTACTTTCAGCACAAAAATAAGGTATTTTACACCCCCCTCCCCGTTCAAAGAGATGAACTCAGGAATGTAGAGGATGTAGTAGATACAACTGAAATGTTAAATTTTAAGTGCAACTTGCATCTGGCCTTGATTTTTTGGTCATCTCAGCTTTGCTTCATATGATTTTTAAATGAAAAATAAAATGCCACATTCTATATAAAAGGAGGAAAATCCCAACCCAATCCTGCCTCAGGTTCTGAAGGACAGAAGTCAAAGTTTAGTGATGATAATGATAAAAACAACTGCATGAACTTCTGATGGGCAGCTCACAAAATGAGTTTCAATCAGAATATAAATCCCTCCAGGTCTCCCTGCTAATCAAACATAAAATGAAATTACCATCTTAATCCCCCCTCCCCCTCCTTCTTTTTTTAAAAATATTCTTAAATTTTAGTTGTTTCTTTTCCTGAATTTTGGGAGTTTGACAGTTCTGCAGTTCTAGCCTAAATAAAAATTTATTCACCTTTTTTAGCATCAAGCTTTAGTCTTGCTTTGCCTTATGAAAAATTCTAATTATATTAATTACCCCATGAGTTATTTATCGAGGGTGGGGTTTGCAACAATGTGGGAACTCACAATGGAGTTTTGTTTTGATTTTACTGCTGCATAAAATCTGTGAAATCTGAGATACACGTGGCAGAATGGATACCACATAAAAAGCCTTTTAACAAAACATTTTAGCTTTCAAAACCCCATAAACCTTGCAGTGTTCCTCCATTTAATAAAAATATTTCAATTACAAGCAGCATTATTTCAGTGAATATCGGTGTTCAGTGCCACAACCACCACTGGAAGATGTTTTTCCCTGCTCCCTGTTTTTCTGGAAAATAGCTTTGCACACTCTGCTGTCCATCAGATATGTTGGAGGATGTGCTGGAAAGCTGAGATACCCACGTATGGATTCACTAAGCCTTTAAGGAGAAGAAGGTCTCACTGTTATCCACTTATCTCAAATTAGAATCCAATCCCAGCAAAGGGAAAGGGGAGATAGAGGCATTTATAATATCAAAACTAGAGCACGTGGTAACAAATGACATTGGGGAATAAAGAAGAGAAAAACGACTTTATCTCTGCTGAGGCCACCTTGGAAAGGCATAACCTGCATTTAACTGTAAAGTGGAAATCTCCTCCTCCTCCTTTGGGTAACAACATTTCCTTCTTCTGTAAAACATACAAGATATCAACATCTGATCCCAAAATCCCAGGAACACCAAGATTTGCCTCCTGTTGGTTCCTGAGGGAAAGCAGCACCTGCAGCACGAACAGGTTTGGGGCAAGGGCTGCTCCCTCTCCTCCAGCATGCACTGGATCTCATCCAAACAGCCTTTGAAAGTTATAACTGAAGTTTTATACATGCAATAACCCAGGTACTGAAATGCAAATTAAAAATCATTACTATTGCTGCCATACAGATCTGTCTTCTCTAGGCACCAGTTGTCTTACAGCATTAAAAACTGGGGGCCTGGGGGATCATTTCAGCTTTGATGCCTTGTTTTTACAGGAGAGGGGAGCAGAAGGAAAGCAGCTGGAGGAACATCTACCCCCTATTTGCATTTAGCCATTCAAGCTTAAAATCCCATTCCTGGCTTTGCAGGAGCCCTCAAAAACATAAATACCCATTCTCCCAGGACAGAGTGGAGCAGTGCTCTTGTTTCCTCTCAAACTGCTGTGCAACCAACTCTATTTCACTCTTTATGTTTCCTGTCCAGTTTATTACTCTGCTGTTGCTCCAGGGAGGGAATTTCCAAACTGTGTCACACAGAATTACCCCAGAGCTTAATGGAAAGCCTAATTGAAAAGCTCAATTTCTCCTCAGGGACGTGTGAGGGCCCTTTGTGCGGAGCTGGGGCTGCAGAAAACAGGAGCAAATCATACCTGGTGATCCAAAAGTGTTGGGTGAAGGCTGAAGATGACAAATTTGTGGGAGGTTATGCAGAGATCCCACCTGGAAGAAGAGGTAAAACTTTCCTGGAGTGCATTTATCCAACCTGGTGCCACCCAATTCTCCAGAATCCCTCCCAGCACTCGAGGAGCAGAGCCTGGGCACTGCTGTTGGCTGAGTACCCAAAGCACTTTTCCTCCCTCAGCATCATCACTCCCATCTTCCCCAAATCCAGCCTGAGCAGTTCCTAATCCAGCAGCTCCTCCTCTCCAGGCCCCACAAACCCAATGGAAGAGGGTGAAAAGTTTGCAGAGTTGATCCATGAACTCTTGTCTCCCCAAGGAAATGCCATCTGGCTTACCTAAAACTAACCAAGGCTGCCACACATGGAGCAGGATCTGCTCTGCTTGATGAAGGAACATGTGGATTTGTGGATTTTAGCTGTCCCATTATTCTCCTTCAGGGAAAACGTGCTCCCCTGTTAAACCCTGCCATTAGAGTAGGCACAGTTTGAGGAACCAGGAGCCTGCTCCCACATCCTGGACCAGGAGACCCAGCTCAGGAATCACAGCCCAGAATTAACCACGAGGAAATGAACCTATTTAAAGCACAAATCCTGCCCCTCTACATCTCTTGGAATTTATCTCCAAATAGAGCTTCACCTCTCCAAGTCTCCCTCACCTTGATTTGTGCTTCCAATGACAACATTCCCATTTTTCCTCAAATCCCTCATGTAGAACGATCCCAGTTCACCATCAGAGCTGGAGAATAAGGACTCTGCAATCCCTTTTTTTTGGATGAAACAGGTAGCAAAGGAGGGAAAATGCAAGGAACAGTTCACCCCTCTGCATCCACACAGCAAACTGCCAACACAAGGATTGGTGCTGCTGGATCATCCCTAATTCCTTCAGCAGCCCANTTCCTCAAATCCCTCATGTAGAACGATCCCAGTTCACCATCAGAGCTGGAGAATAAGGACTCTGCAATCCCTTTTTTTTGGATGAAACAGGTAGCAAAGGAGGGAAAATGCAAGGAACAGTTCACCCCTCTGCATCCACACAGCAAACTGCCAACACAAGGAATTAGGGATCATCCCTAATTCCTTCAGCAGCCCATGAAGCAATCAAAGGAAGGACCTGCTTTTCCTAAAAACCCCTTTCTCACAGAATCACAGCACCTTTGGTATAAAATAAGAGCTGAGATGTGCATCTGTTACAGTAAAAAAAAAAAAAAAAAAAAAAAAAGGCAGAACTTTTTAATATATTAAATTAGGCTATATTGGCTAAAATTCCATTTTAATTTGAAACTCGTTGGATATTAAAGGCAAGTTTAAAAAGTTATTATCTAGGGTTTAATTGCATACATTATGTTTGTAGCCTTAGGTACTGCAGGTAGATCTTTAATATTCCCTGCAATATATTGAGAGCATGGAGCAGCCATTTAATTCTGCTCCAAGAAACTTCCAGGGGTAACTATGGGAAACCAGATTAGAAAAATCCAGACTTTTGGCTGTTGAGTGAAAAACTTCAATGGATTTGGGCCTGTTGACAGGGAATTTCCAAAGTTTTAGCTGTAGGAAGTACATTGGAAGCATATGGGCTGTCATGAAAACATTGTTGAGTCCACCCTTGACAGTCAGACACCAGATCAAAAATAGAAGGATTTTCAAGCTGCAATATGGGTGCTTGGAAAAATATCAGATATTTTCCTTCAAAAGTATTAAAAAAAAAAATCAAATGTGTCCAAACATTTAAATGGGACAGCACCTCCTCTCTTTCTCACGAGGTGGAGGAGGAGGTCAGTTGTGTGAGCACTTCCATCCTTTGGCAGGATTAAGCAGAAAAATTATAAAATTAGGCTAAAAATAAACAGAATTCCAGTCCTGTGCCAAAGAGCTGGAAATCTGGTGGGGAGTAATGACTCCCCTTAGTTTCCTGTGCACCTGCCTTTCTGCAAACACCAAGGTATTCAAAATCAGGGTTTCAAGAGACCAAAATTCCCCAGTGCCTAAGGAACTGTGTAAAGCCAGAACCACGTTCCCTGGAACCAGAAATCATGTCAGGTTCCTCAGTTCCAGTCTGGAGACTCTGGTCACCTTGGCTCCCCTCGTAAATGCATTTTTGGGTCTCATTTAAGCAGGAGAAGACCTTTGCAGCCATCCTAACCCTGTTCCCAGGGCACAAGGGGGTTCAGAGAGCTGAGGTGGGAAAATGAGCACCCAAAGAAACTGCTGGGAAATGCAAACCACTCCTCCCTGCCCCTGACACACACAGAGGTTTTCTGCACACAGAAAAGCTGGTGGCATTTCTCCAGCCCCAGATCTTCTCACACCAATTGCTGCTCAAGTGCCACATCAATGATCTAGGCCTTGCCACAAAGAATTTCACCTTTCCACCCTCACCATATCAGCCAGTACCAGCAGTATTTGACTTCTAGTAATAATTATCTTCCTAAAACCAATTCCAATTAGTGCTTAATTACACAATTAATTTGCTAAATTGCTTAGGAACTTTTGAAAATGCTAATTTTTAATATATATATATATATGAATCTCTTTATAGAAATAACAATAATAATAATAATAATAAATATTAATAATAATAAATATTAATAATAATAATAATAAATAATAATAATAACCATCATCCTCATAATCATCATCATCCAACCCAACTTTAACTCTGAGGTATTTTTAAATTAAAGGTATTTTTAAATGAGGTATTTTTAAATTATCCAGAATATCTACCCAATTAGAATGTTACTTCCTGTGCTTTTCCTTCATATTTGAAGAGGCAAATCTAGAGAGGAGCACTCCAAGCATCTTCCACACCTCATTCTGACACTCTCTCTGTAGGACAGAACTGGTCCAAACCCAGCCCTGTTCAACACTAAAGAAGAATAAAACCCCAAGTAATGCCCAAACAATTCCAAGTCATGGGAACTTCTTCCAGAAAAGGATTAGATACAACATCAGGACATACAGATCCTTATTTCCTTCAAAACACACGGGAGCCCTGACCCAGGACTTCTGATGTTGCTAAAGAACCCGAGCCCAGGATGGCAGCTGGAATTCCAGCCTGTGGAGGATGAGCAAAGTATCTCTGCCTCCTTATTTTCAATTCCTCTGATTATCCCAGAGTGCTGCATTCACCAAATGTTTGTTTAACTCGGAGTGTTTGCCTGTTTAAAAGAAATCTCTGCAATGGGAATGTGCAGCCTGGTGTCTGGGTGGGTTCTGCTGAATGGAGAGCAGGGGATGGGAGGAAGCCGAGCTCAGCAACTCCGGGCACACTCCACGCTCAGCAAACAAAGAGATACACAGTTTTCATCTTTTGTTCAATCATTTTCAATGAATGCAAACTTTTTTTTTTTTTCTCCCTTCCTCGCCATTTAATTTCAAATTAGTCTAATCAGACATCTGCTAGGATGTGTGAGAATTAACAGGACTGAACACAAATCTTCCGCGAGCGCTGGAGTGCCGCTTCCCTCAAATGGCATTAACTCACACGGACACTCTGTGGAACCAACTGAACATCCCCAGCACAACATTCCAGACTCTCTGATTTAACTTTATTGGAGTCAGAAGAAATCACAGGATAGAAGGAAACATGTTGTTAAGGACTCTGTTCTGAAGCAGCTCAATAAAAGCAGGCTGCTTATCCTGCTTTATTATCTTTATTATTGCTGCTCGAAGATGAAAAGAGAATTTCCTCTCAAGACAGAAAAGCAGAGTTTGTCTCAAAAGCTCTTTGTTTTCCTTTCAATAGCAAGGTACAGTTTACTCCTTAGAATTTACAGGATTTTTTTTTTTTTTTCTTGCCTCTACAGGGAATTTTGATATTGTGGAGTTCTCTTGTTCCTGTGACAAATTATGGTGGCATTTGTCAGCATTTACTAAAGGTTTTGACATTACTCAACAATGCTGGGGTGGATTCTGCTGACTCTGGGCATGTTCTGAACTAAACATCTTTTGTCAAACTCCTGGAATTATCCAGGAGCTGCACACAGGTGGTTTGTTCAGCTCCGTGGTCCTGGTCTTCCTGGGGGTAGGAATTTCAAAATCAGATTAATTAGAACTGAGGGATCTTTTTTAGCCTGTGTTTGTGGGGTGATAACTGACACAACAACCATCTGAAAATCCCACTAATTTCAGGAGCCAGCTTAGATCTGCTTCAAGTGATACTTCAGTATTGATTAAAATAAGAATTATGAATAAAAAGACAACACTCCTCACATATTTTTAAGCAAAAGGTTGTTTTTTTTTTAAGCAATACTTTCAAAAGTATCTAAGATTTCAACCCACGAATTCTACGAGTAGAATAAGTGCAACATTCTGTAAAAGAAGCATTTCCCTAAGAGTTTTAAACTCTTGCCACATTTATTTGTGTTCATGGGCTTTAGAGGATGATCTGGGAGAGAAGTTTTCATTCTTGGGGCAGTCCTGTCCCTCAAGGTTGCTGCCAAAGATCTACAAGAAACACCAGGGAAGTTTCCATGAATTTTTCAGCTACCTGCATCTCTGTCATCTCTTAAATACAAATAAAATTGAGCCCAAATGTCCCTTTTTTTTATGAGTAATGGGAAATGAGACAGAATCAATCGCTGGCAAAGTAAAAGATGCTTAATATTGATTGTTCTTCTGAAGGATGAGGAAGCTTTTCTAAAGCTCATTGGGGGACATGGGGAGGGGACAGCTTATGGATTTGTTTTCCTTTCTGCATTCCCAAGGGAGAAAGGAAAAGATGAGGCCATGATAGATGATAATTCTGCAAGGAATGACTAATGAGGCACTGAGCTGCCTCTGTAGCAGTAGTGAAGGCAGTAATAACCAGAGTAATTGGGTTTATTGGGTTTCTGCTTAGCACAGATCCAGTCCTCTCCAACATCCTGTCCCTCCAAAGCATTTTATGCTCTCTGTCTTTCCTTTTTATTATGCCTGACTTGAGTTATTTCATGAAATTTGACCTTGTACTCTTAATCTCATCTGCTTGTTCTGCATAGTTCATCTTTATTTTCCTCAGTAGCTGTTCTGTCAAACACTCCACGTAACCACCACATCCCAGGCTGCAGTGCCAGCCCTCGCTCAGGGTGGATTTACATTTCTGTAGCCCCAACAGCTCCATTTCATCTTCTCATGGAATCTGGCTCAAGAAATAATACTCCAGGATAAATTTGCTACAAGTGCATGACCCTCTTTTACAAATCACATTGCTAACTCTGTGCTAGAATTAATTACAACTTCCATTTTCAACTAAATGCAATTTTTTTAAGAGGCTGGAAACGGCAAGAGTTATGCGAGTCAGAAAAAAAAATAGTTATTATTTGCTATGATTTTTTTTTTTCTAAAAGGCTTTTACATTCCTGCTGGGAAAACATCTCTGCAGAAATCCATTCTTGCAGGGGAAAGGAAAAAAAATAACCAAACCCCAACATTTCATTCAGTGACATTCTACTTCCAATCCCCCAAGAGCAAAGCAGACATTCCATTCAAGCCTAATGACACAGGAGCTGGCTGTTCCCTACAGCTGGGTGCTTTGCACAGTGAATTTATTCCTCTTACAGGACTGTGCCATGCTGGAGCTCCCTCTGGGGAAGAGTTTCCAGCCCCTGCTGGTGCTCCCAGCCCCTCTGGCACTTGTACTCACTCATTTCCCAGAGGTGCCTCAGGTCACAGGCAGAGCCTGGCTCGTGGTGATGCCTTTTGGGCTACCTAAAAACAGAGGCCAGACAGAATTAAGGCAATAAAAAGCAGTTTATTTACTGAAGGGCCTTCAGGTACATTTAGGGCAGACAAAGCCCCCCAGGGCCTACACCCAAAAATGGACGATGGGTAAAAGTTTTTCACACTTTTATAAGTTTGGTCCATTTGCATATTGGGGGTGAATCTGCCAATTCCAGCTCCAGGTAATGAAGTCATTGACCCCAAGTTTGCTCCCCCAACTCACTTTTGTTCCCATCTCTCAGGCCTGAGGCAGTGAGGTGTCCTTGATTGCCAGGCCTGGAGAGGAATTGTTGTGTCTGCCCAAACTGGGGAAGCAGCAGCTCACACTGTGTGTGGAGTTTGGAGTTACACACTGAAGAACTGCAGGGTTACAAAGAGATGGAAAATAGAAAAGCTGAAATCCTAAGACATCAGTGGCTCCTGGTGCCCTCTGCACATGCTCCACTCCCAGCTGGCATCATTCCCTCTGCAGGGAAAACTCATCATCCACATGATGTTGGGTCCAACTATTGCTGTGTCCCCCCAACAATAATTTCAATATCTCAGATTCTTTTAGAGCATGAGAGATGCAGTTGTAAGGCCAGAATCTTCCACAGTGCAAAAGGGAAAGGGATTACTCAGCTCCTTTGAAAGGCAGAAAAATGAACTGATGTGAAATATTCCAAAGCACCCTTCTGATCCTCCGGGAATTTATTTTCCCCACATCTCTGGACAAAAAAACCCAGATTATTGTGAAATCTCCCCTAGACCTGAAAACTACCAGTTGACCTTCTAGTTACAAATGTGTGCTTAAAACAGACAGCCTTTGATTTGAGGATGGGAGACAAAGCATACAGAGCATCTCAGAATGTTTGTGGTGGTCACATTTGCTCATCACCCTTTTAAATCCTCTTGGCATGAGCTCTGTTTCCATGTGACAAGCCCCATAGTCCTAACAGGTTCTGTGGAGTGGTTGTGGAAATCTTGTGGGAATCTTAATTAAAATTATTATAAATTTGTGGAAGAAGACCTAAGCCTCTTCAGTTAGACTCCAAAGCACATTGTAGAAATGAGAATACACATTTGATTTTCTACAGGAAGGCAACTGAGGTGGCTCATCCTCACTGAAACCATACAATAAACATGTCACTGGGTCAGTGAACTATGGGAACTCAGAGGTTTTTGGGGATTAGCATTGCTCTGGCTGTGCCTGCCATGGCCATGACAATCACACTGTGAGCCTGTGCCAGGGCTGATGCACACCTTGGACAAAATTTCCCTGCAAATTAAGAACAATAAGGAAGAGATAGCACAGTAAAAGCTTCCAAGAGAAAGGTATTCCTAGGAGATTTAGTTCATTCTAGAATATCAATCTGTAGGTGCAAGGCAGGGCTCTGAACAGGGCTGGCTGAGCCAGGAAGTCCCTGAGGGGCCTCACTAACATGGATTTCCCCATGGATGGAACATGGATCAACATTGGTTTCAAATGGTTTGTGCTAAATTTCAGCATCTATGTGCACATCATTAGGCATGGAGCAGGAAGAGAAAGTGTTATTAACTGAGAAAAATTATATATACTAAAATATATTCATTAAGCCTCAGATAACACAGAGATTATTCAGGTTTTTGTACTTCCTGGACTCACTGAAGTTGCCCAATGAGTGCAGCCTCAAAGTGGCCTTCCTCCTCTCTCCACTAAACCTTGAGCTGCTATCTTTGTTTTGTGCACTACCATCCTCCAGCCCTGCTAACAAGGAGTTCCTGGCACTTCTCAAATCCCTGGAATGTGGCTGCAGCACAAACAATAAACACAAGAGCTCATCCCTTCAACGACAGAGACTCACCAGCTCAGGCAGGAAAGGGACTGATGATAATAATAATAAGTATAATAGTAACTGCATTAGGCCAGCAGGGTCAACAGCTCATCTTGCTGCAGTCTGAAAGGGGTTATTTTAATTCCAGTAATTGGCCCCAACCAGCAGCAGGAATTGATGTGCTGCCACTTTTCTCTGTTTGCTGCTCAGATGCAGCAGCACTGCCCGATGAACACAAATTACCTGCTGGAGTCAATGCAAGTGATTGCTTTGCTCCCATTATTGATCAGTTGTGGTGCTCAGACAAAGCCTCAGCCATTGTCCCATCCCCAGCTTATTGAGGATGAGTGGTGTGCAGGTACCACAGCATCCAGGCAGCCAGGGAACAGCTAATTGTTATTTTACTGCTGATCATTATTATGATTCTTTTGCTTAATGACCAGCATTTATATGATGCTGATCATGCAGTTACCCTACAGCACTCTGCAAGCTTCACAAAAGGTTTTACAAATTATGTTTCTGAGCCTAAAAGCTTATTATGACTCGGCCACTCAGTGTAATAGGCAAAAGAAAGATCAGGATTATCCTTAATAAGTGTTGTAACAAAACATTATGTCTGTCTAAATACTCAGGATATCCAGTGGGACCTGCAGCTGTGCTGGATGTGTAGGGACTGATCACAGATCTCAGATTTACCAGCACAACAAATGAAAATCTACAGAGTCACCCAGAAAGGGCTGGTGCAGGTCACAGGAGCTCACAGGTGTGGGTCACAGCCACCCCAAAAATGACAAGGTCACCATCTCAAGAGGCTCCTTCTCACTCCCAACATTTTAGGGAGGATAAAGCTCCTGACACACACTCAGTGACTTTGTTAAATGGGGTGGACATAACACAGAATTATGTTCTGGTGTGACTGCTGGGGCTCCATGTCAGAGATATTGTTGCAATTAATATTTCAGATCACATCCTAGATCCTCTGCAGAAAGGATTGGACAAAGAGGGTTTGGTCCCTGAGCTGACTCAGTGCCTTCACAGCCCCAGCCCTGCCATCACAGGTGTGTTCTCAGCCACCTGCATCTTCCAGGTTTACCTCCTGTTCCAGGCTCTTACACACTGGCTCTTACCTCACTTTTCTACAGTTCAGCACTGAAGGGAAAAAAGAAAAAAAAAAAACAACAAACAACAACAAAAAAAAAACCAAAACAAACAAACAAAAAAAACAAAACAAAAAAAACAAAAAAAAAAAACAAAAAAAAAACAAAAAAAACAACAACAACAAAAAAACAAACCAACCCCACATGAGTTTAAGAACTTTCAGATTTAAGGCATCACCTCATGAAATGCAGAGCAACAAACAGGGCCAGGAGTTGGGCTCCATGATCCTTGTGGGTCACTTCCAACTCAGGATATTCTGTGACTTTCTAAATAACCATATTTAGCTCTATCTTATTTTGATAAAATTCCCAGAGCTGTAATACCCAAGGGAGAAAACCATGAAGCATAATTCTATGATAAGGAAAAAGGGTGCCTTAAAATTTGGCAAGCTTCACTGGGCAGGGGTTTGGCTGCCTTAACAGAAAGAGTCTCCAGTTCAGAGTCAAGAGTCATAAATAATTTGAAAATTTGTGTGTTTGACCACCCTTTGTCACACAAACAGGGCACAGGGAGGCAGCAGCAGCCTGGTGGAGAATCCTGCCTTTCCCACAAGACCAGGACACCTCTAAATGTCCTTTCTTCCTGCTGCTTGAACTTCCCATCCATGTGCTAAGGTGGAAGGAATTAATTACAGATTTCAGCGGAGCTGAGAGCTCTTCACAGGAAAGCACCTTAATATCAGGTGTAAATAAAACAATCCAGGAGCCTTGGACCTACTCCAGGAGCAAGACTTGTCTCTTTTCTTTATGGATACTCAGAGCTGCCCCCATTCCCAAAAAAAATATTTGAGGAAATTAGTTTTTCCACCTGATTCTTTGGCCAATTTCCCATAGCAGAGATAAGACCTGCAGCGTGTGCTTTTACAGATTACTGCTCTCTGTTCTCCTTGTCCTTGGAAAAAGGGACTTGTTTCCTCCAGGAGCATTTCACCCTAAACAGCTGGAGTGCTTTTTTAACTACATAAAGATAAATTAAATTAGAAAGTTGTGCTCAGCAAGGAGAAATGCAACTGTCTAGATCCAAGCCACACATGAGATGATAAAAACTTTTTAATTTTACTTGTTAAACTCCTCGTTGACTTCACTAGGGGAAAAAAAACCAAACAAACAAACAACAAACAAATAAACTTCCAAGTGTGGCTTTGGTAATTTTGTTGGATTTAAGAAAAACCAGCAAACAGAAATAGCAAGTGGCAAAGAATTCTCCTCTTAATGCCTGCCACTTAATGGAAGCAAGATATTTATAATCTGGAGGGGAAATAGTAGGTTTGTGATCTTCCATGCCATTTTCTAAGGTGTTTTGTTTAAAATGTTGGGCAAAGAGAGAAGATTTTCACCAAATTTAAAAGTGTTGATTTCTATGTTTAGAAAATGGGTCTGATCTGGAAGAAAACCTAATTCCTCCAGTGATTTTGTATAAACCCCAAAATTCCCACATAACAAAGAGAGTTATTCCCAAGTTTGGTATTTATCCAGACCCTGGTGTCTCAAGGATTGAGGTCCACATTTTAATTTTGAAGCTGGCTTCATCCTGGATCTGTCTCCTGGCCCAAAAATTCCATGTTTTTTGCTACTCCACAGTGGCAGCACCTTTAGTTGTGGCTGCCCCTGGATCCCTGGCAGTGCCCAAGGCCAGGTTGGACACTGGGGCTGGGAGCAGCCTGGCACAGTGGAAGGTGTCCCTGCCATGGCAGGGGTGGCACTGGATGGGCTTTAACATCCCTTCCACCCCAAATCATTCTATGATTTTATAATTTCAGCTTTACAGTGAATTTCAGAAAGGTCTGGATGAATCTGGCACAAATAAGTTCAAAAAGCAGGGCAAAATCCCAAATTCTTACACATTCTGCAGGAGAGATGGGACATTGGAAAGGAAAAGATAACTAACTTAAAACCTTTCTTTCATGTTTAGCTCTGTCTTATACGTTGTTTTCCATCTAATTGGCTGCAGATTAAAAAGCAAAATATGTTAGAAGCACTCACACCAATCAGTTGGGTAAATAAAGGTAACTAAATTACATGTATTTTTGCTAATTACTACCCTAACTACATGGGGATTTGTCAGCAATCCTGTTCTTTATTCAGATAAAGACAAGTACATTCCAAACAGCAGTGCCTGTATTTCTGTATTTCAGTCACATAAAACGTGGTTTGAACATGGCTGTTTTATAGATCAAAAGCTTAATTCATAAATAAAATTAAATGGTTTATATGTTAGAGGGTGTGCTCAGTGTTGCAGTCCTTTATAAATGAGCTGTAACTACAGTGGCTGTTACAGGTTTTATATCAAAATGTTTTGGGTCTTTTTTCCTGTCCTTTTCCAGAGAAATCACAGAATGGTTTGGGTTGGAAGGTACCTTAAAGATCATTGAGTTTCAATCCCCTTGCCACGGGCAGGGACACCTTCCACTAGAAAGGAAGATATTTTATAATTGCCTTCAGTTTCCCAATTTTCATTCTTTATGTACCACATCCTCAGCTCACATAAACTGCAATAGCTCTGATTTTACAGGCTGAACTAGAATATTTTTGCTACCAGGAGCTTTGGCCAATTGCTTTGGTCTGGGGGGAAAGATCAAATTCCTCATTGCTGCCCACGCATTTTCCATAGAATCAGACAATTGTGGGGGTTGGAAGGGACCTTACAGTCCCAAATCCTTGTCATGGGACACCTTCCACTATCCCAGGTTGCTCCAAGCCCCATCCAGTCTGGCCTTGGGTACTTCCAGGGATGGGGCAGCAACAGCTTCCAGGGAAATGATGCATTTGGTAATTAATTATTTGCTTTTGCACTGATTATTTGCAGTGGGAGCTCTCCCCAGCAGCAGACAGGGAATGCCACAGCAGCTGGCAAAACAGGGAAGAGCTGCTCCAAGGAGTGGATTAGTTGTGGGATTTGCCCCAAGTCCCTCAAGGAACTGAAGTCTTATGAAAAACCAGATGTGAAACAATCTTTGTCATTCCAAAGGGTAACTTGTCAGATAGACTGGAAGATGATGGGCAGTTATCTCCTCAGAAAAATCTGATGGCTGCCAAAGTGATGGGCACGGAGATGCCTGACACGAGGATCGTGGCAGGTTAATGAAGCACGGCCGCCTCACCACAGCAGCAAAACTCTTTATCACATTTTAGGCAGATGAATCACTGCTCTCCTCACATGCTGCATTTACAGGGTCTATTTTTGCAAGTGAAAACAGCCTTAAAAATTATTACAAGTTTAATCTGGCTAATCTTTCAATATTCCTACAAATCATCCCCAAAACCTTCCCTTTGGTCTTCAACTGAGCTGATCAAAAGCTTGCACTTTTGCTCATGCAATCACCACCTTTAAGCTTCTCCTCAAAACAACCTCCAACACCAAGGAATGTTTTGTCAAGTCCATCTCACTGCTACCACAACAAAAGCATCCCCTCACTGTATGGAAAAACTTCCATCACAAAGCAGGGGAAGCAACCCAAAGAGCTGGGAGAGAGCTTAAAAAGTTCTCTTTAAAAATAAAGCCATGTTTGTTACCTTCATGGAAAATAAACAAGAAATTAAAGATCTGCTTCTGGCCTTCAGGCTGCTCAGTTTAACTTTGGCTAAAAGCTTTCACAAACAAGTTCTTAGAATCCTTAAGGTTGGGAAAAATCTCCAAGATCATCAAGCCCAACCTTGGACCCACCAAACCACATCACAAAGTGTTGCATCTGCTCAGTTTCTGAACTCTTCCAGGGATGGTGACTCCACCACTTCCCCAGGAACCCTGTTCCAGTGCTTGACCACCCTTTCCCTGAAGAAATTTTTCCTGCTTTCCAGCTAAGATTTAGTTTTTCCTTCAGAAATGATCTCAAGATGTGCTTCAAAGTGATCTAAACTGGAGTTTTGTGCTGTTCCAAGGTTCCATTCAGGTTGTACCACGATAAACATCCAAACAAAACAGAACTCCCTGGATTTAATAATTAAAATTAGGATGAAGCAGCTTATGACACTCCAAAACAACAATTTCAGGAAGCACTCACAATAAAGTGAGGCAGTTACAGCCATATAAAGCAGTCAGTGATTAAAGATTTAACATGTTGTCCTGGACTCACAATACAGCCATTCTGGAAACCAGGAAAGTGCCTGTGGGATTTATAATTCCTCACAGAAAGCATTCTCATTTACTTGGAAGAAATAAAGCCCATTTGATGGCGATATCATTTCAAAGAATGTACTGAAGCTTATTAAGAGCAGCAGATTTTATTTTTTCAATTCAGTCAATGGTAAATCTAATGAGAAATAATGAAAAGTTTTTGGGTTTGGTTTTTTAAAAAACAAAACAAAACAAAACAAAACAAAACAAAACAAAACAAAACAAAACAAAACAAAACAAAACAAAACAAAACAAAACAAACTAACAAAAACCACTCTGAATTTAACTGGAATTTGCCAAATTGCCAAAGTGTCTTTGGAGTGTGCTTTATCAATGTGATGCTAAAACAACAATGGTTGTAGGAGATGGCCCCAAGGCCAGCCTGGACAGGATGAGCTTTAAGGTCCTTCCAACCCAAACCATTCTGGAATTCTACAATTTCATGAGATAAACAACAAGCAACCCCTTAATCCACAGTGTAGAAACATTCCTGGTAACATCACTGAGACTTTCCATTTTCTATTAGCTATTTCCTTTTGTCTGAAATCATTTAGAAATCTTGGAGGAAAAAATCTGAGCCTTAATTTTAGCATAAAATACATCAAACATTCAAATGCAGCCCTGCATGGGCGTTTAATTCCTTCCACGTATTACAACAAGCTGGATTCTGTCACCTCTACTCAAAGTAATCATCTGAGCCTAATCTTCCAAGGAATCCTGGCACTAGAAATGCAAAAAGGACTTTCAAAGGAGCTCCCTGAGTAACTCATTTTAGCATCAGCGCTTTTATTTAAGTAATAAAACTTAAATAATTAAAGATACACAGGCAGCCACGTATGCAAATAAATGTCATTGCAGGGCTCTAGACAGGTGTCATGCACCAGAGCTCCTTTGAAATTTCCAGCTGACAGCTCTTTATGTTCAGCTCGATGATTATTTTGAAAATGTAGCTCTTAGGTGTTTTCATGGACTTCTCTGTGAAATAAAGATAATCCCTGACTGCTGTAAAAATTAATACATTTAAAGACTGAGCCATGCTCAGACAGCAGAGTAAAAGGTGTGTTCTGAAAAGATCAGAAACAAGATATCAGAAATGAAAACTTTACCGTGTTAGGGTTTAGGTATTTCTGTGAAATTAAGAATTGACACATCACAGGCTTCAGAAAACTGGGAAGAAGAGGAAATTTCTTCTAAATGGGAAGTGAATAGTTTCATTTCTCTGCCAGATCTGGCATATTTCAATGCAAAATATTTAAATCTAAACAAGAATTTGTGCTTTTAATAGAATGGATTTCAGTCAGGCCCTTTCTTCTCCTAATATCAGTAAAATCATTATTTTGACCACTTGTGTCCTTCCTCCACTACACTGCTGACACAGCTCCAGCTGCTGGAGCAGCTTTGCTCCCTTGTCTTTTCCAAGTGAGCCAGTGAAGGCTTTTCCAAGTTGTCCTGTTGGCCACAAGAGGACAACTTGGAAATGAAGCTGTCAAAGTCTTTGGAACAAGGGCAAACCAGTCCCACACCTTGGATTCACCCAGATCTCCCCCAGACCTTGCTTTGAGAGAGCAAATGAGAGATTAGGGATAACAGAAATGATGGTTATGAAGGATTAATCCCTCTGGACTTCTGCCTTCCCAAAGCTTAAATCCCCCTCTGCCTCCCCCTGCAGCCTCAAATCACCGAGGGCTGGTTCCTGTAAATAAATGTTGTAGGGTGGAAGAGGCAAATCCTTCATTACCTTTTGGGAAGAACTGATTTGGTGACCTTGAAGTGGTTACACAACCTGGTTTTGCAATCCAGGGTGAATCCAGGACCACTCTCAGGGCCATCTGCTGCAATTCATCTCGGCCTTCCCTCCCAGAATGATTGCAGTACATGTTGCAAATAGATTAGTTTGCCTGGGAGCAATCTATTTTTGGGTCTCAACTTGTAATCCCAAATTACAAACCCTCTGTTGTTGGAGGGGAGTGGAAATGGCCAGTGCAGGCAGCTCGAGTGTGACATTAATGTCACCCTGGTCCCAGATTTTTACACAGTGAGGGATCTCCCAGGCTTCTGAGAAATGATCCATGGGAAGGAGTCAAGGGCAAACTCAAGGGCTTTGGGAGTGATTCCACGTTTGCTGCAGAGCAGGAGTGGTGGACAGGAATTTATCAGGTCTCTGTAGAGCTTCTGCATCTCTCAAAACCTCTTGTGAATGGCCTGGGATTCCCCACCCTTCCTGCCAATGTCCAGCTGCCACCAAATCCAGGAGGATTTCAAACTCTCAAAATCCTGACCACCCTTTCAGGGAAGAATGTTTGGGTTTTTTTTTTTTTTTCTTCTAGATCAGATATTAGGAAAGAATTTCTAACTGAAAGAGTGGGCAGGCACTGGAACAGGCCAACCAGGGAAGTGGTGGAGTCACCATCCCTGAATGTGGCACCTGGGACAGGGTTTAGGGGTGAACACGGTGGTGTTGGGTTCATGGTTGGACTCAGTGATCTTTGAGGTCTTTTCCAGCTTTAATGGTTCTGTGATTCCATGGAAATGCTCTGAAACTAAAGCATCCAGCCATAACCAGAGTGCAGTGATGTGTGAATGTGATCACTGCCAAAATAAAACACCTGAACATTCTGAATAGGGGAAATTCAATCCAATCACAGGTTGTGTCTGTTACTGGAATTTTCATTTATTCTGGCATTCTCAAGAACTAAGAATAGTCAAATCTGAGCTATTATCTCCATTTTGCTGCTGTTTTAATTTGGGGTGTTTTGTGCTGCAGTGAATACTGAGACATCACAATATTTTTAGACGCTGCAAAATAACATCACTCTGAGGCAATGGCATGAACATTTGCATTTGGAAAATAGGACAGGTGCAGCTAAAGCATCAGCTGCAGGCAGAAAAAAATGTGGCATCAATACCTGGAGAATTACTGTAAAGTATTTTTCTAGACCTGGCTCGTTGTAACTTTTCCTTGTTGAATAGTCTCATAAAAGGCCTTTTCCAAGGTACTGTGGGTAAATCCCACAGTATTTAAATTACTGTGGGTAATCCAAACCTTACTGAGGGTAAATCCTGGGGTTTAAACTAAATTCACTAAATCTCCCATGATAATTTTGCCAAACTATACCCGGGTATTCATGGTGCAAAGGCCCCCTTGCCTCGCCAGAAGGATGGGAGGAACTCAAGTCCCCCTACTCAGCTCACTCTACAACTCCTCTTAAAACCCAAAAAGAGTGAGACAACAAACAGCTGGAGCTTTTCAGCTTTTTTTTCTTTTTTCCCCTCTGGTTTGCTTGACCTTTTCAAAGCTGGCTGAACATCACGAGGAAACTCCACACGGGATCAGGCATGAGGATACAACTGATGAAAGATCCATGGCCTGCAGCCTTTCCCCACTGGATGCATTCTTTGCTGTCAATACACTTTACTCTACCCTATTCATTATAAACACTTTCCTGAAGTCCCCAGGTTTTAAATACCATGTGTTTTCACTTCAAAACCCAGAATAAATCTCAATTTATTCTGAGTATGGAGCTTTTAGGCTCCAATTTTTTGCCCTAAGTGAATAAATCAATTTCTATTTAAGTTGTAGTGTCTTTCTCTCGCTGTTTGAAGCTGCAAGGATAGTTACACTTATTCTACACAGAAAAAAAATCACCTCATTGGGTACTTTATAGACTTTGGTGCCAACTGAGTCACTAATTTACTCTGTCAAATCAAGTTAATCTCGTCTCAAAATTCACTCTGTTATGGTCAGTGGATCAGAGCTGAACTGCAAGGAATTCATTGGAAGGCCATGCTCAGATTTAACAGCATATTACAGAAAAACACTTGAAGAAATTAATGGAATTACTTTGGCTACAGGGAAAGATTCCCATTCAGAATTTACTTTCAGAGAAAGGCCTGGATTTTTTCAGCTTTACTACACAAACACCCCAAGTTTAGAAACCTTCAGTCATGCAGTTAATTTTAATTGTAAAATGGAACTGAGACATCATAATACCAACGATTCAGGAGTTATCCTGCCTTAATTGTACAGAAATCAAGATACTGTTTGGAAATGCCAGAATTAGCTAAGCCCAAGCTAAATCCTTTGTACAAATCCTCTCCTCCAAACACTCGACTGGGCCACTTTGGATGCAGCACAGCTATTTCTATTCCAAACAGCTCTGGTGCTCTCTGATTGTTTTCTCTTTAGCTCAGTAAAAGGTACCAGAACAAACAGAGGAGGTAAAGGAGAGCAGCGAGGCGGGCACTGAATCATCCACTGATGCAAACAACATTTTGGCATGATTTTAACACGCTGTCCCTAAGCTTAACCTCTTCAAATTCCAGCAAAAACTTTGAAAAAAAAAAAAAAAAAAAAAAAAAAAGCAGTTTTCTAGGTCCTGGGTTATCTAATTAAAAAGTTTGCTCCTGCCTTTTTGAGGGATGAGGCACAAAACCAACAGGCACGATTAAAACCTGACCCACCCTGGCGAGCCCACGCTGTCACACACCAGAGCTGGCAGGATGCAGATAAATGGCAAAGCAACGCTGGGCACAACACCCCTCATGTTCCTTTTATTAGCAACATTTAATGGCCTTGCCACTTTCTGCCATGAATTAGAGCCGCTCATGTCTGACACTTAAGAAATTACCGTGACACAAATCATCTGTAAAAAGACTTTTTTAACACGGTGACAACTGATTTCAGCTTGCAAGGGAGAAAATTAGTCTTTTGTGAGCAGCCCTGAGAGCACTGAGCGAGAACCATCCTTTTACAAGGGAGCTGGGAATTTAGCAGGAGCAGAATCAGAGCTTTAATTTTTTATTCTGCAAAAGGAACTCGGCAGAATTTGCTTGAGGAGAATTTATAGAGATGTACTTTATACACCCAGTCCATAATCCAGATGAATAGCTCTAGATGTTTACGGTATATTTAAGTACACTCATGGGACCCATCCCAACTTGATTCTGTAATATCAATTTTGTTATATATTTGCTGTGGGGAAGATGTTAATAGGCTGTTAAAACAGTCACCAGGAAAAAAAAAAAAAAAAAATTGAATCAGCCTCATAAATCCTAAAGCATCTGATTTCAGTTTTATGTTTATTTCTTTCACTAGGATATCGAAAAGAAGAGTTAGATTCCCAGTAAATCTTTTATAGGTTACACTGGTTTATAGTCTTAAAATGATGGCACTCGGTAGTTAATTTTGCTGCTTGGAAAAAAAAAAAAAAAAACATTATCCCTATATCACATCTTCAGCTTAACTGCACATTCTGCACCCACTGCTCTTTAAGGAATCATAACTTAAAGCCAGGATTTTCATTTCCCTTCCTTTTTCAGGTTTCCTTGAGGAAAACACTTGATGATTGTGAAGCAGGTTATTATTTAGAAGAGCAGATCAGGCCTGAGGGTGGATTGCCCTGCCCACATCAGCAGCAGCATCACTTTTAAAATTGGTCACAGGGACAGGACAGCCCTGGTACAGCAAAACCACAGGAAACCAAACCTGACACCAACCATGCAACAAGAACCTGCTCCATCCTTCCCCTCTGAAGCCCCCAAATCTCCCAAAAATCCCTCAAAAATTCCCCTAAACCCTCTCAGGACCCCCCAAAAAACCCCTCAAATTTTGGGCCCGCCTAAAATTCAGGGTGTTTCTCCCAAATTCAGGGTGTTTCTCCCAAATTCAGGGTGTTTCTTCCAAATTTAGGGTGTTTTTCCCTCCTCCAAAATCCCCTGCAAACCCACTTGTGCGAGGCAAACACAACAGAACAGCAGCACCAGGTTTGCTGTCACAAGGTTGGTGGCACATGCTGAAGTCATGGGTGACTGGAAGAAAATCACCCAATTCCCAAGTTCAGTAGCCACCTCAGGAAAACTGAGTTTTGTCCATTTGCAGGAGGTTGAAATCTTGGCTTTTAGTTCAGGGGTTTGGCTCAGGATGAAAGAAGTTGAGGGAAATACTGTAAATGCACATTGCAGGTTAACATGCTCACAAAATAAATGACAGAGAAGGCTTTTGGCCATGCTATGTTTCTTTTTAAAAATTATTTCAGGGATTTTTTTTGCAGCAATACAGATAACACCTGACATACATGGCACACTCTAAATCACAGGTGTAGCAATGGAAGCAACCCCTGAGGTAAAACCTTTGCTCCCCCCAGATTTAATCTGCCATTCTCCCCTTTCTCTGCACACTCCTCTAGGAAATCTGACAGATTTTAGTTCTTACTTTTGAGACCACACCATGCAATGCAACCTCAAGTGAATTCTGCAAAGCCTTCAAGCTCAGGGATGGCCTCACGCCCCTCTGCTCCCTATGGCAGACACATGACAATAAAAGGAAGAAACCAAAGCAATTCCACAGCCAAGTGCCAATAAAACTGACTGGATCTGGAGACAGTATTGAATAAGAGATAAGTGCTGCTAAAGGAGGAGGAAATTTGCAATCAGACACACTCCTAGTGTGCATGTCTCTCCAGCTCCCTGCTGGTGGAGAGGAACTTTCCAAGGGAAAAAAATCCCTCCAGCAGCTTCCTTCCCTGTTCCAAAAACGTCTCAGAGCACATTTACTAAGATTTTTTGGTTTCTGAGTTTCTTGAAACTGGAGTTACCAGTTACCTTCTGCAAGAAGGAAACTCCAGGTAAAGGGGGTGAACATCTAAAGGTGAACATACCTTGCCTTTATTTCCTTCTAACACAGAGCTCTGAGAAGCTGAATTTTCTCCATTTCTCTGCACAGGCTCTCCCTCTTCTGCCTCATTCCAAAGCAGCAGCTCCAGTTCTTTGGCCAAAAGGATGCTGAGGGCACTGCTGCATTTTCTACATATTTTAGTTCATTCTGCCTTGCACCGAGCTCTGGCTGTAGCTCTCAAGGGATAACAAACTCAAATTATGATGCAGGCTCAGTCCCATTTTGAGACACAATTTAGCTGGCTGGTTTGGGGGGTTTTCTTTAGCAGCCTTTCAGCAGCCCTGTTTCCTTTCCCAGTCCCACAGGAAGGTTGTACCACCACCCTCAGTGCCTCCAGTAATGCCTAGCTGCTCTGTGTGCAAAACCCTGGGCTGGGCTCTTGTGTTTTGCAAGTTCTTGCTCTCTTGGGAGGCTCCACTGTAAAAGAATTATTGGAGTTTTGGGATAACCTTTTCTCCTGAATGCCAAACTGCTTGGCTCCCAGTCTAGGGAGAGATATAAATATTTTTGGACAAGTTCATTCCTAGAACAGATATTCTATTCCTACTTCTCTCATTTTGCATCAGGGGTAATACTGAGTTAATTCCAAGACAAAGAAGCAGAGTCTCCCCAAATTCAGGCTGTTCCCTGTCTCCTGTCATAGGAAAACACCCCATTTGGTTGAAATCCATGTTTATTTCTTAGGAAAGCAACAACAACTTCAGAGCCATCAAGGCCCTCATGCAGTATTCATTATTAATAAGTATTCAGGTCAGCAGTGACAGCAGAAAACACCACCTCCTTTGAAGCTCCAAAATTCAGTCCCCCAAGCCAATATAAAAATCTCATTTAGTGTTTGGCTGTGTGACGAGTTGGGGGGACATGTCTAAATGTGATTTATGAATTCCATTGTGCTTTTATGAACTACCTATACTCTTATATCTTGTGACTCTCTCTACTGTCTTATGACTCCCTTTTATTGTACTGGGCCTCACAGTTCTTATGCTAAGGACACCAGAGAATGGTTTTGGTGCATCAGCTCGTAAGTAATTGATAGTTAAGGACTACAAGTTGCTGAATAGACCTGTCTGGGGAGAACAAACGACCTGTGGCACTCAAGAAAAACCAGTTTTCTCCAATTTCCTTGCAGAGCCCTGGGATTTGAAAGGTTGTGCTTTAGCCAGAAGCAAAACAAACATGAGATATTGGGGAGGGTTCTAAAAACACAGAGTTTGAGTCACTCACTGAAGGGAAGCAAGTCCACTCAGCAAAGAGAGTTTTTGGTGCTCAGCTCTGATTGCTAACTCAGAGCAAAGCTGGGCTTCATCCATACCAGCTCCAGCTGAACTGTCCCCCATCAGTTTCACCAGCAAAGTCAGAAGTGAAAAAGTGTTTTTAGAACAAAGCCAGAGCAGCAAAACCCCCACAATAATTAGAAACTATGTGACCACCTGTAATCAAGAAGGTATTTCTGTTCATCTTTCATTTCCAGACTTGTCAGAGATGCAGCCAAAGCAAAGCCAAAAAGGTCCAGCCACTACAACTGACAGAGGGTAAAGGGCTTTAAAAACTGCTGCAGTGTGGTTCTGCTGGACTGGCTGTCTGAGAGGACTTTCATGCTTAAATAAACAAATAATTTCCTTGCTGACAATTTATACAGGATTTTATGTTCCTAACAAGATTTCCAAGCCCTCCAGTCAGCTCCTGGAAGAGGCTGAGCTGACAGTACAAAGGCAGAGCAGCAGCTGCAGAAAGCAGAGCATAAATGATAAAACAGAGCTTGAAGCAGTGGATGGGTTTGGCACAAGCATCTCCTCCGTGAGGGAACGTTCTTCTGTGTAAACTTAGCCAAGAGCCTTTTCATTTCAGCAAAATGGGCCCATCTCTAACATCTCTATTTCCTCCTCTCTAATGTGATCGTTTTGCTTCTCAAAACAACAACAAAAAAATCTCTCCTTATAGTTTAACTGGTTCCACAAACATAATTTTGTTTTGTAAACGGGAGGATTTGTCATGTTACAAGAAAATTAGGAACCCTGAGGTTTCAAAGAGATCCACACTGGGGTTTTGTGGAAGCTTTGCAGACACAAGAGAGACCCAAAGAAAATCCCAAGAAAAATATTCTCAGTGGAGGAACTCCCTCTGATCTCAACTCCACACAGAGAAGATAAAGGGTTTTTTCTCAGACTCCCAAGACCTAAAATTGTGCTTGGTCAGAGAACAGAACAGTTGAGCTCTTGAAATGGATACTTCTGTCCACCAGGGAAACATGTTCCCACTGCAGAGACGTTGGATTCCTCACCGCCGCGTTGGAGAATCTCAGAATCAAAGAACCCCAGAATGGTCTGGATTGGAAGAAAACTTAAAGCTCATCCAGTGCCCACCCCATGCCAGGGGCAGGGTCACCTCCCACTGTCCCAGGCTGCTCCAAGCCCCAGTGTCCAGCCTGGCCTTGGGCACTGCCAGGGATCCAGGGCAGCCACAGCTTCTCTGATGGAAGTGTTGCAGTAGGACAAAAGTTTATCCACTTTCATGGACTTCTTACCCTGTTCTGTCTGAACATTGCAAATATTCCAAGAAAAAGCCAAACCAAACAGGGCTGGGTCTTGTTATCCCAGCTGATAACCTGAGCTAAATAAGACATTTGAAATCCTTAATTCTGGGAGGGTTTCTTAGATCTGCTGCAGCATTCCCGTGGGAAGGCTGTAGGCAAGACAGAATTACGTTTGGATTTATAATTGTGTCTTGTGCAACAAGAAAGGTCCACCCAAAATATAACCCTATTTTCCTTTAAGAGCACGTTAACAACTAAATCAGTCAGCACTTCATGAGAAAAACAGCTAAGAGCTGTTATTTAAATAATCTCAAAAGTGGAAGTTTTGGAGTGGGTTAAAACCCAAAAGATTATAAAAGAAATAAGTTCTCTCAAGAATCTAAAACGATTCCTGCAAACACCTTTTAGATCATTTTATGAGTTCCATAAACAGGATTAATTTAGGATGTTTATTTTTAACAGTTCCTTTGTGTAGCAAAATTCAGATGATGAAGTGGTGGAAAACTAAATATGAATAGCAAATAACGATTGGGAAAGGATATAAAGAGGCATTTAATAGTGAAGGAACATTTAAAAATAGTAAGTTAAGACAGACATCTGCACAAAACTCTGTGCAGGGTGACATCAGCAGCCACTAGAAAGGGTGAGATAATCTGAAGTTATTTATACTCCATAAAATGATTGCTATTTTGAGACAATTTTAGGAGAAATATATATGCCAATGTTAGTTTACAGTGACTTTGTTTTGGCTGTGTCAGATAACTCCTGCAGATATAACAACGTCTGCTAGAAACATTCCTGCTCCTGTGCTGTTGCTGAATACCTGAGCTGTGACTTAGGGGGCAAATGGGATCTGTCAGAACTAAAAAATAGTTCTTCCTAAGAGAAGCAGGAATAGCTGAATATAATGATGAACCACTGAAGAATCTGATCATCCCAGTGTCATTGGGATATGATTGACTCCTACAGAATTTACAACAGAGAACTCACATCCCAGCTAGGGCTGTGGGTGAATTTAACACTTATTTACCCCACGGGGTGATTTTACTACCAAGTTCCAACAGCAGTTAGCCCAGCAGAGTAAGTTCCCCCTTTTAACTAAGATTCCACGATAGCAATTAGTAAATAACCCATCCTTTCACACCCAAACGTGAGCACAGACACCGAGGTCACGGCAAAGATCTCTGCTGCTCCTCTCAATTTGAGCAATTATTAAAGCCAGCACAGGCAGGGATGTTCTGGCCTCTGGAAAGTGAAGGGAGTTTTGATCCTGGCTTCCAGCACGCTGCAGATCCATGCCTCTGTGTACAGAGCTCTTTGCCTGGCAGCACAAAGGGAAGCAAACAGCAAATGAGCACAATCCTGGCTGCCCAGCTGAGCTCTTCTTCAGCCTGGGAATGAGACTCGACCCTAATGAGAGCAGGTATGGCCACGGGCAAGTATCTCCTGCTCATCACACCCCACCCAGGGCCTGGCTGTGGTTTTTGTGGCTGAAACTCGTGCCCAGCACGATGGTTCCGTTCGGGAGCCACGGAGCTGGCCATCAATTTCCTGCTGAGTCCAAAAAGGAACCACTGAAGAATCTGACAAAAGCACCAATATATTACAAGAACGTCCTAAATCTGCTCAGAAGGGCTGACAGATCACATTAAAACACATGCCCTTAAGCTCTGGGTGACATGGCAAGTGACTTGTGATGCATGATACCACTATTGACCTTTGAATTGGACAATTCATAACAGAAAAAAAAAAAACAGGATTTTTTTGCCTGGCACATAAGCTAAAGGGGGGAAAGCTCCATGCTGACGTCATAAGGGAATTTGTCTGTAAAGCTAAAAGTTCAGATTAATAGCAGGGAAGTCACATACAAAATAAAAACCAAATTCTATCATTCTTTTGTTGTTTGAGGTTTTAATTGCTGTGTATCCCATGATACAGATGAACTGCAGTGACTGATCCTGGTGCTGGAACAATTTCCACACCTGAACACACTGCAGCTCTCACTGAGTTCCCAGGACTCACAGGATAAACACGTCAATGCCACAGGATTTTTCTCATGGAATGGTCAATGCTGGTTTGAAGGAATCCTCCAAAAGTAAACACTATCTGTGACACATGAATTTTGTTTACTACAATAAATATTTAGTGTTAACTAAAGAAAGAAGAGTCAGGAATGAACTCCTGAAAAGTTCTTATCCTTGATAAGGGTAAGAAGCCGATGAACTTCTTCCTGGTGAACTTTTTAGTGTTGAATTTGATGACCTTAAAGTCCTTTTCCAACCACATCAATTCTGTGATTCCAGTCCCTCACAGCCCTTTTGGGGGAATACTGCACAGAAAAAGCAAACACAATATTCACCACAACAAGCAATTTTATGGATCTCCTCATTCTTTCCATTTTAATGCACCAAGGGCCATGTTTTAATTCACATTTCTCCACTAATTGAGGCAAACCATCTGCCTGGAAGTCTTCCTTGGATGAGGGCACAGCTCTCTGGCCATGGGAGGCAGCTGGTGGCCTGACCACCCCCTCCAGGGGCCCCACTGACCATCACCAGCCCTGCTCATCATCAGCCTCTTCCTGGAGAAGAGAGGACCCAGAGCACAGGACAGACAGATGGCACATCCACCGTGGCCCAGAGCTGGAATTCCAGCACCAGGAGCAGGGGAAGACACATGGAGCTGGTCCAGAGACATTCCAAGAGGCATCAGCAGGACCAGCAGCATCATCTGACGAGTGGCCTTTGGATTAATCACTTTACAAAGCATAATTGGGGTCTTGTTATGAGTCCAAGCAAACAGAGAGGCGTTTGCTGAGAAATGCTTTAGCACAAAGAGTTCAATTTTAGCTTATTTGGAAGCTCAGAACACCAAACACTGGGCAATTATCTCTGCTCACACTGCAGCCCTATGCCCAAAACCAGAATCCAAGTGATTAGTGGTGCTGGACTTGCTTCTGTCTCAGCTCTCATTGATGTCAAGTGGGACCAGCAGCACTGAGTTTTACCAGTAAAACACCAATATGGCATTATCAGAAGCAAGTGGCTGATTCAGGGTGCATTTTGAAGGCTGTGCACACTTATCCTGCTCAGTCCCATTTTCAGCAGCAGTAAACTGGGACTTATCCACTGAAATCAGGGAAGCCACAATAATTTTACCCAGCTGAGCCCTTGGCCTGTCTGCTCAGAAAACACTGATTAGAGACCAGAGTCCAAGAAGTTCATCACACTTTTTTCTGGGGGAAGCTTTGCTCCTGTCGAATTCCCTGTCTGCAGTGTTTTTACAGACCATTTTGAATTTTCTGTCTCAGTTTTCCTGTTTTTTAAAACATAGTTTGCGAGCCTCTTGCAGATTTTTTTCTGCCTGCAGAGCCAGAAAAAAGAAAAGAATTGCAGCGAGATTTCTCTCAGATTGGTCTTCCCTGGATTTAAAAGCCTTCAGGAAACATTTGAGGTAATCCAGAAAGATTGAAGAGTACAGATGTACCTCCCAGGATGCGAGGACTAATGCATGTAATAACTGTATTTCTTTAAAATTACTTTCTCAGGCAGAGTTAAAGGCATAGATGTAACTAAGGGATTGGACTCAGGCCAACTTGTAATGGCTCTGCTGTTTATCTTTTTTTTTTTTCTCCTTTATCCCCCTCAGCAGAAAGAGCAGAACAAGCATTTTACTAAGAGATTTAAGGTTTGCTTTCACTCCCTCTCTTACTCAGCCCTCCTGCCCCAAACATTGCTGGGTCACACAAATCAAAGCCTGAATTGCCTGAGCCACAGCAGAACCAGAAAACCCACTGCTCCAGCTATTTTTACTTTCTCTGTCTGCCAGAAGAAAGGGAAGATAGATAAGACAAAGTGTTCATCAATATTTTAGTATTAATATATCAGAGTAGAAAGAGTAAAAAATTGTAGGTTACGCAGAGTGCAATTTAGCAGCGGCCACTCTGTCACCAAGGTGACTGAGATTTGTCTTACATAGAAGTTATTTTCTTAACATTTTTATCCAGAGACAATGGAGCAGACCCTGAAAAGAGTGGGGATTTGGGGGTTTTTTTCACTGGTTTTTCCATATAAACACGATTTTTGCTGCTTAGCCACCTCTGCTGTGCTTACCCGTACTCATAACTACAGGATTAAAGGCTGCCCTAAAATCCCTTTTCAGTCCTTATTAAACCCAGAAGGAGTAAAATTTCTCCTTAGATGGCTCATCCAAACAATGAAATATCCACACAAAGCTCAGAAGAAAGTCTGGAACTCTGTTATGGGTGTTTTAAATTGCTCAAGGATGACACCACCTCCTTCTGCCCCTCCTGGAGAACACTGTCCTGAGGGAGAACCCTCATGCAAAGCACATTTTACATCCTATGGAAAGGGAAAATCTCTCACTTAGCACGTGGAACAGGGTGAAAAAACAGCTGTGTGGCTTTCATTCCTCTGGATTTTATCCACTTCTAGATTTCAGGGCTTTTCCACCAGCTATCCCAGCCTTTAGAACAGTAATTTACATGGTATTTTAGATGTATATTTCAGATGCACAGCTAAAAAGCCTCAAATGCCAAACACAGAAGGGATTCAATGCAGCTTTTTCTACTATTCTCATCCCAGTCTCCACTGGGACAGTACAGCAGCAACTCCTGAGCCCTGGCTAACAGGACAGACTTTTTTTCTCCTACTCTCTTTATCCATGTGATTCCAGCTTATTTCCCAGTGCCTGCCCCTGGGTGAAATTCTGCTTTTTGAAATCCACACTGCAGAAAGCAAAATCTAGCCTCTTCCCATCGTCTCCCAAAGTAATTTTCAAGGTTAACCACAGGAAAGGCAGGTGAATTATGTGGACACATCACCTGCAAAGCCCTTTTTTCAGGTGCTCTCCCCCACTCTGGCCATTTGCTCAGTGTGTGCTGGGGCACTGGACACTCACAGCACACTCCTGACCAGAAAATTGGTCAAAGAATTCAGATTTTATGCAGTGCAATAATAACCAGCTTCACAGCAAGATTTGCATGGAGCAAATAAAGATGAAAACTCTCCACCGTTCCTGCCAAAATCTCTGGCAAACAAAACAACCCCATAATAGAATCCTGCTTGTAAAAATGCTTCAGGGTGCTCATGTTCCAGAGCTGGGAGCATAATAAATGAAGGAGGGGATGCCTAGGACAAAACCCTGTGGGATACCTGAGCCAACCCAACAGGTGGAGAAATTGAAAACAAATTGATAGCCTTGGGAGAGGAAATATTAGAACCAAGCAATTATAGTGCCAGACAGTCTGGGATGAAAGGCAGGCAGAGCCAGCAATGATTTGCATGGATGCAGCACCAGGAGTGGAATGTCAGGTGATATCCCAGAGCTTTTCACAGCAATGGAGCAGCAGAACTCCACAACAGCTGAAGGTAAAGAGGGAAAACAACAACCAGAGTCAAAATCCACACCCAAACAACAAAAGCTGGAGTGTACCTGAAAGCAGGAGAGAGTGGGTTTGTCATGGGGGGCAGAGAGGAGGCAGCTGATTCGGGTATCAGCCTCCAAGGTGCCTGTGCTCTGAGGAAATCAGGAAATCCAGTTGTTTCCACAGCACCCTGAAATCCAACCTTGCCCCATGGTTCTGTTCTCCAACACGAACCAGTGAAGCAAAGGAAGGAGATCCCTGGGCACACAGGCTGCCCCTTCTCCCTGCTCTCATTATTTTACCTCTGCACTCTCCCAGCCTGCATGGCTATCCCAGCTCTACTCCTGGCTCAGTGCAGCAGGAAGGGATATAAACCATTCACTTGAATTTTTATTCCATGTTTCCTGATGCAAACAGGCACTTGAGCCACTCTGCCTCCTCCTGAAAGCTACACCTGAAGGATAGACTCTGCAGAATCAACCCACGACAGCTTCAAACTGTGACCTTTGGTTGAGCACACCTTTCCTGGGACAAATCTGTAATTAACTGCAGCTCCAGCCCCACTGCTCGCTCCATGCTGTTCTCTCTCTGTATGTGTATCACCAAGGTTCAGAAAATGCCACACTTCATAACTGGCTGCTCAAGGGTCTATTATATCAGAGAAAAGTGAGCTCATGACAAATTTTCCACAATTTTTCCATTTTTCCCCGTGCCTGGCTGTGGAATACAGGGGCTGTCGCCTCAGCTCTGAGCTCCTGGCACAGCCCATCCCTTGAAGGGAAGGGTGGCCTTGTGGTAGGAATGGGAGGAAATGGGGTAAGAATGCTCCAGTTCAAGGCACAGAGAATCACTGAAGTTGGAAAAGAACTCCAAGACCATCAAGTCCAACCCCCAACCATCCCTCCCAAGGAGTCAGGAGCTTGGCACAGCAAACACGAACGCAAATTTTCCCCAGGAAATTCTTCCTCACAGATGTATTCCATTTTGCAAGCAGCCACCCAATGGAAAATGCCAGAGAAGCACTCTCTGTAATTACAATTTTACCACTTGAAAAGCTTGGCTGTGTCATAGCAGTGGCTCAATTAAGTTGAAATGCAGGACTGCTCCTGATGGTGCAACGGTTGTGAATAATATCATAAACCATTTGCCAGGCTGCTGGAAACATGCTGATTATGGGCACAAAGTACACTCTGTTTTCCTTCTCAGCACTGAGGCTCAACACATCCACTCACGTGGGGAAGCAGGACAGCTCCTGCCTTTTTTAATTCAACTTGATGCCATTTATGCTTCACATCCAAAGAGCTCTGCTTATTTCCCAGGAAAAACCATCTCAGGTGGAACTGCCACAGCTTCCCCTGGCTGCTGGGGAAGCCAAGGCACTTTGTGGGACAACAGAGAAGCAAAATGAGGGGGCCAGGAAGCTCCTAGAGAGTCCTGCTGATTAGGCTGCACTAATTAGAAAGGTTTGGGATTCAAATAATTCTACAGGAAGCTTGACATCAGGCAACATCTGATGGAACTTCTGCAAGGATTTCAAGGCATTCTCCTCTGCAGCTGCAGATAAGCATTTCTGGGTAACAACCTAAATGCAAGAGCAGTCACCTCATCTGAGATGGGTGAATCAGGGCAAGGGAATGATTTAGAAATCACTGCTCGAGAAGCACAACCCAAAGACAACAGAAGGAAGGAAGCTTTCATCCACTTGCTTGCCCATGGAAGTGGAGATTGCTTCCCTGTCTTCTGAGCAAAAGAGAAAACATCAGTCAGCAGCTTTTGTCAAACATCAGAGCCAAAAAAAGAAATCTAAAATATGTTTTAGTGGCTCTTTTTCCAGGATGGAGTAGCTACATACCCATAAAAAAAAATTAGAGGCTTTGACTGAAGAATGTTTCCATCATAAATAAGGATGCCTCCCTCATTGTGAAGAGTGCAAAAATAAGTAAATACAGAGACTTTCAGAGCAGGGCTTGAAGAAAATGTTGTCTCTGGCTGGTTTCTTGAAGCACACTCATTTTAGCTGCATTATTTGCCATGCTGTGTAGCTGTGATGCTCAATTATTACCCCTGAACTTAGACTCAAAACACTGTGAATTTACACTTAGCATAAAATAACAACAGTTACATGTCCTGTACACCCAATGCCAACATTATTCTTCAGCTCAAATGCTCAGGGCTCTGAATCTGGGCTTCACACAAGGACACCTGAAGGTTTTATATTAAATATCTCCTAACCCCAAATGAGAACAGCGAGTGCTGCTCAGTAATGCCCCAAAGCCAAAGTTTGACAGAGATCTGCTTCATTTTGTAGCCAAATGCTAACCCAGTGTCAGACAAAGCTGTGCACAGCAGAGCCCCCAGCTCTGACAGCTCGGGGCAGCCTCTGCACGCAGAGTTTCCGGCAGGCAGGACCCTGCACAAGATTTGCTGGTGCAGCTCACTTTGGCATTGGCGTTATCCTTGACAAGATAAATCAGATTAAAATGTGCAAGTAGCCACTGGGTCTGGAGTTTGCTGAGAGTAAGAGAGTTCTGAACATGTTCATTTTGGCCACTCAGCTGGACAAGGGACCCTGGGGGAGCATAAGTCCACATTAAGCTGTTGTAAGGAGATATAAATCTCCTCTGACTGGATGGCCACTGGCTATTAAGTGGCTCCATAATAAATGTTAATCATTTTGGACCTGATGGAGGATTAAAAGAGTCAGACTTACTTTTGTGTTTGAAGCTGGGGAAGGCTGAGGATGCCCTGACATTGATCTGTGCAGGAGCCAAGTGGGTGCTGGGGTTTGAGGCAGGATTCACTCAGCAGCTGCAGTGCTCCAAGAAACTGAGATTCCAACCATTCCTAAACCCTTCCTAAAACACATTCCTCAGTTTTTCACATTCCAGCATCATGGGTGGTACTTTAACTCCATTTACAGATTTATTTTTTGGATCATTCAGCACTGGAAAGCTCCCTTTGAAGCATGTTACGAGCTTTTTCAGGGACAATAGTGTAGGAGAAGTATGAGGTGGGGGTGATTTAATGCCCTTCAAACACTAGATTCCATTCATTAGAATCCACTCATACTGCTTCCCTTTCCTGCCATAATTATCCCGAAGTTTTATGAAGCAGCAAGTGGCTGAGCACTAAAAAAAATCATCCTCCTGGTGTGTTACATTTATAAAAACACGCAGTTAAAGTGATGTTTTCATTCACTTCACTGTTTGCCTTGTTTATGGAATGTAATCTCTCAGCCCCCTCTTTGGGTAGGACTTTATATTTCTGCAGTGACAATCACCCAAAGTCTGCTACTCCCTAAAAACTCCCTTCCACCTGTGATCAACAATTCTGCTGCTCTTGGTCCCTTGGTTTCTCCACTCCAATTCTTTCCCAGCCTTCCTGCAGTGTACCCAAAAGGAGGTGGGATGTTAATGTGAGCCATGTATTTATAACCACTTTGCTTCAGCTTGTAAGTGACAAATACTCCTTGTTTCTAACATTCCCTCGAGCCTTCTGTAGAGTGTGATTTCTTATTTTATATGTAAAAACCTCAATCTCTGTTCTTCTACAGCTCTCAATGAATCTCTCTAAGTTATACACAGACATGAACACAGGGAAAATTACCAGTCCAAAGCTGGAGGCAAAAAAACCAAATTTATTGATAATTGATGCTAACTTGATTTGACATTTGACCAAACTTGTTAAAACAATCAGAATATCTGATATCATTAAACCTAATAAAGATGAAATATCCAGGATTATAAATGATAGCATGCACCCCAAGATTTATCTTCAACATCATGGTACTGAACTAAGCTGCCTTTATCAACTCTAAGCACGGTCTGATGTCCAAACTAACTGCTACTGCAAACACATTTAAAGGCTAAAAATTAATTAAAACTGCATGAAGTCATATTTTAACTAATTCTGGAATGCTGCACCATTGAAAAACAAAACAAATTGGAATCACTCAAGAATCCAGAGTCTTACTTTTTTACTAAGATCCTGTCTCAAAAAACCCTGAAAAGAATCCATGAAGAAACAGATTTCTGTTATACTGGGCCACATGGATATTTGGAGATATGGATAATTCCCACTTCCTGCTAAAATTCATGGGGAGTTTGTTTGTTTGTTTGTTTTATTAGGGGAAAAGGTTTGTCCCAGCTGAGCCAGGCAATACCTCAAGGAAAGGGAAAACAACCCTTTAATTCTGGTTCAGCATTCCTGGAGATGTCTGGAAGGAATCCAGCGAATAATGAAAGGTCTTGCTGGTAAAACTCCTGAGGCAGCAAGCAAAGATCCCTCAAAACTCAACCATTTGAAGACCAACTCCCCTGTGTGCCTCCCAGAACATTCCATGCATTAATTCCTCTGAAACAGAGGTGAAAATCCAGACTTGGAATAACAGGAATGGGACTGAGTCATAAAATCTGCCCAGATGTGGATGGGAAGCAGAGGGGCTGAGCTGGACATTGGAAAGGAGCCACTGGAAGGTTCTGGGAGAGCCCACAGCTCTGGGGACACATTCCCAGGGCAGGATGAGCTTGGAATGAGGAAGTCTGGAAAAGCTGAGTGGGTGGCAAGGAGCCACCAAGCAGCAGAGAGGTTTCTGCTCAGCTCTGTTCTCTCCACACAAGCTCTTAGCTCTGGTTTCTCCCACCCACTATGCAAAATCTCCTATTAGAGAATAAACTAGCAGGGAACCGAGGCCATTGTTTTATTGGGATCTCTCAGTGGCTGCTGTTCATCCCTTGCAGAAGTGATAATCCTGCCTTTGTCACCAGCACTGTTTTGTCACAACCCAGTGCAATGTCACAAATGAAATTATGACAAACATCTGGATCCAATGAATCCCCACGGAACAAAGGCCCTGTTCTCATGCAGATCAGTTCAGTAATAAAAATTAAGAAAAACCCATAAATCCTCTGGAAATACACTGTAATGGATGAGCAGAACTCCCTGTGGATAAAGGGAATTGTCATTGTATGTTCCCATGCCTCATCAGCCAGGAGATTTCAAAAGAACAGATCTATTTTCATTGAAAGGTATCCATTTTAAATGAATTTAAGCCTTTTATTTGTGACTGCTGCCAAAAGCTTTGTGCCCTAAGACAGCCATTTCCACTGAGCTTGACCAATTTGCATATAAAACTAATTGAAAAGAAAATATTTGGGGGGTTTTGTTAAAAAATAATAATTACAATCTTTTAAAAATTTCCATGGAATACAAACATTCTGACGAAAATCCAAAATGTGAATCTTAAGATATTTATTTTCTTTTGTAATTTGGGGAGTTCAGATATCCAGTATTTCTACTAAACAGATAAAATAAACCATATTTCTTTTTACATTTAAAAAGTATTAAGAAATGTTCCCTTTGTATTTTCAGGGTGATTATTTTAAAAGGGAATGGAAAGAGTTCCAGGGCTTCACCAGCCTCACAGGGAAAAATTTCTTCCTCATATCCCATCTAAATCTACCCATCATGTCCATTAATATTATAATAATGAGATTGCATTTTAGCCTGTGCAGTTTTCCAAAATTTCCACCAGATCACAGACAAACATGGTGGCCAGGCCATGAAAACCCAAGGCCTTTTGGGGAGAAGTTTGTGACCAAACAAACCTGAATTTTCCACTTCTTGGAACGCTCCCAATGTTTTCTGTGACACGGCTCGAGCTCAGGTGCCTTCCCAGGAGCAGTGGGGATGGAAAATGACCTCAAGGAGGGAGCAGTCCAGGTAAAAACCCCTCACCATCCCCTCCAAGATGTGCCAGCTCCCAGCCTGAACACACACATGGAATCACAGAACCATTCAGGGTGGAAAACACCTTTAAAATCACCGAGTCCAACCACTGCCAAGCCCCCCATTAAACCACGTCCCCAAACGCCACGTCCCCACATCCAAACACCCATCTTGGGGTGGTGGAACAATCCAAATCCACAGTTTGTCCAATTTATCCCCAGCAAAAAAGGCTGACTGTAAAGCAATAATCTGTGCAGCGAGTTTACAAGCTTGTATTCAGCACTTAGCAGCCTGCAAGAACATCTGAAGGAGCAGAGTCCTTTCTAATCAGCTCGCCCTGGAATTTGCTCACAACAACGTTCTCTTTTCTCACTTTGACAATTCTCATTAAGGGCTGCCTTCCCTGCACCTCTGTGTGGAAAGGCTGATGTGAGCTGCATGCTGATCCACGCTGGGAGAGCTGGCTGCAGGCTGCAGCTCTGAAATTCAGCCCGTTATAGATACATATTATAATATTGGCTTTTTGCAAGGATTAAAATGGATTCTGTATGTGTGGCGGTAAAGTAACTTTGTTATAAAGATACAGTTTTTATTTCTGTTGTAAATTAAGCTCAGATGGACTAGTGAACCAGCTGACATAAGTGTGCTTGTGTTAAAATGCCTGCTGGGATGGGATAACATCCCATGAACACAGGATGAGGACACCTGTACAGATCTGCCACCCATCAGCACTCACCCTCTGAAGACAGTGTGGGCCAGGGCCAAAACTTAAGGTGATGATAAAAAAGGACTAAAACCACAACCAAAGAATATTCATGCTCTAAAAAGGTGGAACCAAGGACGAGATCTGCTAACCAGCTCTTAAAATATGTAAACTAGTTTGGGGAAAAGTTTACTATGCATCATTTTTTATGAATATGTAACAGGCTGATGCATCAGAAATGGTATCTAAAGGGTGTTTCCAAAACAGCAGGTATGCTCTTGGCTGAGTGCCAAGATGCACCCCATGATAACCTTTGCTCTATGCTGTTTGTCTCCTACTGTCCTTTATTAAACTTTTTACATTTTCACAAAAGAGTGAGGGTGTTTTTCACAAGCCCAAATCTTCGTGGAAAGACAGGGAAGAGCGTTTCAAGAGCCTGTAAGGAGCAAGGGAAGGAGAAGTGGGATACACGAGCTGCAGAGAGCCTTAGGATGGACTCAGGAACATGGGAACAGCATCCTGCAGTTCCCACTTCCATCTGTCTTAAAATTTGCCTTTTCCAGGCAAAACTTTCAACATGACAAAGGAAATTTGGAGAAATTTTTTCTTAATATCCACTGCTACTAATCTTACTAATACTCAGTATATTAATATCTAATTATTAACCAGCTATTCTCAAAAGATTTCACAAATCCCAGAGGTCCAAATGTGACTGCAGAGGTTAAGTCAGGAAAACCAGGCACACAGCAGCTCATACTTTATGCTGACTGGGAATTTGGCCACAATTTAAAGTTTGCAGTAAGCAAGTCTGAGTTTTGGGTATTTCTCTGCAGAGAACAGTTATTTGTCAGAACAGAGCCCTGATGAATGAAAACATAAAGGAAGAATAGTAGCTCTGGAAGATAAGGAAATAGTTCAATCAAACATTTCCATTGACTAAACATCTTTTTAATGAATAAGAGCAATTAAGTGTTACTCTGACCTGCTCTGTCTTTCTTTTTAAGTGACTAATGTATTTTATTAACAATTTAGTTTTCTTTTTAAATGCACGTGAAATCTGCATTTTCCATTTTAGTGATGAGCAAGGCAGCACACAGATCTGACAATTCTTGATTTGACAGAAAATACTGTTTTCTCAAGACCAACATACCCACAAACATAGATTATGTTTGGGAAATCCCTCATCAAAACTGTTCCAAGCAACAACACATCTGTTCTTATTTACAGACATAAAAAGATGCAGCTCCCCATCAACAAGCAGAGTCATTAATTCTGATTTACACTTTGCAGGCTCTAGAAGTGTTTTAGAGGCCACACCATCCCCATTCACACAAACTCTCCCCTCCTCATTATTTAAAAAAATCAGCTCTTGATGGAGAAATACCTTGGCCAAAACCTTCTTGCTGGTATTTTCACCTCAATAAGTAAAGATATTGTTGATGCCTTTGAATTCAGTCTGGTTTGCATTTTAAAGTGGGTTTGTTTGTTGGGTTTTTTTGTGTACACAATTAATTCAGGGGGTTCAAACCACATATTATTGGCTCCTCCAATTATGTTACAGCTTTTTGCAACTAGAAAGTGTTCACAGAAGAGCAAAGCAGATTTCACTGCCCAAAGCATTTGCACAGGTTCATCTCCAGCCTTGAATCCAAGTGCCAGAAACTTCCTCTGGGTATGAAACATGTGAAAACTTTGTCTTTTTAAACATCTGAGGGAATTTATTTTCACACTTGGGTGATAATCAGGATAACCCTGGCTCAGAATTTGGATGAGCCATGGCTTGTGAAGAGCTTTTTGGTATTTTTAATGCTCACCAATGATCAGTGGCTGCTCTGCTGCAAGGCACAGCTCCAAGGGACAGCCACAGCCCCTGCTGTCCATTCCTGACTGGCCCAGCACATGGCATCAGGGAGGAAAAGGTGAAACAGGACAATCAAAAATCAGCAAGGCTGGAAAAGGCCTCTAAGATGACAGAGTCCACCTGTCAACCCAGCACCACCAGGGTATTCAGCACTAAACCTTGTCCTCCAGTGGCACAATCAGACATTGTCTGAACGCTTCCAGGGCTGGGGACTCCACCACTTCCCTGGGCAGCCTGTTCCAGAGCTTGACAACACTTTCCATGAAGAATTTTCTCCTAGTATCCAATCTGAACCTCCCTTGGCACAACTTGAGACAGTTTTCCCCTGCCCTGTCACTTACTGCCACCTCACTCCAAGCTCCTGTCAGTAGCCACATACTTGTGACCTTTTCTCCCCACCAGTAACACAAAGAACCCATGGTTAGGCAGTTGAAAGTGTTTTAGAGATGCAGACATTGAAAAATCAAAACAAACACAATTAGTGATGGTGATAGAGAAGGTGTTACTGCTATCTAGGTTCCACATGTTGGGAAAGGCAGTTTAAAAAGGTGTTTAACTCTGAGTGCCAGCTTTAACCCCCACACCCCTGCACAGCTCCACATCAAGAGGAAGCAAAGATCAATCCCAGTGGGAAGAGAAGCTGGGAATTTTCAGAGCCTGGAGCCTGCAAAGCAGCTGAAGGAGGGCTTGGATTCATCAGACAAATGCAGCTTCCCCAGAGACAGCCCTGCATGGGAGTGCACCAGGTCACAGCTCCCCGTGAGACTGACAAGGGAACAACTCAAATGCACTTCAAAGTATGTAAATATTTGGGAGACTGGCAGGTATGGGGAAAAATATTTACCATAAACAGGAGGAGGAATTAAACAGCATGTCTGGAATGGTTGCACAGCTTGCTGAGTTGGAGAGAAGGTGTTTAATGCTGGTGAGACACCTCTGCAGCACTGCTTTGCTCATCCCCTTAAGGTTCAACTGATGCCTTAGGATTTCAGCTTTTCTGTTTTCCATCTCTTTGTAACCCTGCAGTTCTTTAGTGTGTAACTCTAAACTCCACACACACTGTGAGCTGCTGCTTCCCCAGTTTGGGCAGACACAACAATTCCTCTCCAGGCCTGGCAATCAGGGACACCTCACTGCCTCAGGCCTGAGAGATGGGAACAAAAGTGAGTTGGGGGAGCAAACTTGGGGTCAATGACTTCATTACCTGGAGCTGGAATTGGCAGATTCACCCCCAATATGCAAATGGACCAAACTTATAAAAGTGTGAAAACCCTGTGACCCATGGTCCATTTTTGGGTGTAGGCCCTGGGGGGCTTTGTCTGCCCTAAATGTACCTGAATCCCTTCAATAAATAGAACAGCTTTTTATTGCCTTAATTCTGTCTGGCCTCTGTTTTTAGGTAGCCCCAAAAGGCATCACTACAGAACCCAAGGGTTTTACCATCAGGTCACTCCTTCTTCATCCCAGTCCAAGGTCAGGGCATTCCCAGCGAATTCCTCACTCTGTTTTTCCAAGTGTGAAACTTCTGGCTGGGAACATATTAAGGCTTTTTGACAGCCCATCCCTTTTTCCCCTCCTCTCCCAGGAACAGCCCTCCAGAACAAGAACCTGACACAGCCCACGTTAGCACTGGAGCTGCTGGGAAGGCACCTGGGCATTGTGAGGATTCATGCTTGGTGCCTTCCTGTAATTTGTGGGATGTGCTCCCCATCTCCCCTGCATACCAACATGCAGAAGAGATGGATGGCACTGAGAGAAATATTCCTGGATGATCAAGAGGAAAAATGAGCAGCAGAAATGTAAGGAAAGATCCTTTCACCTGTCTGTGATCACAAAAACGTTGGTGCATGGTAACAGCAGTTTCTGCACCAACACAGACCCCACGTAACTCTGCAGGGATGGCTCTAATTCCAAGGTTTTCTCATTTGTATGGTAGTGACAATGATGGGCAATGTTCCCAGCATACAAAATACGAGAAATGGGACTTAAAGACCAGATTTACCTGATTTCTTACCTCTTACATTCCACCTAACCTTTCTATCTGTATTTCTTGGTCTAATCTAATATGGCAAACAAACAATAATGGAAGACATTTAGCATTTTTGTCCCTTTTTTCAGGGGAGATATTAAGCTGTAAAGTACTGCTGCTGGCCTTTAATAAAAGGTGAAAATGCTGTAAACAACACTCACTCCACTGCAAGACAGAGGAGAACTTAAACTACCTGGCTCTGCTCTCCTGAAAGAAACAGTGAGTTAACTAATCTGGCATACTGAGCTATTTAATATATATATATTTAATATTAGGCAGATAGATATGAAGAGAAATCCCTCCCTCTGAGGGTGGGGAGGCCCTGGCAAGGTTGGACAGGGCTTGGAGCAACCTGAGAGAGTGGAAGGTGTCCCTGCCCATGGAATGGGATGGCATTTAAGGTTCTTCCAGCCCAAACCACTCTGTGATGATTTTATGAGACAGACATTGCATCCAAAGCATCTTCTGTCCTGCTGGGAAGCTGCACTGCTGTAGGTAGTGAACACTGTAAGCTTTTATGAGAGGATAACTAGGAAACAGCTTTTATTATTCCAATAAATACCATTTGCATTCAGACAGCACTAAATAATGTCCACAAACACATGAAAATAGAGTCACTGGCTGAGAGAGCTTGCAGTGGAAAAGACAAGTTTTATTTACTTTTTAGAAACCTTTTAGTTCCTTAAAGCAGCAAAATATGATTTCATAATTATTACCTTATGCTGTCCTGACATTTACATTACCATACAGTGCTGAAAGCCAGAAAATACCAACTGTTCTGCAGAGGATTTTGTTCTCTGCAGGGTAAAAAAATCTATTAACTGCATTCAGACCTGTATATAAATTATAAAAAAAAAAAATACACTGGTGGATTGCAGGATTGGGAGAGCTTGGAGGCTGAACCCTATGTGGAGTTGCACAGTATGGATCAATGAATGATGGATTTGGATTTGGAAGGGTTAAAAGGGTTTTATGAAGTCCCCTATTTCAGGGATAGGCGGCCTTAATCAGGAACTGAGCTGAGAAGGGGATGGAAAAATGTAACAAAATTTAAGATACATTCCTGTTTTTCTGTATTTCTGGGTGCAAAGGTCTGAGCAGTCCTGGAAATGTGTGCAGATCTGTATAATGATCAGAAATATTGCAGTGTTCCCTATTACCATCACTTCCTGAAATGTACAGACTCTGCCCATGAAAGAGGATGATAAGGTGGGAATTAGAGACTGGGACTCACTCCAAACCCTTTTTTATCCCAAGCAAGGTCTCACCTCCAAGGGTCACCCAGAGCCCTGTTTCTGCACAGAGATTTAATCAATCCCTCCCAAACTCTGCACCCACTGCTCACACCAGTGACATTTAGCAGGGATTGGGAAGGGCTTAGAGCAGCACTCCTTTTTCCAATTCTCACTGGACTGATGAATGGCTCCTGTAAAATGTTAAATCTTCACTTTTCCTGCCCCTCAGAGCTGCAGCATTTCCCAATCTGTTGCATACAAATAAAATCCTTATTAAAAAAAAAAAAAAAAACCACTTTATAAAATCATAGCTTAAGCTTGTTACTTCAATTAAGTGCAACTAGGAGCTAACTTACTAATTCCCATAAGAAAAAAACTGTAAAAATAAAAATTAGGTTACATAACAATCAATTCTTTTAAAAAAATAAGATGCACCTACAAAACCAGAAGTTTATCCCATAAAAACTCATAAAAATATGTGTAAACTAACAAAAAATAAAAAAGTTTAAATAAACACCCTAGCCATTTACCAACCAATAAACTGAGTGCCAATGTACCATTAACCAATTAAATTTAACACACTACCTTCTAATAATCCTATAAAAATATAAACTATACAATAAAAATTCAGCTTTTCTACATTAAAAAAAAAAAAAAAAAAAATCCCATCTATTTCTAATGCAACACCAATCCAAACTGTGCCCTGAGCACTCAGGGGAGAAGGACAAGAGCAGCAACAGCTCTTCCCTCATGGGAAAGGGACATTCCCCAAAGTCCAACCACCTTCAATTCCCTCTGCCTTGAGCCTGGGGCTCTCTCCTGAGCCCTCATCCTCAGAAGGGAGGATGGGACAGGGATGGGACAGGGATGGGACAGGGATGGGGCAGGGACAGGGACAGGGTTGGGACAGGGATGGACAGGGATGGGACAGGGATGGACAGGCACGGGACAGGGATGGGACAGGGATGGACAGGGATGGGGCAGGGATGGGACAGGGATGGGACAAGGATGGGACAGGAACAGTCCCACTCTGCCTCTCAGCTTTACCAAGACCCTCACTCAAGGCAATGAATGGGTGCCATCACCAATTAATTCATCTCTCAGCTGATGATGGGGCCCCAAATATCTGCAGGGGTCTCCAGAGGACTATTCCTCATGGCCAGAAGCTGGCAAGAACTGGCACAGGGTGCCCAGAGCAGCTGGGGCTGCCCCTGGATCCCTGGCAGTGCCCAAGGCCAGGCTGGACAGGGCTGGGAGCACCTGGGACAGTGGAAGGTGGCAGAGGATGGAAATGGATAATCCTGAAGGTCCCTCCCAACCCAAGGATTCCATGAGGAGCCCTTCCCTGAAATCAGCAGAGATGGGAGGAGGCCTTGGCCAGGCAGTGGCTACTTCAGCAGCTCTGAATTAGGGATGTATTTCTGCATTCTGTGTTCCTTCCCTCAGTGGGAAGAAGAGCTGGGCCAGGAGCTTGTTCCCTACTGCCCTGGCAGGCTGAAGATGTCACTGCCTCCCTCCTTGTCCTCCTGTCACCAGGAGGTGCAAGGTTGTTCCTCTGTGTCCTCGACACCAAACGTGGCCAGGGAACGTGTGGCAGTTATCTTTAAATTAGAAAATAATTTAAAGCTGACACTCCATCCTGCTAGGGAGAGGCCAGCACAGCCTCATTATAGATAAAAATCACAAATTAAGGTGTCTCCTCTCATTGACTGAAGAGTTTCCTTCAGAGATAATTCAGAACAGAAATCTAATTTTTGTGCTCTGAATTTTCTGTGAAGGAGCCCTGTCCCCCTCCCCATCACTCTGGTAATAATGGGAAATTATCCATGTCATCCACATCAAGCATCTCAGGACATCAGATTTGCTTGTCTCCTTTGTTTCTGGATTAATTATTTGTTGGATGGTCAGAAGAGTAGATTTTGATGCTCCACTGTTTCCACAGCACTTCAGTGTGAGAGAAATGGCTTCGTTTCTAATTTAGAGTCGAAAACAAGGATAAATGTAACTTTCCTAAAATTAAAATCCTTAAGTTTACAGGGAAAATACCACATCACAGGTAAGATGATTTATGTAATTAAAAATACTCATGTACTATTAATAATCTTAATTTGCATGAGTATTAGGTCATTTTTATGTAATTAGCTGAAGCAGAAGGTTTTTTGTCAATTAAACTAATTGTTTTTCACACTAGGTGTAGACTGAATATTGATCTTTTTTATTCAGCTCACTTACATAAGCAAATGAGATCTAATTGCATCCTTACCACATCATTACTCAGTTATTGTAAATTACAGAACATAGATTCTCTCACACAATAACACTTTCTTTGTGCTACTGCTGTTGAAGAGATGCTGCTTAATTTGGGAACTTCAAACTCTGCTTTCCATCTGTCGATTTAGGACAAATTTGCATTGTAGTGTTTGTCTCCTTAGTAGTTAAGATAACGTTCAAGCAGAGTTTTGGAAGGATAAAGGAAATGCCCAAAACAGCACCTGTGTCTTTCAAAAACCAGGCAGAGGAGAGATCAGCCAAGCAATGACAGCTCTCACATACAAATCATGACAGGACTTTTAGATTTAATAATTAATCTCACCTTTGTAAAGAATTTGTGCTTTTGGCTTAACAAAGGTTCAAAAAAAACAAGGATTTTCACGGGTTTAGTTGTGAGATTTTTGCATTTGTTGATGCTTTTTTATTGTTGGTTGGGTTTTTTATATTTTTGTTTGTTTGTTTGTTTTTTAATGCCTCTACATCGGGGCAGGGGAGCAAAAATTACTTGTTGTGTTTTACCTGTAGCAAATTCCAGACTCTCAAGAGCTTTACTGGGTGTTCCATTTCACACTGGCTGCTTTTATTATGATGGGATAGAGAAATGATAATTCACAGAATCACCGGGTTGGAAGAGACCTTCAAGAGCATCGAGTCCAACCCAGCCCCAACACCCCAACCAAACCCTGGCACCCAGTGCCACATCCAGGCTGTGTTAAACACACCCAGGGATGGTGATTCCATCACCTCCCCGGGCAGAACATTCCAGAAATTTATCACTCTTTCTGTAAAAAATTTTACAGAAAAATTTTCCTAATGTCCAATCTACATTTCCCTTGGTGCAGCTTGGGACTGTGTCCTCTCCATCCGAGCCTGATCCCCGCCTTGTCCCCAGCCCAGAGCACTGAGTGCCACATCCAGCCCTTCCTTGGACACCTCCAGGGATGGGCACTCCACCCCATCCCTGGGCAGCCCCTTCCAATGCTTTCCACGAAGAAATTCCTCCTGATATCCAACCTGAACCTTCCCTGGCACAGCTTGAGCCCCTGACCAGGACATTTTGCTTTTGAGCACCTGAGCTGCTGTGCTGAAGCTGCAGCAGCCCCAGTCAGCCCCCACTGCTTACTCAGCCATGGGGTTAATTTATGTATTCTGTCCAAAATGAAGAAGTTTTCCAGAATTTGTTGTTCCAGCAGAACTCTGAATGTTTTGCAAAGAAAATCATAGCAGTGTTTCTGCTGCAAGTCAGGCTGGAAGAAAAGCTCCTGAAGAGAAGTCACTGGGAACAACAATGTGTCTTGATGCTGTACAAATTGCTTCCCTTAAAAAATAAGAAATGAACAGTACTTAGGCTTGATGGATTGTTTGTTCTCCTCACTTGTTAAAATTCTCTGGTGCTGAAGCTGGGCCATATGGAGCAGAGCTGTTGGTGTCAGAGCTCAGATGCCAGCTGCCTACATTCTTCTAGCAACTGCATCTGGATTTCTCAGCACTCCAGATTCAGAATTAAAAGCAAAAATGCTAATCTCCAAAAGAAAAACACTTTTTTTCCCCCACCAAAAGAAAAAAAGAAAAAAAAGAAAAAAAAGAAAAAAAAGAAAAAAAAGAAAAAAAAGAAAAAAAAGAAAAAAAAGAAAAAAAAGAAAAAAAAGAAAAAAAAGAAAAATAAAAAAATCAAGACACTCCAGTCAGTGAAAGTGGAGGCAAAAGGATTCCACACAGTTGTTTGCCTGCTGAGCTGCCTTTACTCATCCCATGGCCAGCACTCCCCCAGTGGAACTGGGAGGTGAAATACATTCACTGTGGCATGGCCAGAGAGGGGTTAGGGGAGTGCATTTATTGCTCAGTGAAGTGGAGCTCCCAGCACTTGCAGAATCAGGCAGAGAAGCTCAGCTGGCGAGCAGGAACTTGTTAAACCACTATAAAACAGTCGTGCTCAATTTTGTACCAGGAGCCTACACAACCAGGGGGGTGGAAGGAAAAAGAAATCCTTAAGAACAAACAGTCTACCATCAGCTAAATTTAACCACTTCAGCAGGATCAGAGCTGTGGGAAGCACACTTCCCATGAGCACAGGGCACCTGGTGCAGTGAGTGAAAAAGCCACTGGCTTGTTTAACATATTCCCTAAGAAATGGGAGCACCTCAATTTAGGGTCTTGGTCTGGATCTGCTGATTCTTAAAAGTGCAAAGAAAACCTTCCACAACCACAAGTAAAATACCACACTCAGTAAGGAATGGGACAGAGGGAATGGTCTAAAGTTGAGCCAGGGGAGGTTTAGGTTGGATATCAGGGGAAATTTCTTCACTGAAGGGGTGATCAGGCATTGGAACTGCCCAGGGCAGTGGTGGAGTCACATCCCTGGTGACAAAGTGTGAATATGGTTCTTAGGGCCATGGATTAATGGTGATTTAGTGACAGAACTCACTTTTCCAACCTTAATGATTCCATGATCTACATATTCATGCAGATATTTAAGCCTATCCTGGAGAAATGTAACACTTCTTTAGCACAGTGAGAACCACCCTCAAACCCAGCCTGATAACACAGACTGTCAACAAGCAGCAAATATTTACATGGCTCTAAAACATCTCAAATTTACCAGTTGTGCAATTTTACTTCTGTTTAATCAGAAGCAGAAATTAAGGAGATAACACAGTCCCTTAAATGCAGGAAATTTTTCAGCATTAGGGCCCTGCCTTCTCAAGGCACAAAAGCCCCAGTGCAAAGGCCACAGTGCAGAGCAGAAGGCCACCTATTAATTTAAAAATATCCATTTATCCAGCAGCTTCAGGTGCACAATAACACATTCAGTACTGCCTGGGTTAGATACAATTCCCATCAACATAATACCTGTTCTATTCCACAGCAGAAGGAGGAAGAGTCCTTTGTTAGCAACACACAAAAGCACTGCAAGTCACACCCAGCCCCACAGGGCAAAGTTTGGAATCTCCTCTCAAATACTGCACCAAGACAGACTGGGAAACACAAAATATCTGCTTGGAAGGATCAATGGATACTGGGAAAACCAGAATTAATTATCATCTGGTGGGCCTCAAGTAGGATTTACTTCTTGATCTACCCCTCAGATGTCCAACTTGTAACATATTATTAATTTATGCTCTGCACTGGAGTTTCTGCCTATGTCCCTGCTTTGAATTTTATTTTTTAAGACTCAAATATTGCTATCCTATAGGTATGGAAACCAACAGCAGCCATTTCACTATAGGCAGCTTAGCCAGCTACAAGATTTTCAGTTCCAGCACATTAATTTCTGTTTATTCATCATTATTTGGCTCCACAAGGTGGTGATTTTGCATATTTGAGAGCCCAGGATGAAAACACATCTCAAGCCCAGCCTGACACTCAGAAGGGATTGCAAGCAGACTGAAACCCTGTTCCTCCTTGCCTTGAGCTATAGTTTCAAACACCTTTTTACATATTCCCAGATTGCTAAGTAGAGAAGTTTTCCTTTGAAATCTGCAGCCCTTTGCCTTCTTCTCTATGCAGAAAGAACAAACTTTGGGTACTGTTTGCTGCTTTGGTTTCAGGCACACTGCAATAATGAACAGAGAGAGGAAGGAGGACTCTGAGTAGCAAAAGCAATATCCAAAAAAAAGGTGTAATATACATTTGGGATCATCTCTGAGCAGCTGATACTGGTTACAGAGAATCAGTCTTTGTGACTACTTCTAGAAAATCCTGTGATGTCTCTTTGTACCACTAATAAATAAAAAGACAAAACCATTACCGCTATTCAATTATTGGTGTAAATTAGAAATAAAGCAATAATGATTTAAATCGGAATTAAAGCACTCTATCTTTTTATTTCTCATACATTTTAATGCTGAACATTATGATCTGGAAGCTCCTAAAGCAAGTGAAAACCTCAATCCATACTCCCCAGCACCTTTATATTTACCTCCATTAGAGCTAACACACTGAAAGAGTACCAATTTTACTCATTTAAAATATTTATTCCCAAAGTATTTTTAACCAGCTGTTGACAAACTACTGCAACACAATGTAAAGGCAAATATGTCAAGAATAACTTTCTCCTTGAACAATTTCCTTTGCACACACAAAGTCTTCTCTGGCACCAAGAGGAATCCCAGTGCAGTCAATTAACACACAGCTGCTCATGGGTAGAAAACCCAGCCCTTTATGAATCAGCTTCCAATTTTCCTTTTGTTCTAGGAACAAAAGCAGAAATGTGAAGGAATGGAGAATGTCAAAGTCTGGAAAACAGCAGGAGCATTCTTGTTTATGCAACAGGTTGAAGTTTCAGCAGGATAGTCTTTCTTGAAGTGTCTTACTTTAATGATCAGCAAGTAAAACATCAAAGGAATTTCCAATTATCCCTCGCTTTTATTAATATAAAAACAGTACCCTGTTTTCCAGAAAGTTTTGTTAGTATCTGATAATACCTAGAGGTTTTTATTCCCCTTCAGGAATCAACACAGTGTTTCTCTTTTGGCTTTTTTAAGCAACCTGGTCTAGTGGGAGGTGTCCCTTCCCATGGTGGGGGACTGGAATGAGATGTTCTTTAAGGTCCTTTCCAACCCAAACCATTCCAGGATTCCATGATGACACCATGTATAAGAATATTCCCATGTTTATCCCGTGCTAGATAATTTTCTAACATTGATTTACACTGGGTGAGGTATTTGCACAAAATCCTTACCACCACAGCTCACAGCACAAAGCTCCCTCACCATCCCCAAGTCTCTCTACTTCCAGCCACTCTGAGCAGAGCCAACCAAAAACGCCCCAGGTCCAAGAACTTTGATTTGGGCTGACTTCAAGCCTTGCTGAATTCTGAAAGGCTCTCTGGTTAATTGAATCCTCATCCACAAAACTCCTTCACACTACAGCAGAATGCTTGGAAAAGAAGCAACTCCTGGCTGACTTTGGAGAATAAATTCACTCCATAATATTCCTGTACTCAACACTCCGAGGATGCTGCTGGGCATAATTTCATCCCAAACACCACATCCTGCACTTCCCACAGGTCCATGGATGGAACAGAAGGATGATACAGGACCAAGAACAATCCATTTCCTACTTCTGGGAAGAATCAGTTGTGTTAAGGCTGGCATGAAGGTGTCCAAAGGTGCACCCACCAGGAGTGTCCCACATTAAAACCCAGCTCCACAAATTATCTTTCCAAGGGAAGGAAAGGCTCTTTGCAGCTCACCTCATGCTCTCAGCCTGATCCAAAGCCTATTTAAAGCACACTGCTCAGCCTGGATGATGCTCAGCAGTTTTGGAAAGCCTTGCCAAGTGCCTCCAGCTGCTGCTGGAATCACCAGGAGCTGCAGGCACTCAGACACTCAGTCCCCTCCTGCAGGAATGTTTGTCTCTCCTGCTGTGACTCCCTTGCCTTCTGCAGCTGCTCCTCCAACCTTCCTGCTCCAAGGAATCCCTCCCAGGAGAACATCCTGACTCTGGGAATCCTCTGACTGCCTCTTTTTCCAATAGTTGTTCAATTTAGGATCATTCTTCCTTCCTAGAAGAGGAAAAATTCCTCTGCTCCTCTTGCTTTCTATAATGTGTGGGTTATTACAACACTTTCCCTACATCATTGCTTTATTTTATATATATTATAAAATCTGGCATCAAATTTAATCCAAATGTTTAGAAGATTCTTTGGTTTATGGACAAATTCTCACTCCAGATGAGGAGGAAAAAAATCCACCAACTGCTGGGTTTTTTTTTTCCCCAAAGATATATCTTCCATGATTCCCCTCTCTTCCACTTGCTATTACACTTAGGCTTGAATATAGATTAAGAATTAAAAGTGAAATGAACCCAGTAAAAAATTTACCTGTAGATAACAAGCTCAGACAAAAAGAGAGCTTCATTAGCTTTTTTTTTTTTTTGTTCCCCATGTCTTGCTCCTTTTTCAATTTTAAAAAGTGAAATCTCCTGGAATGGTTTTTACAGTCTTTATGACTTCTTTAATGAGTCTTCTGAGTGATAAAAAGTACAATTAAAAACTATAGCTCCCTCAGTTAATTCAGATTTTCTCCTTGTGCCACTAGCACGATCAGCTTTACAATCCAGTTGATACACCTTTTCTGGGGCCTATAATTAGGTCCCTAAAATTTCCCTAAGATCTTAATTTCAGGTCCATCTTCTACAAAAGATTATTTGCAAGAGAGATGTTGGCTTTTCAAGGTAGAAATACTGACAGAGACAACAGTGTTTCGGTGATTAAATTAGTAAAAGTGCTTTTGTTGTGAGGTAACACTCATGGATGGCTGGAGCTGCATCAGAGCAGCTTTGGGTTGGATTTTTCTGAAAGCTTCTTCCCCCAGAGGGTGCTTGGCACTGCCCAGGCTCCCCAGGCAATGGGCACAGCCCTGAGGCTGCCAGAGCTCCAGGAGTGTTTGGAAAACTCTCCCAGGGATGCCCAGGGTGGGATTGCTGGGGGGTCTGTGCATGGCCAGGGGTTGACTCTTGATCCTTGTGGGTCCCTTCCAAGCCAGCATATTTTGGGATTCACACTTTTATCCCAGTCTGGAGGTTCCAAGTGTTTCACACCTCGCATGGGGCTTGCAGTCAGACACCTCTGCACTGCTGGACTGTGCAGTGAAAAGTAATGGCAAAGTTATTGAAAATTTATTCAGTTATTGATACATTAAGTCTCCAAAGATAACAAACCTATTTTAGGACACTATTTTAAGGAAGAATCCCTGGAGCAGAGCAGCACAGATCACCTCAGAAACTACAAGGGAAGGAATTCAGGGTAAAAGCAGCTGCTCCCCTAATAATGAGACTCCCTCTGTTAAGGGAGGGATGTCAGACAAGGGATGTGAAACTGCTTAGCTTTGTTAAGAGAGTACCAGAGAGCTGGAGGGTCAGTGTGCCAGGCCAGGCTGGGTGGGATGCTGAGCACCCTGGGGTAGTAGGAGATGTCCCTGCCCATGGCAAGGGGTGGAATGAGATGGCCCTGAAGGTCCCTTCCACCCAAACCACTCTGTGATTCCATGAAGAGACCAAGGGAACCCCCAGGTAACTGAGGTGGGTGCCCATCACCCCAGAGCAAAGCCCTGATGAGGAACAGAGCCGTGGCCAAAATTAATGCAGAGTTTGATGTGGCCCCCTCAGATCATGGTGGGACACGATTACACTTCCACAGCTCTGCTCAAACCTGAGCAAATCACTGCCTTCCTTAAGGAGATGAGAAGGAATTGAAATCCTGGGGGTGGGCCTTGGAGGGCTCCAAGACCACTGCTTGCTGTTAGATGCTGAGCTCCTTAGAATAACAAACACTTTGTTATTTCAGCTTTACAGAGACTTTTATCTTCTCTCAATGCTGGCACTTTACCTTCACCGTCTTTCTCATTAGGGCCCCTTTCTTCTGTCTTCACTCCTGACTTTCCTTACACTGTTTGCACTTCTTTATTCTTGTTCCCTATCCGTGTATCAAAACTGTTCTGTTGAAGAGCAAATGTCTGAGAGTGAAGGGTTTTGAGCATCAAAAAGCACATTCGATACCCAGAAAGTGCAGCACAAAGGATTAAAAGAACTGAGTGATGCAGTGGAGATTAGAGAGAGCAGAGAATGCTAAAGACACACAAAGAGTGCAGGAAAGCTAAAATCACTTCAAACATTAATATCCTTCTTTGTCCCATATTCTACAAAAAAGTGTTCTGTATCTCAAGCTCGAATCTTTTATTCTTTTTTATTTTATTTCAAGCACTTCTCTGATAAGATGAACATCCAAACTTTTTAAAAATTAATGTTGTCATATGGGTATGGGTTAAAATATATATTTCAGAAATATAATACCTTGTGAGGACTTCTGTTAAACCAATAGTTAGTGCCTGAAAAGCACAATCATGGAAGTTTTAGTGCTCAAGACCATTAGAGAAGAAAAAAGAAAAGGGGCAGATGTAATCTTGGAGATGTGATGAGAATACAAGGGAAAATGGTTTGAATTTTTCCTTCTCATTTCTTTGTCAAACAATAGAGAAAAGAGCTTTTACAGGCTACAACCACCAGTGGATGCTGTGACACAGAGAAGGACATCCATGAGAGGTCTCCTTAAGGAAAGGAGAAGGAAATGTTTAGGAAGGAGCTGTGGGGGGTTTGGTTGCTGTTAGTTTGGGTTTCCTTGTTGTGTTTTTATTTGTTTGTTTGTAATTTTTGTTAGTTTTCACTTCCTCGACACAGTTGGATATTTTTGTCACTTCCTGACAAGTTTTACTTAGATGTTGTCCATCATCCTGACAAATTTCATTTAGACATTGTCCAGCTGTTCCTGATTGTGATCTATCCATTGCATCTACTGTGACCAAGAAGAACCTGATGAAAAGTTCTTCAACATCAAAAAAATCCCACAAAAATCAAAGCAAATGTCAAAAAAACCCCACAAAAACCAAAGCAAAACCAAGTAAAGGGATAAGGTGAAAACTCAGCTGAGGTTATACAGAATTTTAGGGACCAACAAGAAATTTAAGAACTTCAAGAGAGCTCAGCTGCAATTTCTCAATTCACTGGAGTTTCAAGCAAAGAACATGAATTGAGGTGCTGGAGCAGACAAGTCCTTCCCAGAGAAGAAGGACACCCCTTTGCAGTGGATCCAGCTCAGTGCACAACATCAATGTTTTCCTTGGAAACATCTGAAGATATTTCACCTGGGATGAAGGATGAACAGTAACTCCCATGAATGTCATGTAAATACGGAAAGAATTTTCTTTTTTTTGTTGTTTACCTCGAATTTATCTTCTCTGCTTCTAAAAACACAGTGAGGCCATTCCCATTATTTCCTGCCATGGAGCACGGCAAGGAAAATGTAATATTCCAAGCAGAACACGGGCTTCGATTGATTCATCACATCCCTTCGCTTGGAATAAAAGGGACACGTTTGTTCTCACCAGGGGAATGGGAAGGTGCCGGTTCCCCTGGCAACATTCGCTTAAGGACTTTTCCCTCCTTAATCATGCAAATTCTCGGCAATTCGGGACAACTGCAGCAGGAAGGTTCCACTCTGAGCTTGAGCACTTGAAGAGCAGAGCTCCACAGCCACACGAATTCAGCATTTGTTCCCTTAACCCAGCAAGGGTTAACTAAGAACGCAGTCCTGCATCCTGACTCTCTTTTATTTTCACAGCATCATTAAGGTTTGAAAAGAGCTCCAAAATCACCAAGTCCAACCCTCCATGAATGCCACAATTCCCACTAAACAGCACCCTTCTTCTTTTAAATAGCCTTGAAATAGCTTTTAAATACCCTTTAAATAACAAAAACCACATTTTGGTCAATGCTTTACCTGAGTTTGTAAGACAGTAAAGTTCTGAGCTATTTTAAATTCCTAACCCACGCCAGCACTTGTCTAACTGTCCCTTATTTCTCCCCTAAATCTAAATTATCTGCTTTGGCAATGGAGTCCGGGATTGTTTAAAAGGGATAAAACCCTGCTGAGTCGCTTGTGTGTTTTATTAAATAGTAAAACCCAGAGGTACAAAATGCCAGTCCTACACCCAGAATTCAGAAGTTTCAAGACAGATATGAGAGCCTGGAAATTGTAGCTTGTAATTAGAACTAGCAAAGACTCTTTCATCCCATTAAACATCACCTCCATTCTATTTTTCCAATATCATGTGATTATGTACTTCATTAAGGCAATTAGAGCATATTTATGAGCAGTCCCCTGTCTCTCCAAGCACGGCTGCCGACTGGGGGTAGGGGAAAATCTTATTTCCAGCTCTTCCAAAGCTTTTTTCCCCTCTTTCTGTATTTCAAAATATTTTAATTAAATCCCTGGGCACAAGTGGATATGATTTAGAAGGCAATTCAGGTCTTTAGGCCTACACAGATGTCACTTAAAATCATCTTTGAAGGATGACTTCAGAAACAACTAAAACGCCATTAGAGAGTAAATTGGAGGTGCAGGAGTAACAACCTCGATTATTTTGACAGCATTCAAGTCAAACAGCAGCTACAAGGAATGTCTGCCCATTAATGCTGATCAGCATTCAGCAGAAGAGCTCATTAGAATATCAGTCAAGCTTTTTGAACTTTTTTCAATGAAAAAGCCTCGATACAATGAAGAATTTGCGAGATGCAGATAAAAACATGAATTTTCATAAAGCACTAAACATGTAGGAAATGAATCTGATTCACAAGGTTAAATATGTCTGCTGAGATCTTCTCGCATGTGGCTCTGCTCTATTGAATTATTTGCAAGAGGTGTTTGATGGTTCTTTCAAACCTGAATAGTGCAGCAAGCAGAGTCCTGAAGTTAAGATGAAATCAAATATAAAACAAGATAAAATTCAGCCGCTGTCAGGTCTCTTTGCAAATTGAAACTTGATTTAGTGGCATGAAGAGGACGGAGTTTTTGCCACTAAATCTGGATCCCGTTTAGAGCAGGTGACTGTGGGAGGCAGCAGGGCTCAGTCCCTGCCGCAAACCCCGCACTTGGGGCAGCTCCTGAGAGCTCAGCGGTGATTTAGGATTTATCCCAGCGATCCATCACGACAGAAACCCCCTAACCCAGTGCTGGGGGTGAGCTGCTGCAGGCTCAGCTCCATTGCCAGCCCTTCCCCCCAGCAGAGGCTCCCCCATTTCAGAGCAACAGGGACCTGTCCTCCCTCATCATCATTTCCTCACAGCACCACAGAGCCCCTGAGCTCTCCTACACACAAGGGTGAAACAAAACCCCTTCTGGCCATTCCTGCTTCACAGGCACCACGGGGAAGGAAACAATACCACAGCAGAAAGCAAAAAGTGCAAGCTCTCATGGCAAAATCAACAGCCCTAAAGCACCACAGCTGCCCCGCCTGCACTGAGCTGAACGCAAACAAACCCCGAGATTTGCAGTGCTTTCAGACAGCCACACACACACAATTATTTTCAGGCTTTTGGGATTCAGAGCGAACTCTCTTAGCAAGCACCACAATTTTTTTTTTTTTTTTTTTTTTTTTTTCTTTTCAGTAGATGCTTCCCATAGTCTTTTATGCCTGTGCCAGCTGGGTCAAGTGATATTATCTCTGATTTCTGTGGCTACTTAAACAACTTACTGCATTCTCCTTAAACATGCAAAGGGTAAAGGCAGTGCAGAATCCAGATAATTGTGGCATTTTGTGGTTGTGAACGTGCTGCTGACAAAACTTCGAGTAGATAATGGAAATTTTAGAGATTATATAGAAGGAGGCAGTTCAGGAATTCAGAGGTAAAGGTAACCTAAGGCTTCACTGCTTCTACAATTCTAATTCCTGCGTGCCGTGCCTTTCCAGTTATTGTCACCGGGGTCATTAATCCCAAAGGAAAATAACCAGGATACTGCTTCCTGTGGCTACATTTTCTCTCATTACCTTATAAAACAGAATTGGCAGAGTTTTCAACCTCCAGGGAATTAGAATTGCTACCCAATCGCTGCGAGAGCGGCGGAGGAAAAGCACACGGGAATACAAAGCATCGCACAGCCCCCAGTTTAACAGCGACCAGGTCTACGAGTCCAAAACTGAAACTTAATTCTTCCAAGAGGCCCCCAAAAGCCAACCAAACCCCCGGTCGGGTTACTCACCCCTCACACCGCTGTTCCCACAGGAGAGCCCGTCCTGGGACACCTCAAGCCGCAAACAGGCAGTGCCACCCCAGAGGAGCCCGACCCAGCACCCATCCTCCTTCCCACCCTCCTTCCCACCCTCACGGGGCTGAACTTCCTCTCTGCCCTCCACTGGCAGCCTCAGCGAGGCTGTGGGGTGGAACAGGGCCTCTGCCCAGGGTGTTGGTTAATCCTGCTTTTCCCCATAGAAATCCCGACGTACACATGGTCACAGCCCCCCTGGGGCAATTACAGCGGTGAAATTCCCATCACCGTCTCTATCTGCTGGAGCAAAAGCACATGGCCACGAACCCTTCCCCTCTCTGCTTTCCACACCTCTTGAGGAAGTTTTGTCTGTAAGAGAGCAAGCTGAGAAGGTTTTGGATGCTTCTTTCCTGCTCGAAACTAAAATAAAACTATCTCGTTTTTCATTTGTTAATTGGAGCCATCTGAGGCAGATTTCTTGAGCTGCAGGAAGGGAGGTGATAACACAAAGGGCTGAGCTGCAGAGAATTGCTAGAAATGCTCTGGACGGGTTCCTTGGGCAGAGCCGGGATAGTGGAGTGGCACAAGTTTCCCAGAGAAGCTGTGGCTGCCCCTGGATCTCTGGAAGTGTCCAAGGCCAGGCTGGACAGGGCTTGGAGCAGCCTGGGACAGTGGAAGGTGTCCCTGCCCGTGCTATAGAGTGGCACCGGATGAACTTTAAAGTCCCTTCCAACCCAAACCATTCTATGATTCAATGATTCCAATAAACAATTTACCAGGTTTATGGAGGTGCTGTTAGTTGTATTTTTATTTCATCTGTTGCTGAAACTGCTTTGTGGAAAAGAGTAGAAATGTCAGGATCGGGTGAGGAAGACGCCCACTGCCACAGCCAGGATGCTTCACCTCTCTGAGGATTATTTCTGAACTCCAGCCTGGCAGTCTGTGCTGGAAATGAGCATTGCTCTGTAGAGTTTCTCAGGGAATCAGAGAAGACAAACTTTTCCCATTCCTTGCTTTTAATTCAGCAGGAGCAGAGCATGTGTCTGCTTTTATCAGTCAGCTCAGCCCACGGAGAGCCAGCGGGCCCGAGGTGACACCTTTGGGGAAGGCTGGCACCAGCCTTGTCCCTCCCCTAACAACTTGCATTTCTTTTGCTATTGAGCTCTTCACTTTCAGCATCCTCTCCCCCATCTGGTCTGCATTCTTAGACTTTTATATTCTAACTGTTGTGACAGAGGGAAAAAAAATACAGGAAAATCGGGGGTTTGGGCTCATCTAAGCACGCGTTCGAGTGTCAGCCTGTTTGCTGAGTGGTCTGTGTTGTGTTATTGAATCTCTGAATTGATTTTGGTCTGCAGCAGAGTTTAACTTCCAGCTGAGACAGGCAAGAAAACTTCTTTGGAAGGGAAAAATAAAGAAATTCCCAGAGGGAAGCCTCGGGGGTGGACTCACAGGTCGCCCTGGGGCTTATCTCTGCAGCTGGAGCTTCCTGAGAAGGACAGGTCCGGTGATGACATTCGGTCCCAACATCACCTCGGGTCAGGATGGAAGAGACATGTCCAGTGCAACCCAAAAAGAGAGAAAAAAACCCCAAACAAACAAACATAAAACTACTTTTCCGCCTAGATCTTCACAACATCTTTCAAGAAACAATAAGAACTTTCTCCACCAGAAAATCTAGAGCAGCTTAACTCTCACTTAAGCAGTAAATTTCCTAAATACCTTAGAACAGAGAATGGCACCAAGATTGCCTGCAAATCAGCTGGCACTTCGTAGAATATCCGTTTTTCCAAGAGCTCAGGCTATTAATCTGCTGGGTAGTTAGCAGCTTATCTCATTCTTATCTCCAAACCACTCTCCAAACCTGTCTGTAACGTTTAACTTCTCTAATCACTGAGGGTTTTAAGGGTGAAATCCAGGCAGAGATAACAACTGCCAATTGCCACATCACACAGCTTCCTCTGGCAAAGTAGGGGTGGAACAAGGACGAAAAAAGGGAAAGGGGTGGATGATGAGGAGGTGGTGAGGCTGCCCAGAGCAGCTGTGGCTGTCCCTGGATCCCTGGAAGTGTCCAGGTTGGACAGGGCTTGGAGCAGCCTGGGACAGTGGAAGGTGTCCCTGCCCATGGCAGGGGTGGAATGGGATGATCTTCTACCCAAACAATTCTATAATTTTATGACCAGGGTTAATAACTCCCAACTCCTGTGTCTTAGGCCACTCAAGACCTCAATTAAGTTTTTAATTGCTACAAGTCCATAGAAATCAGTCTTCATTCTTAATTTGCATTAAAATGGGGGGTTTTGGGTAGGCTGCACTGAGGGAACACCTTGGCTGAGGCTTCCCAGCCCTGTCTGGCCCAAATTGCTCAGCAGTGCTGACAGTGACTGATCAACACTGAACACAAGAACCACAGAACATCTCCTAAGGACGCTGCTCCTGTGAGACTTTCCAGACTCAAAATAGCATTTTGCCCAGAGTTTCTCAAACCAGATATTTCAAGCTAAGCAAGGAGTTATTGATTGTTGTCATAAAGTGTTGGTAGCTTTGAAGTGCAGCCCTTTTCCCAACAAAATGAGAAGTCCTTTTGCACATGTTCTTAAAATACGGGGCAAAGATGGAGAAGGGGAATAGGGAGGTTTATATCATCAAGGGCTGTGGTTGAGGTGTTTGGGTTTTTTTCTGTCTCTCTCTGCATACCCAGAAGACTCTGAAAACCTCGTGTTTTTCTTGCCCAAAATGGAGAATATTCAAGGTCAAACCTATTCCACCACTAACAAAGCCTGGATTTGAACCTGGTTCCCTTGTAACCTTTTGTTCCTGAGGATTTGGGGAGGACTCTCTCTCTTTTTGACCAGAGGTTCCCCTACAGGAGCATAAATGCCCAGAAAAATAGATGCAGGAAGGGTCTCCTCTGCCTTCAGAAAGGGCATTCACACAAGAGAATAGGTGTCTTTCTTTTTTCTTCTTGCTGCCTCTAACAAAGTGAATAAGGAATAACAAAAGTTTAAGTACCTGGAGATCAGCCTCTGATGTTCTCATTTTATTTTCACAATATTCTTTGACTTGAAAAAAAAAAGAAGGGAAAAGGTGAATAAAAAGCTGGAAAACTTCAGTTCTTTGTTTTCTGCGTATTAATGGGAGCAGCACAGAAGATTTTTCATTTTCAAAAAACACAAATTAATGTTCAAATCTTTCATTTCCTTTGTTGGGACATATGATATGACATTTTGTCAGTTACATACGCAAATAGGTGCAATGTATTGTTTGAATTCTCGATCATCTGGAGAGGAAATGCTGCTGACATTGAACTTTCAATACTGTGTTATTAAAAACCCACACTTTGGGGTAGCAAAAAAAGATTTTTTTTTTTTTTTCACTTCTTGTACAAGCTGTGCTTTTGTTCCCAGCAGACAAGCTAATAGTGTGTGGGGGAAAAAAGGGAAAAAATAAAATCTTGCGATTTTTCTCTCAGACCAAGGCAGAAAGAATAGGGCTGGCTTAGAAACTTGTATATTAAATTCCGAGGTCTAAAGGCAAACACGCCTTTAACTTCACACTGAGCAGAACGTGCTCTTGCTGCTTTGGCATTTATCACACGTTTGACAGTGAAGGAACTGCTGAATCCCAATTAGGGATGGGAAGATTTCCCAGGGTCCAGGCTTTTTGAAGGTTTTTTGCAAACTCGCTGCTTATTCAAACTTTATTAAGAATTTTAGGTAGGACTTTTCCTCTAAAACAGGTCACAGAACATCTGGAGGTCTAAAAACCTCTTGGTACCAGAGCACCAAAGGTTAGAGCTGGTGCTTCTATTTCCCTGAACATTTCTGTTGTCCTCTAATCATAAACCTGTAATTCAGCACAGAGATAAGAGGAGCTGGAAAAACTGAAGCTAAAGGTCAGATTGAACAGATGAAATGTCTGCTAGAAAGGTGGAATTGGATTCCTGGTGGGTCTGGATGTAGGCAAGGAGTAAACACCTGAAATCAAGGGAGTAGCAGCAGCATCCTACTGGGAGTGCCCATCCCTGGAGGTGTCCAGGGAATTCCTGGATGTGGCACTCAGTGCTCTGGGCTGGGGACAAGGTGGGGATGGGGCATAGCTTGGGCTCAATGGGCTGGGAGGGCTTTTCCAACCTCATTCTTGACCCTTTGAAACTCCAAAGGGTTTCAAAGCTTGATCACAGCTTGGATTCAATGATCTTAGAGCTCTTTTCCAGCCTCAGTCATCCTGTGATCCTTTGAAACTCCAAAGGGGATGGTCACAGCTTGGATTCAACGATCCTGGAGCTCTTTTCCAGCCTCAGTGATTCTTTGAAACTCCAAAGGGGATTGTCACAGCTTGGATTCAATGATCCTGGAGCTCTTTTCCAGCCTCAGTGATCCTGTGATCCTTTGAAACTCCAAAGGGGATGGTCACAGCTTGGATTCAATGATCCTGGAGCTCTTTTCCAGCCTCAGTGATTCTTTGAAACTCCAAAGGGGATGGTCACAGCTTGGATTCAATGATCCTGGAGCTCTTTTCCAGCCTCAGTGATCTTGTGATCCTTTGAAACTCCAAGAGTCTATTGCTGAAACAAGAGAATAGCAGATTTTGGACTAAAGATGACTTGGATTCATTTCACCTGACTTCACTCAGTTACGTGTTTGGAGCTTAAACTCCTCATGTGTTTCCTCCCCAGTGTGAAACTCTTTTGTTCTGGGTGAAGACATGAGTAAATCCTCCAGAGTGATTTGTTCCACCCTAAGATGATCTGTTCTGTTCAATCCTTCACTCTCTGCTGAACAGGGCAGGGCTTGGAGTGTAACTCCCCATCTGGAGAATTCAGCCTTTTACATCCTTCTACAAAGATTCTCCTGCTTCTTCTTTCACTTTCACCTTCATTGACATAAATCTCAATTAAACCCATTTAAATCCTTGACATAAAACCAATTTCTAAAATTGAGTACATTTTTGTAGTGAATAGTTTTTTTTTTTTTTTATTTTCCAAAAGGAAAATACCTCAAAAGGCACCAAATCCAACACAAGAAAGCTGAAAATTTTATATCTTGAATATTTAACCATTTTACCTGGGAAAGAAATCCCTCCACAGCTCTTTCAGATAAATTTAAGAAGGATTTTGAAAACATGCAAGTATTGATTAGAGCTGAAAATCAGAATTTCTGTTCAGAAGGGAATTATGAAATGCTAATTTTTTTTAACATTCCAGTTCAAACTGCTGAAGCATCAGCATATTTCCACATATGCCACATTTTTTATTAAGAATTTAATTAACAGTTTTAATTAAAAATACCAGTGTTTGGCTGGCTACATGTGAAATAACTGAGATGATGAAAAATGATACCAATAAATAATTTTTAAACTCAGTGAACCCCTCTCCAAAGCTGCACTGAGGAATGTTTCGATGATCTCTGTAATCAGGACACTCTTTTCCAATGCTTGATAGGGATTGCTTTGCTACAGGGTTTTATACAATGTTTTCCATAGAATCCCAGAATGGTTTGGGTTGGATGGGACCTCAAAGCCCATCCAGTTCCACCCCCTGTCAGGGACACCTTCCACTCCAAGCCCATCCAGCCTGGGATTGAACACTTCCAGCAAAATGAGTAGTTTTCAATAGAAAGGATTGACAAAATTCCAAGAAAACCTTTTAAAGTACATATTCACAGAGAAATAATAAATAGAAATTTAAAGGCATTTGGACAATGATAACAGGGAGAATTCATAAGTGGGTCTATGCCTAAGTCTGTGAAACTGGACACAGAATGCCAGTGATGACCCACAGGATTAACCTGCTGCTGGAATCTGAAATGCAGGGAGTTCTCAGAACTTTGGGCTTGTAAGCCAAAGCTTAGAATTAAACACAAGATTTGATCTGTGACCTCAGAAAAGGCTTCCAAACTTAGGTGCTAGAAGTGAGAACATGGATTTATAGTTTAAAGCAGAGACATGTTAAGTGGAGGAAAGTTTAGAGTTTAAGATACAGAAAAAAAATAAAAGTAGTTCCAGAGGTAAACAAGAAGTACTGTGGGTTTGTGTGCCATAACAGGATTGGCCAAGAAAGCTGACACTGTAGCATGAGTCCATAAGATGAAATATTTAAAGATTGGGTCAAAAACATAAATATCCTTGTTAGCAGTGTTTTATTGGTCAATAAATCCTCAAAAGGTCTCATTACTAGGGGTCTTGTGACTTTCTGAACCAGGCAGTGAAGATGTGAGCCGAGCTCACCCTTCCTGTCTGTGTAGAAGATAAGAACAATAAATTGCATCATCTAAAAAACTCAGAAGTCCAGTCTCCAACTCATTCAAAATACCTTCAAAAATCCCCATAACCTGAAGATTTCTCAGTGCCATTACATCATCTGTTGTATTTCTAGAAATACTTTTCCCAGGCATATTCTTCCTGCACCAGTCTCTCCATGCTTAAAATTCCACATAATTTCCACTGGTACTTTCATTAGGCCTGCAGCAAGAGGAGAGAGAGCAGTTGTTGCTGCTCTCAGCATCACACTTCCATCTCACTTTCTAGGCTTGAGCTCCTGGCCTGACCTGACTGCTAATATATTTTCATACTGTTCAGAGTGGTATTTTTCTCAATGAAACATGACCTACTTGCTTCCACCTGCGTGTCCCAACTCACCCTTGCAAGGCTTGTTGTGCTTCAGAGCTGTCAGTCACACACGTGGGGTGGGAGAGGGAATTTTGGAGCAAAGCCTCCACCTGCAGTTACCAGTGGTGGGACTTAAAGTGCTTATGGAGACATGAGAAGGGTTTGATCACAGCCTTTCCTCTGGGCCCAATTCCACCACCTGGATTCACGGATAATTCCTCTGCAAGGAGCTCTTGTGAGCTCAAATTGGATCTTTCATTATTGATATTACAAGGTTGGATGTAAGTGGATCTTTGAGGTAATGCAGGAGGGCAAAAGACAGGAACTATCCCTGGGCAGGTACCTTCCAGGATGGGAAGAAAAGCGTTGTTTGACCTTTGCTTCCATTGCTAGACCTGGATGGAGACCAGAGGGAGGAGGGATGAAGGAAGGTTAATGATCTCCAGTGCTGCCAACTCCTTGAATGCAGGATTCTCTGAAATCAGCTTAAAACTGAAAGAGACCAGGCTTAGATGAGATATTAGGGAAAAAATCTTCCCTGTGAGTGTGGGAAGGCCCTGGATCCCTGGAAGTGCCCAAGGCCAGGCTGGACAGGGCTTGGAGCACCCTGGGACAGTGGAAGGTGTCCCTGCCCATGGCAGGGAGTGGGATGGGATGAGCTTTAAGTTTCTTAAAAACCTAAACAATTTTGGAATTCTATGAAATCATGAGATGCCTTTCAAAGCAGCACGTGCTGATTGCAACATTTCAGTTCTGTGCAGTTCAAACTCATTTGCTTTGCACATTGAAGTTGTAGTTCGTGGGCTAAGATTAAAAACCTGCTGGTTTTACACGGCCCCAAGTTGCTCCCTGAGTTACCTCCAGCATATGGAGCAGGAGCTGTCCAACCACATGGGAAGAGTGAGGAACAGGCACTGAAGCAGTGACTGAGAATTAGTCCATCCCGCAGGGTCATTCTCTCCAGTTAATATCCTTTGTTATGCCAAATATGTGCTGTGCTCCCATTAGGGCTGGGGCATCCTCACTGGCACTCTGCAGTGGAAAGCAAAACCCTGGCTCTCTCCAAAAGGAGCTGCACTGGCTGCATCCTTGGAAACTCTGGCAGTGTTGGTCCTGAGACCACAAGAGGTAAGAATTCCAACTAGAGAAGAGCCAGAAGCCTGCAGAATTTTAATATCATTTAGAGGAGCTTTAATAAAAATGTGTCCGGGTGAAACATTTGAACTTTGATGACTAAAAGGGTCTTTAACTCTAATTTGCACTGATCTCTACTCTCTGGTAGAGAATAAGTACCTTAAATGTCCTGTAAATGTCCTGTAAAAACCCTCTTCTCCACAGTGACAAACAAAAGCAGGATGCAATTAACTCTGCTTTGAATAGAACTTGAAGACCCTTCACGATATAATGAAAGTCCTGGCTTTGAAAGTTCCAGAAACTTGAAAGCCTTCAGAACTAAATTTAGCAGCATTGCTTTGAGAAAATTATGGAAAGTTACTCTTACTTTTCTTTCAGAGGTAGATTTGTTTTGCTCATGTAAATGAATCCCTCGTGCCCAGTTTCTTGGAAAACTACCTGCTTCCCAAAATAGTTGTTTGCTTTCTTTTCTACAGCGAATAAATAACATGCATCATCAAAGAAAATTGCCTTTTCAATTGAATTAGAAACAGCAAAATGAGGCACCGTAATGATGAATTCCATTAAAACAAAGACTGCTGACGTACAAGGTCAAGGAAAAGTTTCCATAGTAAAAGCTCCTTTACGGGATGTGAGAAGCATTTCTTCTTTTCCTGTCACTCTCACAGTCACTTGTACCCACCTAGAGGAATGGATTTGTCTCCAAAAATAATCCCTGCAGTTTGAAATTTAAAATTAGTTTGGAATTAAAACCTAATGTGTCAATTGAGTGTTCAATTTCCGGTTAATATTTTAGAGAAATGTTGTTAAAACACTACTGTGGTAACAAAATGATGCAGGTTGTATGAAGAAGATTTGTTTCTTATTAGCTGGACTAGAAATTAATAAAATAAGCAATAATTTTGTGCTCTTTTCACTACTGCTCAATTTGAATGGATTTTGTCAAAGCCAGGTGCAATATTCTCTGGCTTCTACTTATGTTTATCCACAAGAAAGACACAATTCTGCAGCACAACGGGGTAACAGAAGCTCTCTCCAAAGGCAATCTGTAACTTTGGAAGTTTGTGAAGTCTGAAAATGATGTTTGCCATAAATCTCCAGGATCTCTCAGGAGCCAGCAGCACACAAGGTGTGTTATGGGAAGTCATTTTGGAAATGTATCTTCATTGATTAGGAGTTTTAAAGAACATGGGAATTCATTATACAAGTAACTCTGAACCTTTAGTAGATAAATCTTCTCAGGACTGAAAATTTATATCGAGACGTCCAGGAAACATAAAGGTGATTAAAGACTGACTAGAAACAATGTAGGGAGCCTTTCTTGAAAATAATTTTGTACTGCTACAAATGATTTGTGGCAGAATGGAGAAGGTGGATTACGAGAAATCCTGAAAAGTCACCCTGCTCTGCACACTGCTCTGTACACAGAGAATTCAGATCAAGCAGCACAATTAGTTCTCTTGTGAGTGCCTGAACTCCTTTGATTCAGCTGATGGTGGAATCCTCCTTGGATTCCTGATGGATCAATAGTTCCAGGCATGCCCAGTATGATTCTGCATCAAACAGCTTCTCTGGCCAAGGGTGCCAGAGAAGGGTTCAGAAAGGGCCAACACACAGGGCTGGGGTTGATGTTTGTAAATATGGAAAGCAACAACTAAGCATGTTGCAGTTCTGAAGCTTCAATATAAACTTATTTCTGTCTACTGAGTCACTGGCAGGGATTTGTTTCAAAGCTTTTCTAGTAAAGAAGAGGGGAGGGTGTACTTTACCAATCTCATATGAAGATTTTTAAAACAGAGCAGACAACTGAAAGTTCAAGCAAGAAAAAAAAATAATGTCCATTGTCCCTTCAGGAGCCAAACTCTGCCTCCACCAGGAAGCCATTTGCTGTCATTCAAGGTTTTCAGTGTTACAATGCACAGAAGCTCAGGATAGAGAGTTTAACCCCATTTTTGTGTCATTTATGGTTAGAAATTTTCAGGATGATTGATACTGGTGGCCCACATCCCAACTCCCTTCAGAGACATGAAGTACCACATTTCCTTGGGGTGTTTTAACATTTCCAGGAATGATGATTCCACCACTTCCCTGTTCCAATGTTTAACCCCACTCCCAGTGATGATTATTTCCTGCTATCCAACCTGAACCTCCCTTGGTGCTGTGGCTGTTTCCCCTTTTCCTGTCTCTTGTTACCTGGGAGAAGAGCCCAGTCCCTACCTGTCCACAACCTCCTTTCAGGGATAAGGTGCTCTCTGAGCCTCGTGTGAAAACCTTTTGTTCAAATGTCCTTGGGCTGCTGAGGATTTAATTCATTCCATTTCCATTATTACATGGTTTTCAGACTGGACCTGTCAGAGTTTAACCAGCTCGGAATGAAGAGCTGAGGTTTGCCTGCACCCACCTGTGTATATACAAATATACCTGAATTTTTGCATCATCAGTCATTTTATGAATGTTATTAGGTTTAGTTTCCTTTTATTGGAAGAAAAATGACATAAACAAGTGGCTTGTATTGTCTTTACCTGATCAGACAGCTCTCAGCAGCAAGCATCCAACTTTGCAAAAGTCATTTCATCTGTGGTATTTATTTTTTCTGTTTGCATTCAATTAATGGGAGCTTAAAATTTCCTTACTGTTTGGACAGAACTGAGTAAATCCTGGTCCTGAAAGTCCATTTCAGACAAGCCCCAACAAGACATAAATCAGGAGTCAACAGCATCATGCTGCACTTTTTCAAATCCCTCTGAATTCTCAGTCAGAGCACTCAGGTTTCTGTCTCAAGTGCCATATTTTTAACTCTCCCTCCTCTTACCTCAGATATTGACACCATTCATCTCACCACTTACTAATTAAATCAAATTAGACGAAGGCTTGATATTTGATCTGCTTGTGGATTAGCAAGAAAATAAGGCTCCAGCTATGACAAGAAGTTGCAATTTTCAACCTCCAGGTAAGCCCACTTGAGTCAATCATGTCACTCATATGCTTAAAATCAGGTACAGATCCTGTCTCTGCAGAGTTATGACTTGGATTTGCTCACAGGTTCCATGACAATGCTCAATAAATTAGGAGCAGAACATGCCAATATAAATATAGACATAAATATCTTTCTTTTTTTTCAGAAATATATATCATTTTGCCTCTTGTCCTTTGTTGTTATGATAAGTGAAAGGAATGTTTTAATAATTTACTGTTTGATTAGTGAACTTAGGTTTTTTTCTCACTTGAAATACTGCATCAATTTATAGTCACTGTTATTCTCTCTCCTTTTGCTGAGAAGTTTGCATCACATGCTGAGAAATAAATACTGTGTGTTGTTAATCCATCCAGCAGCAGATGCCTGATAGAGACTCGCTCCCTAAATCAAAACATGAACAAAAGCAACTTTGAGCACTGCCAAAGACACAATGGGGCAAATATTTCATTTTTCTTTTAGAAACTGGAGACTTTGGGGCAAATCTCAAACTTGCTTAAGTCTCCTGAGCCTGCAGGAAATTCCTGTTTGGCTCTTGTGTTTTTGCACTCTTTGTAAAGTTCCTGTTCATTGTTCTCCAGTTCAGAGAACCACAGAAGGATGGAATGGTTTGGGTTGGAATTGACCTTGAGGTTCCTCCAGTTCCACTCTGCCATGGGCAGGGACACCTTTTACTAGCCCAGAGCTCCGTTTGACCTGGTCTTAAAAATTACCAGTTCTTGGGAATTATGATGTGAATCCAAGCCCCTTTAGCATTTTCCTTCCTGCTGAAGCATTAATGCTCAGTGTGAGATATCCAAGGTTGTTTCAGCCTTCACACATTCCAGGATTCTTCCCCCAGAGGGTGCTGGCACTGCCCAGGCTCCCCAGGGAATGGGAACATCCCTGAGGCTGCCAGAGCTCCAGGAGCCTTTGGAGAGCCCTGCCAGGGATGCCCAGGGTGGGATTTGGGGTGTCTGTGCAGGGCCAGGGGCTGCCCTGGATGATCCCTGTGGGTCCTTTCCCACTCAGGAGGTTGTATAATTCTATTTGAACAGGACAGGACACTCAGAACAGCCCCTGGCAGCTCCCTGAGGCACTGATAGCCCAGAACAGTCAGATTTTCCCATTTTTTACAGCTCCAGTTATATGGGAAACAATTACCCTTCACCACCATTTATTTCCTAATAAAATGAAATTTTATCTTTTTATCATCTCTTCCTCTGGTCAGTCTTTACTCCAGATTGTGATTCCCATTTATTAGCAATACCTTCTTTCACTTGCCACCCCAAAGAGAGACAAGGATTTATGGCACATTCATCACACCAAATAAAAGAAGTACCCAAGCTTATCTCTGTTTACTCATTAAAAATACAGATCGAGAGCTGACTGCAGCTGAGATTTGCTGTTGGTAAAAGAGTGGTAGCAAAAAGAAAAGAAACAAGAAAAGGATTTGCTGCACGTGCCAGAGATATCACCCATGTGAATCAGGGCTGGCTGTGACTGCACCTGAGGAAATTGTGCAGCACAGCCTTTGATCCTTTGATTTTGGAGCTTTCCTTTCCTTCAAGGATTCCCACAGAAAGCAAAACAAAACTCCAAAACTCGCCAAAGGCCGTTTTCTTTTATTATCCATAAGTGGTAGATATTACCAACTGTGGCTCCATAAACTAGGGGAAGGAAAAAAAAACCTTTTCTCAGTCCCATCTGTGTAGTAACATTTTATGAGAGATATATTAATATATTATACACATTTATCCAGGAGTGAGAGAACGGCGACATAACTTTAAAAATCCACTTATCAGAGGGGGGAAACAGGCATAAAAAGCTGCATTTGGGAGGGAGGGAAAAGGGGAGGTTGGGAGGAAATGTGTATAAACATCCCTGTCTGGGGGAAACTCGTTCTGCACACGCTCCTTCTTAATTCAAGTCATCTCACAGGGCTTCATCACGTCAGTCCACAAGGGCCAAGGAATGTGTGTCCTGCTCTCCCCGCTTTATATCCAGAACAAATCTATTTCACAGAGCTAAATGTTGCTGCTGGTCTGGGAATATTTGTTAAATGGCTATAATGTGATACAGTTAAGTTATTTACCACTTGTGACTGGGGAGAAAATTGAGGTTTGTGAAATGCTGCGTTTCAAGAGCAAGAAAAGTGCGTTTATGAAAAGAAATAGTTCGGGTCTCCTTTGACATTCTCTGTTTCTTACAGGGTAAAAATAATGCATTAATATGCTTTTAATGTCATCTAGATTGGTAGGAATGCAAAGTTATTCATGTGGGAGGGGCTACACAAGCAGATAACTACACTTAGTAAAACCCATCAATTATTGTACACTGATTTTTTTCCAGAAGTGCCAGAAAAATTGTGTTGGTGCAGCTTAAACCCAAATGCTGTGCTGATCCAATTTTTATCAAGTCAAAAAAGTCTCTCTTTAGCATCACCACTGGTGGGGCTCAAAATCTCACCAGAATATAAGAATACAAACAAAAGCCAGCGTAGAAATCTCTCAAGCCATGAGGATGCTCCACTGCCTGCTGTTGATTCACAAGGTACCACAGAATCCCAGAATGATTTGGGTTGGAAGGGACCTCAAAACCCTTCCAGTGCCACCCCTGTCATGGCAGGGACACCTTCCAGTATCCAAGGCTGCTCCCAGTCTTGTCCAACCTGGCCTTGGGCACTGCCAGGGATCCAGGGGCAGCCCCAGCTGCTCTGGGCACCCTGTGCCAGGGCATCACCACCCTCACAGGGAACAATTCATTCCCTGTGTCCTGTCCCTCCATCCCTTGTCAATTGTCTCTCTCCATGTTTCCTGCAGCTCCTTCAGGCCCTGCAAGGCCACACTGAGCTCACCCCAAATCTTCTCCTCTCCAGGTGAACAACCCCAGCTCTCCCAGCCTCTCCTCCCAGCAGAACTGCTCCATCCCTCTGATCCCCCTGGAGCCTCCTCTGGGCTCTCTCCAGCAGCTCCAGCTCCTCCCTGTGCTGGGGCAGGGCTGGGGCAGCTCTGCAGGTGGGCTCTCACCTGGGAGGGGCAGAGGGACAGAATCCCCTTCCTACACCTGCTGGGACCAGCCCAGGCCATGGGGGGTTCTGGTCCCAGCAGTTTCTGGCTCTGTAATGAACATTTAGCAGCATTTTACCACATCAAGTTCCCAATTTAGCAATATTTTTTAGGCCTGATCTACACTGGATATTTTAGTGACATTATTATGCCAGCAGCAGCAGGGATCAATGCAGCAGCATCACCTCAGGCCTCCCCATACCTATTTATTCATTTTCTAATGACTCCTCATAAAGTCTGTTTCAATTCAGCAATTCAGAATGGGCTGTAGCAGGTTAAACACTCATCTAACAAAATGGTTTAATCTCCATAGTGATTATTGTTGTCTCCAGCAATACTGCCACAGTTACATGGCTTAACCCAGCCAACTGTTCAGTTGGTTTTATGCAAATGTCAAAAAAAAAAAAAAAAAAAAAAAAAAAAAAAAAAAAAAAAAAAAAAAAAAAATCAAAAATCACACTTAATCCTATGGCCGTCATGCCACATTGGAAAACAGTGATCTTTTTTTTCTTCTTTTTTAATGAAAGCTTTAATAATACTGAATATTTTATCTTCTTTATTTACTAATTCATGCTTCATCCAGATATTTTAAGCTGCTGAGGTGGAAACAGGGATATATCATCAAATGCAATGACGTTTTCCTCATTTGTTCCATTTAGGACAGCATTTCTCCTGCTCCCAACAGCTGCAACGCTCACAGGAGCGTTGCAAGACCTCAGTGAAATCTCAAAGGCCACTTTGATCTGGATTTTTGGAGGTCCCAGGGTGTGAAGCCTGAATTTTTTATTTATTTTTTATTTAAAAATATTACACAATTATTAATTGTGTGTGGCTAAGCAAGTGGAAAAGTTCATTAAAAGTCCCAGGTGACACCTGGTGTGTCACTCTGCAGGGTCAGACACGAGTGTGAGAGCCCACAAAGGCAGGTGGGCAAGGAGGAATCACAGCTGTCACACTTCGAGGCAGAAATCAATCCATAACAGCAGCAGGTTTGGACTGTGATGTTGTTGAGGAGCAAGAGAGCTAAGCAAGCTTTTAATAGGAGTTCCTGGGATTTTTGATAAAGATCCAGCCAGGCTGCTGGCTCTTGTAAAGCCTCACGTGATGGCCCCACGCCAGCTCACCAAAGCAGGGCAGGGAAGGCAGCAAGTGAGAGAATAAAGCAGGTCAAGTGCTGTGCCTCCACTAAAACCAGCCCTTCAGTGAGGCACGACCTCACCAAAGCTTGTTTTCCTCATCTGACACTGCAAACAGCAGCCTGGAAGTGTGGAAAGGCTTTGAGAGCCGTGGGGACAAAGCTGAAGGGTCATTTTGAGTCTTCTCTGTGGGAAGTGCCAAAGGGGTGATTGAACCGAGTAACTGGCTGAGCTCTGATGGAAAACAGAGCTTTTGATGAGGAATGTTTGCTCTTGGTTCCCTGAAAAAAAACCTGCACATCCCTCATTGTCCTCTGAAAGTCACTGACAGAAAAATCCAGTTTAATGTCCCCAATATTCACAACCAAACATTTTTTTCCCCCCCACAATTTGATGAGAATTTTAAGGAATATTGCAACATAAAGAGCAACTTGGCTGGGTTTTCTTCCTCAACATTGACCACAAGTCAGCAGTATAAGTGATCCATTTCTTATTTTTGGGAGTAACCTACAAGTGAGTTAGTATTGAAGGCTTCTTACAGCAAGAATCTGCTTGCAAAATAAATAATGGAGAATCTTTGCCTCCAGCTTCACCAGCTCACCACATCACCAGGGTCCTGCACCTCAGACACCTGAGAATTCATAGGGTATAGAGGTAAAAGCACTTTTCTCCTACAGCTGTGGATATACAGCTGGTCTGATGTACCCCAGAGAAGTTTAAATCAGTGTCAAAAACAGGGAGTTGTGTTTGACCAAACCCAACCATAGAAACGCACGAGCTCAGCAGTGAGGCCTAAGAAAAAAGATCCCAAAAGCAGGGGATTTTTGGAGGAGGAAGGTGGCCTCTGTGAGGGAGACAGCTGAAGGAACTCAGATTAACTGTGTGATGACAAGTAAATCACTGGAACTAAGTTTTGAAAGATGGCTCTAAGTGCGTACCCTGTATTTTACATGTTCCCAGCTTCACGTCTCAGGTCGTATTTCAGAAGAACAGAGCAGCTGAAGCACACTAAAATTATTCCCCCAGCCCTGGGAAATGCTAAATACTCTGAAAAAGAGCATTCCACGGTGGCAGTTGGAAGGAGAGCATGTTTTTGGCATCAATGTCAAAATCCTGTGCCTCAGTTTCTGAATCAGCACCCACTGCACCTTTCCCCAACACTGGGGGGGCATTTGTGCTGCCCCAAACTGCTGCCCAGCAGTCAGAAAAGTGATGAAAACCAAGCCATTTCACACTTGGGCTTCGATTGCAACCTCCACAAGGTCTGGAGGCAGAGATTAGAGTGAGTGTGTGTTAATTTTATGGGCTCTGTCCCTCAGTTCAGCCAGGGGAGCAGAAGCCCAGTGTGAAATACGGCGCAGGCACAGGGTGCTGTGTGTATAGTGCTGACAGTAATGCTGACAGAAACGAGTCCTGCAACTCTGCAGGCTCCCAGGGCTTCTCTGAAGCATTAAATTATTTTAATTTCACTAATATATAATGCACTCCCAGAAGTTTATCATCGGAAGAACGCCGGTGACTCCACGTTTTTGTTTCAGCAAGGATGGTGGTTTAAGTCAAACATAACCAGTAATTTACTTGGGCTTTTTTTTATGTGAGAGAAGGTTGTTAAACCTTGCTTAATACTGACTGACTGAAGAGCATTAGCAGCTGACAGCTGAGGTGCAGAGCTATTAGAATTTGGATATTTCTAGACTGCAACAGCTCAGGGGTTTATTATAAAACACTGAAAAAAGTTAGAAAGGAAGTAGAAGATTGACAGGTTTATTTTTTCTTTTTCTTTTCTTTTCCTTTTTTTCTTTTTTTTTAACTGGGCATTGTATTAAGAAAAGAATTAGAAAACCAAGTTTCTGGAAAGGTATGGCTTTCACCTGATTTATTCCCAAATTTACTGCAAGTTTTAGCCTGCTGATGGTATTTTTGTAGGTTAATTTTCCAGCTGTCAAACTGTGCTCAGCCCCAGGTGCTGGTGGCACTGGGAAGCTCTTGGAGGGTGGGTGTTGGGCTGGGCAGTGGCACACCCCCGTGTCCCCAGCCCGTGTCCCAGCAGCTGCTGGCACAGAATGACAAATCCCTGAATCACAGACTCTGTGTCACTAGAGGGTGTCACAGCCATGGGAAGCAGCACAAGGTTCTCACAAACCAGGCTCACACCAAGCTCAGTGAACCGCTGAAATAGTTTTTTCTTGCCGAACACACACCCCTCAGACCCAGCCGTGGTGATTTTTCCACGTTCTGGGACCCTCTGCTGAGGCTCCAGTCAGATATTGCACCTTTCCCTGTTCCACCAGGCACTCAAAGCTGCTCTTGATAATCCTATTAAGGGCTTCTGTGTTTATAACCTGTAATTAAACGTTGCCATTTGCAGTGCAAAGTATACAAGACAATAAAAGAGTTAGAAAGTGCTTAAATCCTCTCTTAAACCCCCAGCCTCTGACAAAAGGGAAAGCATTTGGGTTTTCCTCCCTTATATATTTCAGTCTCACGAACATAAGACTCTTAAATGGATTTAACAAAGCCTAACATAAAACCAGGTAGCAAAGCCTGAGCTCCTGGCCAGACAGCGATTGAAGATGATTTTCTTTCTTGCTTCCTTTGACTTCACAGGGTTCATCAAGATGGATCCAAACAACACAGGCAGACACCACATCTATCAGAGAGTTCTCAGTATTCATGAGCATTTTCTTCCCCCGTTCCAGCTTGTGGATTGCTTATTAGCTTTGCTGACATAAACACAGTGGTGGAGGGGGGGGTGTTTTTGCTGTTTGGTTAAGTGAATAGCCTGGGTGGAAAAACAACACTATAATTAAAACAAAACAGGACATGTATGTGTTGTAAACAAAAGGACTGGTGATCTTCTTCACACCAATCTTCACTGAGCTGCCATCTGTTCATTATAACGAGCTTATATTTCTCGAGTGCTCGCCGTCGTTTTAATTTCTGGTTAAGTCTGAACAAAATGAAGGGAGACTAATTTCTGCTCACTCATGAAATTGTTTCCCCATGAGACAGATATTCTTCCAACCCCATTCTGCCTGCCACAGCCACTCTGAGGTTCATAAAACCACAATAAGTTTGGGTTGGAGGGACATTAGAGATCATCCAGTGCCACTCCCTGCCATGGGCAGGGACACCTTCCACTGTCCCAGGTGCTCCCAGCTCTGTCCAGCCTGGCCTTGGGCACTGCCAGGGATCCAGGGGCAGCCCCAGCTGCTCTGGACACCCTGTGCCAGGGCCTCCCCACCCTCATAGGGAACAATTTTCTCCTAATATCCCTTCTAAACCTCCTCTTTTTCAATAGATTTGTTCAGTTTAATTAGGAACAGTTACTGCCAAAGGTACCTTTAAAGTGATCTTCAAGGAATTCTCATTTTAATTACGCTGCTATTAGTAAATTCCTGATTTGCAGCCAAGCCTACTGTGCTCTGCTTGTAGAGATGAGTGGCAGTGGCGGAGTGGGGAAGATGAGAAGTGGCTTGGTCTCTGCTTTGGTGAAGGCCATGTCCTGATTTTCATGGAAAGCCCTGATTTCCAACCACCTGTAGAGCTGCAGCCACTGGAAATGCTGGAGTAAAATGAAGGTGGCGTTGGTGCTCCTGCTTGAACCTCACCAAAAGCATGAAGAAAGAACACATGAATGCTGTACAGCAAAAGCATCAACAGCAAAAATCACTCTGCAAGTGCTGTTTGTCTCGTCACACCAAATTTAATTACAGTAAGGATTTAATTAGAATGTTTCTGTTATTCTACTATCTGTTTTTTCCACCTTTTTTTTTTTTTCTTTTTCCACTTGACTGATCGTTTTTTTGTTGTGCCGCTGTTCTCTTTATACTCTGAACCTCAAACACCTCCATGCCCTGGGGATGACAAATACTTTTAGGCTTGATTACTTGTAATGATGGATGCCTGCATTGCAGGCAGGGATGGGGAGCGATCTCTCCCCGTGTGCCCGTTCTCCTGTTCTCCTGCTCTGCCAGCCAGCTTTCTTGGAGGCAGCTGCCTGGCAGCCTCACCTGCCTGATCCTTGAGCATTGAGATGTGATTAATTAATGGCTTGTTTTCTGATGGTGACTTACACCATATATTTTGCACGCCACGGCGCTCTGGCAGGAGAGGAATAACTATCATTTTCGGAGAGACCCGAGTGCCATCTGTTTTTCCTGGCGCCGGCGTTCCTTGGGAAGTTACAAAGGTGGAGGCCCAAGTATTTTCTCCTCCACTTTCCTCTAAATCCTTGTCAAAGATAAAATGATAAGTTTTGAAACACTCTGCTGCCTCCTTTCCCTCTGAGGTGACACACACAGAGGTTACACCTACTTTTCCACAACATGATCTTACGTATTTTTTTCCTGTTGTCTGACAAAATCCATATGTTCCTGGCTCAGACCATCTGTCACTCTCAATTCTTTTGCACAAAAGTTTTTGATGCATTTCTCCCCTGATTGATTTCTTTCTATAATTGCATGGAGGGGCATTTGACAGAAGGAATTTTCACCCCTCACCACCCCAAAGCAATCTACAGGCACAGGTGTCCTCTGTGACCAAAGGCTCCAGGAGCAAAGAGCTTTCAGCTCCCAAGCAGAGCAGAGTTGGGTTTTTCTAAGTTGGCTGCTTTTTGGGTTTTTTTTTTTTCCCCTCTAAGAAATCAAAATATCCCTGGAAAACCAGCACAGAAGAGAAAGAGTTGTTTGCTCTTCCAGGATTAGGAGTTCCCTACCAAAGCCAAGTCCCAGAGAATTCAGCAACTCCAGTTATAACCACAATCATCAGGGTTTGGAAGCACCCCATTCCTTAGTGAACTAAAAATAGATATGGTTTTTAGTTATTTTCTCATTATTGGCTGTAGAAATGGAAAATCAGAGTGTGTTTCAGAAAGGAATTATATCAGAAAGGTTTATTTTGCTTCGTACTATAGCTGTTTGGAAATAACTTTTCCATATTCCCTGTGTTTTCCAGTTTTCCTTTGAAGCAGTCACTCATGGAATTGAAAAGAATATAAGTAACTTTTTAATTTTCCAAATACTATTTTTTCATTCAATTTCAATAATCACATTATTGCTTTTTAAAAAACAAATTATAATATATTTGTTCTTACTTTTGTTAGCTTCAGGCCCTGTGGAAGTAGGAGAAATTCTTGCTTTTGAAAGATGATCTCCACAAAAGAATTAATTCTGTCCCTAAATCTTTGGGTTGGACCTTCTGGCTCTGATTTATGGCAGTAAAGAGTCTGTAACACAAACACAGCAGCCAAAAAAGAAACAACATGTGACTAATTAAGAACCACTGAAGATGATGTTAGCAACCTGTCAGAATTTACAGTCCATTAATTTCAGTTATACAGTAGAACTACGTATTGCCACAGTAATAACAAATGAAATCCTCATAATTAACATTATTTCAGTACAGGGGAACTTTAATATATCATACATGCTTCTATGTCTGCTTAGTTCTGTGTGACATTAACAATCCAGGGGATAATTTATGATCTCCCCTACCAAAGGAAAGCTGGGAATTGTTGAAAGTAAACTCATGACCTGAATTCGAAACAATCTGAATTATTTATTGGGAATAATGAAAGCAGGAATGAGGGGAGTTGATGGGTTCTGTTCACTATCAGGTGAATTTTCTTCAGTTCGTGTTCTCAAACTGAAGCTGGCTCAGTCTGTCTGAATCTGTTTTACTCCTCTTACTCCTAAATTACTCCAATTCCTGTTCAATTTAATGCAGGAGAATGGTGAGTCCTCTCAAATTTTTAAGGATCTTCTTGTACTGCTATCAGCCACAAAATATCCAAATTCTTTGGTATTTTTAAGAGATGCCTTGTCAGAATTCAAGACATTCCTCTCCGTGCCCCAAACCCTGGACAGGGTCTGGGCAGCCCTGGCAGGAACCCAAAAACACTTGGGGCTTTGATCTCAGCCCATGGGGCAAATTACCAAGCTGATATGAGGAGTCACAAGTCACAAAAGTTTAGACAACACAGTAGCAGTAGTCATAGGGTGAAAGGAGAAAATTTGGGATTTGGTACAGGGGGGTTTAAAACCCTGAGATGGAGGGATTGGGGCGTGCCCTGTCCTTCTTCCTTCTTCTTCCTGACATCCATCTTTGAGGTGATGCTGGCATTTTTAGATGGGTTCAGAGTAGAAAGTCACTGTCTGACACAGGTGTTAGGGACTGGCACACAATTGTAAATATCTAATAGGTAGTTCATGGTATAAAAGACAGCACCAACCCCGTGGGAGGCAGTGTGCGCCTTGGACTGAGCTGCTGGCCAGAGCTCGGGGGTCAGACAGAAAATATTTTAGATAAGAAATAATAAACATCACTGAGAACACGAGCAGAAGACTCCTGACTCCTTCTTGGACAGCTGGGTTGGGAAAAGCAGCTTCCACCAACACCTGGGGTCATCTCCAGCAGGGAAGACCCCGACAATGCCTCACCCCTGTGAGAGCTGTGCTGTCCTTCTCCCCTCAGTTACTCCACACCCTCAGCTCTCTCACCCTCTAACACCTCTTTCTGTTGTGGACAGACCCTCTCTAAGTTTCCAGCTCTGCTTCATTTTCTTTTATGCTCATGTCCATTAAAATGAGGGGGGGGAAAGGAATTAACAACATCACCTTGGCTTTAGATGGGCCCTTTCTCCTTGCAGCTCTTGTTGGAATTAATGGGATTTTAGTTCCTATACTGGAGGGTCAAACAACACCATTTACCCAGGCATTTAAACACAGTAATTAGCAGAGACAGAAGTAATTTTTTTTTTTTTTTTGGAAATGTAAAGCTTTTTTCCTTTACCATTTGCCACATCTCAACATCTGCAGGTGTCCCACAGCAGTGTGGAGGGAAGGTAGGAGGAGGAGAATTAAGGGTAAAAGGGGTTTTTTTTTGGGGACCCACAATACTGACTGTCCTAAACCAGGCAAACCCCACCCGTCCTTTACAAAGGGTAAAGCAGCTTTCAGCTGAAAAGTTTCTAAACTGCATCCATCAAAGGTGTCTGTGGAAAGCAGTGCTTGAGTTTCTGTCCCATTTGCATTCTCTTATCAGGAACAGGGCCTGGCCCAAGAGATGACATTGATTTTGTTATAGACAAAATGAGGAGTTTTGACTTGTTAGTAAACAGCAAATTCTGCTGTTTTTTGTTTCACTCTGCCTTGACACAAAGAGATAGAGACAATGCCTCCACTTGGTGGTTGTCCCAAAGATGGGAGTGATATCCTTGTTGCTGCATGAGAATAAAGATAATGAGATAAAGAGAAGGCAGTTTGTGTTTCAGACACCACCCAGGACTCACCAGAAACTCCAGAAAGGTGACCTGCTCTGGGTCTGAGGGACAGAAAGGCCTGGGGTTGATCTTTGGGGATTTGCCAGTTGGTGAGAAAATGGTTTGAAAGGGGAGAATCACCATGGTGGGGGACTGATAGGAAAAGAAACGTGGCAGATTTTGCTCTCAGACAGTTCTGTTATTTCAAATGTTCCAATTCCTGGTGCAACTTAGCAATTAGAGAATTGTGGGTTCATTTAGGGTGGAAAAGCCCCCTGAGATCCTCAAGTCCTGCTGTTCTCCCAGCTCTGCCAAACCCAACAATGACACAAGCTCTCTCCCAGGCTCAGAAAGGCAATGAACACATCGTGCCCCTGGTGACTCTGATGCTGCCCAATGTTAAGATAATGAAAATAAATAAATAAAACTCAGTGCTGCAGTGCCACCACTGCAATTTAATGGCACAGCTACTGGATAATCAGATTTTCCTAAAACAGGAAAAAGACTAAGCTGAAGCACAAACAGATTTTAATGATTTTAAACAAACACGAATTACCAGAGAGTCACATTTTAAGTGCATTTCCCAAACCAGAAGAAAATTAGGTTTTTCTGACAGAATTTTCTAACACTTTGAACAGAAGGATGGCTGAGAGCACCCCACAGATCCTGTCTGGGCAGAGGTAAGGCCCTGGAGTGAATTATTAGAGCCAGGACATTATGTTCTGTAATAACCATGCCAGTTCTTGCTAAATTCCTGAAGGAGGGGAAAAGACTTCCTCCTGCTTTCTCCTACTGGGATTTGTTGGGCAGTTTTTGACATGAACCCTTGCCACAGCCTGAGCCTTTTTTATGCATCTCTAGGAGCCCCTATGCAATAAAATCATGAGCCAGAAGCACCTTCAGAACCCTCTTAAACTCCCTAAAAAGACCTGACTGTAAGATTGGCTGAAAAACCAGAACAAAAAGAAGACCACATCTTTTGAGACTCTGAATAAAAAGCAGCAACAAAGTGAAGCACATCTGGAGGCTGCTAATGAGTACTGGAGGCACCTTACAGACATGGAATGGAAATAGGGCCCCCAGTCTGAGCCCCAGATCTTGCCAAGCACAGAAACAGAAACAGCAAGCACAGGAGAGAGGAGAATTAATTTGTTTTTCAGCAATGAACAGAGAATTCTGTGGATTACAGCTGCTGCCCACCTCATTCTCATTTGACTTGTCCATTAAGCAGGGTGGAAAGAGGATCTGCTTTTTCCCTTTTAAAGAACAAAATGGAAAACTGCCCTCTCAGTTCTTTAAAGTCATTCTCTTTTGTTCAACCATGTCTTTACAGTCTTTTTATGTCAGGAATAACAATTATTGCTAAACTACACATTTAAAGAAAGCCTTAGACTTCAGACAGACATGGTCATCAAAATTCAGAGTGAGTGGTCTTCTGAACTTCCAGCATAAGTATTTTCTACTAAACCAAATTGTGCTGTTGGTCCCTTTGAACTGCCATTTCTGTGTGTTCACCACATGCAGAGGCACTCAGGGCACATCAGAGGAAATGTTTGAAACTGCCCAAAGATGCTGTCTGATTTTCCCATTATTTTTACTCACTAACATTTCACACATTGCTCCTGTGTGTTGCAGGCTGAGGGCTTTAAACACCTTGCAGGGGGTTTTATGGTGTTCTATGAATGCAGCAGTTACTTATTTAAGCTCTTTTAATTCCCCTTTCTATAACTGGGACTGTACAAATGAAAGGAAGTGCACTTCTTTATAAATCCCTGAATATGCCTGGGATGCTCTTCCTTCCTTCCTTCCAGGCATTGATGCTCAGATTTCCCTCTGCTCCCATCAAGCTCCAGCCCAAACTCCAATCAGACCATCCAGCAGATATTAAATGAGATCATTCAGCTTTACAGCTTAGACCTAATTAGACTATTGGATCATCAGAACATCCACATGGTGTTCTTTTCCTCTCTCAGAGCTCCACAGAGGCTGAAGACCTACAAGACTCCAAAGCTTTATTCACTTCCTATAAAAACTGCATGGAGAAACTGTGCACTTGGTGGTTTTGCTCACTGCTGTCCTAAAGAAGAAGGTCACTCCTTATGAAGAAAATATATCAGAAATTGTTGTTAAGGACACCCTGAAATGTCCTCCCAGAGGCAGGAGACAGAAGGACAAGAAGAATTTTGCCACGAGATGATATTTTGGGAACGTGGAAAACGATGGAATATAGCAAAAGCTTAAAAAAAAAATCAATTTATATACAGAGAGTCTGTGCTTCAAGTAACATTCCAGTAATAATCATTACATAATGGTTCAACCAGACCAGCAAAACATCTACAAGGTTTGAAACTGCAAGCTCAGGAGAAAAAGATTTTAACCTCAAAGCGTTCACATTTCTCCCTTTCCAAGTCAGCAGGAAGAACAAGAACTAATTTATGTTTACAATCACTCAGTTTGATTAGAAAGTCATACTTCAACAGCTCTGAAGATGCATTTTCTGAACATCCTCTTTTCCATTCAATTAATTCCAAATGATATTTGCCCAGAAAATGTAGAGCATGTTTAACAGCAATGGAGATAATGCTAAAGCAAGCAATCCCTGCTTAAAACTCGGGCTCCCTCCTGTCAGCATCCTTGCAAGAACATTACACCTTGATTCCCTCATTAATATTGTTCTGCATTAGCCTAATGGAAGGCTGAGGGCTGTGTGAGGCAGCAGAACCCAGCACACAAACAGCATTTTCCATATGGCACATTTCCAGCGACCTTCTTCATTTTCCTCACCACAAAACCCCCGTTTTTCAGGGCTGCAGGTGAGATTTTGCCATTTCCTCAAATGCTGAGCATCCCTGCCCCCTGTCTGAATCTTTTGGGATAGGGAGAGGGCTGGGATTTAGGATGCTGATTCTAATTTTAGTTGCACCAAGTGGCTTTTTGTGGGTTTTTTTGTGGGTAAATCACATCAAATGGGACATGACTGACACAAATTGAGGAGCCACAGCTAATGCTGAGAGAACAGGTATGGATCTCTGTTTGCATCTGCTTCCCAGGCTACTAAAACAGATCAAATTCAACTTTATTAGCTTAAAAAAAAAATACAGGAAAAATGATGAAGTTCTAGATGAAGTTGCTGAGGCTTTGGCAATCACAGCAAATACAGGAGTCAGCATTTGACTGTGTCAGATGGGTCACACACTAAAAATATTTATTCTCTGTCTCTCTGACACAGTGTCAAAAATAAATGAGGCTGGGAGGGACCTCACCAGGTGATTTTGGGCCATTTTTCTATGTTTTCCCCTGGATATTCAGTTGATCACGAGCCAAAATCTTAGCATTGTGCTCTTGAGAAGTGCTTGGGCTGGGCAGCAGCTTCCAGGAGCTCATCCCAGCTCAGCTTTCCCTGCTGGGGAGCTCTCAGGGACAGCCCCAGGAGAGGGAGAAGCTGAGAAAACACTTGAGGAGGAGAACAGGGAGAGCAAGAGGTGCCCGAAGCTGCTGAGAATGGTTCTGCCAGCTCTCAGGAGTCAGAAGCCAAGCAGACAGCTCAGTTCCTGGAGTGGCTCTTAACACCTCTTCATTCCAGTGCTTCCCCTCGGAAAGGATTCCTCTACACCCTGCAGAGCATCGCTGCCTTGCCAACATTCCCGGAGTTTAGCTAAAAACAGAGCATTGCAAAAAAAAAAAAAAAAAAAACCAACAAACCCTCTTGATTTTAACCAGAATATTTCCACCTTTTTCTTGTAAAAGGGCTTTTACTGCCCACGTGTGCAGCTTCCAAATGTCCTGCAAGGCTGGGGGGAAAAAAAATCCCGGGAATAATGACCCGGCGCAATTGAGCGCTGAACGCCACCCCCACAAAGTTTGCAAGCCATGAAAATTTATGGTTTCATAATGGACTGTGGGTTCAGTTTAATGGGTAAAATACAGCACTGCAAGGGAAACAACTGGAAAATTTCATGGCTAACAAACTTTGCAGGTGTGGTGTTTCATGCTCAGCTGCCCAGTTTAATTATTTCCAGGCTCGTGGAGATCCCAGCAGAAGATGGTGAAACCAACCATCTTTGGAAATTAGGTTCTTTGCTTTGAAATTGCAAATATGGCCAGCTGAAGTGGCCCTGCTGCAGGTAGAGTTGGGCTTCAGCTGTGTGAAAGAGAAATCCCAGTAAAATTAAAATATTTTGCTTTGAGATTTTGGCGTGAATAGAAAATATGAATTTGTGAGATTGTGAAAGAGGGGAAAAGGACACTGAGATTTGATGTTCAGCCCATTTTATATGATTACAGAATATAAATCACTCTATCTACCTGCTTCATCTTGTTAAGCATTTCTGCCTCTTTAATGTTGGTGAAATCTCTCCTTTTGATGTAGATCATGGGGTTTTAGCTCTGGATAAACCTCAAACACAAACCCAATATGCCATAAAATGGGATATATGTGAAAAAAAGTGATTGATTCAACAGCCACCAGAATTAACAGAAACCTTTCCATTGGCTTGAATCCTTTTTGGACCAGATCTTCTTATTTTTGGGAGCAGGACCTTTTATCCTCCTGCAGTGCAAACGTTTATCAGAGCAATTTTTCATCTCTGTGCTCCAGCAGGGACTGGTCTGGAGCCTGAACTTTGTCCCTGCTCTGCCAGCAGCACAAGCTGTGCCAACACCTTCAGTTTACAGATCCCTGTCAAGCTGTCAAACCAATCAGAAATTCAAAGTACCCCAGACCTTTTAAATGCTGCCAGTGTTCTGCCAGGAAATAAATTCAAATACGAGGAAGCTCTCAGAGTCAATGTCATTTCTTACAGTGAAAGGCCACGAGGAATTGATAATTCGTGTATTCTATTATTTTTCATTTACTGAAATTATAAACCCAGCATCTTTTAAATTATGTTTTCAGATTCCAGTCAGACAGGAACACTTTTATCATGGTGAGTTTCCAGACCTTCAGGTAACACTTGATAACAGGGTTGTTCCTTGTAGATTAAAAGGTTCACAAGCATTCTCCAGTGGCTCTTTAAATTAGAGGAGGGAATATTGGTATGTTACAAAATAAATATATATATGAGGGTAAATGGGGTTGAGAGGAAATCCATACAGCTCAAGATCAAGGACCCTGCTAAAGCAACTTTTGAACTGGTACTTTTGTAACCAGAGACTACCAAGGGCTCTCCAAGGGATTCAAAAAATTCTAATAGTGGCCAAAACCACCCGTTGAGAGCAAAATTCCTTGTCCTCCTTCCTTCCTGCAGGGACTGAAAGCTGTGTAGATGTGGCACTTGGGTTTGTGGCTTCCTGGTGGTCTTGGGAGTGCTGGGGGAACAACTGGACTCAGTCTTAGAGGGCTTTTCCAACCCAAACAATTAATGTTGGTTCTGGAGAAGTTACCAAGTGCCAACAGCAAAGCCCTGAGCCAGTGGCTCCCACCAGCACCAACCCAAGGTCTCCCAGCACTGTTTTCTTGGAATTTTGTCAGGATTCAGATCTGTCAGTGCCTCCACTACTCTGTCCTGAGAAATAAAAGCAAATATCATTGTAAAAACTCCTTTATTCAGTGCTGGGACTGCACAGAGAGACTTTCTTTCCGTGGTTAAAACCTTCTCTTACTTCCCTGGAGAACAATTCCACAGGGCCACGGTGCAGGAAAGGAATTATTCTGTATTAGCATAAGGACAGACATTGTTTTAAATCCATCAAAACACTCAATTCTCCTCAACTGTGTGAGATAAAATAAAGCCTCCTATTTATTTTTATTCCTTGAATCACAGGCTGGAAGTTTTCTTTCAGTTAAAGAATCCATTACCTCCCCCCTGCCTGTTCCTCCTGCTGGGCTGTGTTGCTTCTCTCTTACTGAGGGTTTTCTCCAGCATAAAAATAATGGCATTATTTACAAAAATGTAAACTTTTCGTGGGAAATGCATTATTTGTAAAGCAGATTTTGCCTCAGCCATCAAACTAGCAGCAGGAAGAGTTCACTTGAGCTAGACACAATCATGTTTTCTTACTTGACAGAAACATTGTTTGAAAACATGTTTGGGTTGTTTTGGTTTTTTTTTTTTTTGCTTGGTTTGGTGTTTATTTGTTTGCTTGGGTTGTTTTTTTTTTTTGACACAGATTAGTGGGAGTACTTTTATTTAAATACAAAAGTCAATAAGGGGAAGCTCCTACTTTCTGGAAATATTTCTCTTTCCAAGTCTGCACTTCTCAGCTGTTATTATTGCAATGAAAGAGTTGGGCACAATAATTTGAAAAAATAAGCAGTAAACACTCAATGCAGTAATTAGAGAATAAATCCTGTCCAAAATCTTTCCATTAGATTATTCCCTCTTTGTTGCTCAGCTTTATCCCATCCCTTCCTGCAAACACAGGCTGCTCATCTTCCTTTTAGACAGAACTTCAGAAATTTCAAGCTGTTTCATTTTAATAAATAAAGCAGCCCATCAGAGTTTTCCCAGGATCTCAGGGTGTGTGACAAAGGAAGGCAGGATAACGACTGAACACAGCTGCCAAGAGCTAAACTGGATTTTGTAATCATTAGATAATTCACTTAGCTCTAAAAATATCCATTTCTGAACAGCTTTTCAGGATCCCCAAAGTGTTGCTCAAGAAAAGCTCTGACTACTGCACTAGGAGGGTTTTCCCCTCCTTTAATAAATTAACTGTTTTCCACGAGAAATATCAAAATAAGACATGTTTGAGCTAAAAGCCAGTGACTGATTTTATCAGCTGTGCCTGAAGCAGGGAGCTGAACTCAGTGATTTTATTAGTGGGGAATAATGTTTGAATATGATGTGATCAGCTCCAGCCTCCCTGAGTCATTCCAGCATCAAACACATCCTAAGAAACAAGGCCCTGGATATAACCCTTATTGTAAATAATATAATGCAATGGATCTAATCCTCATTAGAAATTAATCTAGTTTCCACCTGAGCTCCTCCATGGAAGTTGCCTTTCTGAATTCTGGGAATTCTGCACAGAATTCCCAACCTGAGGGTGGCTCTTGGTGCTGGTGGTGTTGGATGGAGCCTCCCTCCCTCTGCCCCATGGGATGAGGCACAAGGAATCAACCCTGGGCTCATCTGGGATGTGCCACAGGCACCTCCAGCCAGGCTGGGGAGTGTATCCTAAATAAAAGTGCCCTGTGGGATCCCCTGTTCCCATTTTGTGGGGGTGCCTTTTGTGCCTCTTATGGTCTGCAGACAAAATCCCCAACTGAACTCAGGCCACAGAGAGCTGGACTTGATGTGGCTTGAGATTAAAATGGCAAATTGTGCTCCCCTTCTCATGTTTGCAAATATATTTCAGAGCAGCTGAGTAGAAGGATATGCAGGTGTGATATAATTTTAATTATTTCCTGTAATTATGGGGAGAGAGCACAAACGAAGCTATTCAACATCTTTTATTTAATGCCTTTGAAGGCAAAGATTGTACTTCTGGTCCCTCTCTATTGCTACAGAATCTGTGCTTCAGAGGAGAAACCCTTAAAATAATACATTATCTAATGTTTTGTTTGTTTTTAATTTGGAGTGATCAAAGTCATGATTTTTCTGTGTCCTTGATGCAAAAATATGTGTTTAAAGTATCTATATATAGACAGATATATGGATATATTCTGTGAAATCAACAGAGCAGGAACATCCCTGGGGTTCAGCCCCTTTGCCATCTCCACCAGCACAATGTTTTGGGCTGCTGGAATGAGTCTTTCCTTGGATACCTCTTCCAAATGAAGGAATGAAATGCTGATTAAAATACTGCAACATTCCCTCTATTTTAAGATCTCTTGCAATATCTGATGTTATAAAAGAAACACACAGTTGTCTGTAGTAAAACTTGTTCCGTCTCAATGAATTCCAGTCAAAACACTTGGTTGAAAACACAGAAATTCCAAATTAAAAACGAGCGTGATGAGTTGTCCCCAACCCTCTCAGCTTCTGCCGGGTTTTGGCAAAAGCATCTTTGCTTTAGGATTCCAGCAGTGACATCAGAGCTGGGGAGAAGGTGCAGATCCCCTTTTAGTGAGATTAAAACGAGGGTTATTTACTTTGGATGAGCGCTGTGAGTCATTGTCCTTCTCAATTCAGGTTTGACTCGCCCGAGGTCACCCGAGGCGAGCCCCCGGCCCAGCCCCTGTTTATGCAATAATTAATCTCGCAAGTGACAGCCCAGCCTAACGGGCTTACACAGAGATGACGCTTTAATTTGCTAAAATATTTTTTTCAGGAGGATTTATGCAGCCAGCACTTCAATATTCAGCTAAAAATAGCGGGAGAGAGCAGCGGAGCGGGTTTTGCACGGCCAGGTTTGGGGCCAGGTGCCATCCCAGGAGGTGTGGAGCAGAATTTGGGATGTCAGGGAGGCCAGGGGAGCTCTGCCCTGATCCCTCCATCGCAGGTGAGCCTTTCAGAGCCGTTCACCCTGAAAACTGATGGGAACTTAAGTCTGAACTGAGAACTAAGTGCTGAATTATGCAGGACTTTGCTGCCTCACCTTTACCTGTGCTGGAGACTGAATGGAATTTGCGGGGGAAGGACTTAATGTCGGGATTGTTGCTGGCTCAGCTCTCTCCAGAAGTGCTTTTAGGGACAACAACGACGATTTTCATCTATTAAAACATTTTAGAGCATCCCTCTGGCAACAAGCTCTGCACACATCACGGTCATCACCAACGTCACAAGAATTCAGTCATCAAAACGCACCGAGAGCAACGTGAAAAATAAAGATAAAAAGGCACAGGGTGCTATCTAGTCTCATCTTTTCCAATCAAACCCCTCAATTATCAAAATACTGAACTATTCTACAGAACACACTCAATCCCAGATTTCCATCTCCTTTCCCCCAGCGCTTAACTCTGTTGTAATGCAGAAATCTGCCTGGCTCTGGCTGTAAAGCACCTTCCATCCCCAAAAGATTCGCGCTTAATCAGCCACTTAAACACCCCCCATCGCAGGTGAAACGGAGCCAGAAAAGCAACCCAAAAACTCACAGCCCGCTTCTCCCACAGATTTCCACACAAATAAACCCAGGGGGGTCGGCACAAGCTCCTCCAGGTGATTCGGGAGCCTCGCCGCGTCTTTAAGAACGTTTTAACATAAAATTCTTGCGAAACAAAACGCTGATTGTTTTTAACCTCCGCAGCTGAGTAGATTAGAGGGGGCAGATGCATTATTGGTTTAATCACAGCCACGAGAATAAAAGCGCCTCGTATCTCGCTCCATTAGGATTTTATATTGCAATATTCAGCTGCAGTTGGCCATCTCGGGATAAAAACACATTTGGCACAAGCAAAGGTCACTTCCATCGAACCTGGCGCAGTAATTACAGCGGAATACCAAATGTTCCTCAGGGATGCTGCACTTAAGGAAAAGCTGAATGAGCTGGGAAATCCCAGCAGCAAACCCGGGTTGACTCTTGGGGGCGATGCCTTTGAGCAGGACGGGTCCAGGATGGGAAATGAGACAGCTCCAGCTGGAAATTTCGCTTTAAACCAAATTAAAAGTGCGGACCAAAGGGCTTAGATGCATTTTTGAGCGTGTATTACCTTTTTTTCCATGTCTGGCTGCTCACGAGGGTCATTTCTCTTTAAAAAAATTTCTCCAGCATCCACTGCCTGATTCCAGCGCTGCAGCTTCCCGAGGAAAAGAAAAGAAAAGAAAAGACCAAAACATAAACAAAAAAAACTCTCAAAACTACAAACAAAGAAACAAAAAAACAAACAAAAAGGAACTGGAGGAGGAGCACACCCATCACCCCATCCTCAGGGGGAAGGAATTAAGGGATGAGGGAGAGGGAAGAAAAAAACCCAACCTCCTAAAGTTCCCTGGCCAGCTTTAGGCCAATCCTCTCACTTAATTATGGGATTATCAACCTAATGGTGTTAATTAATGTTAGCCCCATTTTAATCGATATCTGAAATAAAACTGATAATGGAGGCAAAAGTTTTCCTTGAGGGATTTTATGATTACTGATCATTAAAATCAGGGATAGATGAGGGGTTGTCAGCAGTCCATGGGCATCCAGGACTCCTATAGCCCAGCCTTACATTGGGAACTTGGTTTTTTTTCCACCAGGATGTGAGCAATTAATGAGAATTAAAGCTCTAATTGTGATTACCGACAAAATTGCCCTCGGAGTGAGGAGTTGAGGCTCCTGTCCCCACCCTGAGAGAAGGAGAGCATGGCAGATGTTGAATAAACCTTGCTCAGGATGGTTTGCAGGAAATGTTTGTTAGATAAACACCTCTGAAGTGCTGCCCTTCAGAGGAGCATCAGTTCAGGCTCTAATCCCTGCTCTGGGTGGGTGACACAAACACAAACCTCTCGAGCTGGTAGCAGAGATGGGATTATCCAAAATCTCTGCAGGATGTGTTGCCCACTGAGCTGTTGGTATTGTGGAGTATAGGTATTTTCTCTGAACAAAACACCTATTTGTTTTTTATTATGAGTGATAATAATAGCCATGAACTCTATTAACAGATGTGCTTTTTAATTCTCTGAGCCCCTCAAAAACTGTTCAGTCACTGAATTTCAGGTCTGACCCCTCCCAATGCTCACACTTCATTTTCTTTATGGAATCCCAGAATGGAAGGACCTTAAAATTGGTCCTAAAATTAATTGGAAGGACCTTAAATCCCACCCAGTGCCACCCCTGCCACGGCAGGGACACCTCCCACTGTCCCAGGTGCTCCCAGCCCCAGTGTCCAGCCTGGCCTTGGGCACTGCCAGGGATCCAGGGGCATATATATATATATAGCTGCCCACTATATATGTACTAATAATAATATAGTAATATATAAAACAAGAGAGATCAATTTTTAATTTATTCTATTAAAAATAGAATATCTTTCCCATATATGTAATAGTAATAATAATATATGTGTAAATATACATATTAATATAAATACACATATACTGTTAAATGTATATTTGTTATATTATTATTACTATATATGCAATAATAATAATATAGTAATATATAAAACAAGAGAGATCAATTTTTAATTTATTCTATTAAAAATAGAATAATATCTTTCCCATATATGTAATAGTAATAATAATATATGTGTA
>VZRH01004772.1:499778-512143 GCA_013397555.1 Urocynchramus pylzowi | reverse complement strand
TATATATATATATAAAACAAGATTGATCAATTTTTAATTAAAGAAATTAAGACTTTACAGCTGCTCATCCCCACGAAGTCTCCTGAGGTTGGATTGTCACCTCCCAAATCCAAGTGGCTCTGCAGGTGGGGGTTTCACCTCTGCAAGCTCACCTGGAGGGCACAAATCCTGCCCCGGGGTGGGTTTTATCTCCCTGGAGCAGGTGCTTCTCTTTATCTCTGTTTGTGCAGCATCCAGCAGGCAGGAACATTCCTGGGCAGGACCTTGAAATGCAGCAGAGATGTCCCAGCTGGAGGGCAGGGTGAGAAGAAGGAGAACACACACTCAAAAAGTGATTTTTTGGGTTCTAGTTGAAGGGATGTAAAGGAAGAGTGGAACTGTGTAGCGTAGAAGTGCTTTGTATACATAAAAATCATTAATTTTAATAGCAAAAAACTATGAGTATAAAACCCAATAAAAGTATGAAGCAATGACATTATTGAGCTATGGCTGTATAAAAAACTCATTTTTGTAGCACCAACGACATCAGGGCTCATTCCTACAAATTATTTCCACAAAGGAAGGTTTCATGATGCAGCATCTCACTGGGAGCCAGCAAATTGCTAAATAACCCTGACCTTGCTGCCACCAGCATCTCTGGAAAGGAAGATCCTGAACTTCCCTTCCAAAAGCTCCCTGCTCTTCACCTGGTGCTCCATTAAGTGATCAGGTTCAGAGAATATCCTAAAGTGCTTCATTTAGCAAGCTCGTGGCATATTAATTAAGGCTTGTGGTGAGTTTTTCCCCTTTGAAGAGCCTGAGTTGTGTGAATTAAATCTGTGAAACTCACATTTCCCTGAGCTTTTCTCTCCAGCTCCCAGCCTCGTGTGCCACTAATCCCTTGGTGACAGCTCCTGCCCCTCTGACTGAGCATCTTGGGGTGCTCAGCCTGCAGGGACAGCTCTTGGAGAGCTGTGGGCTTTTATGAGCCATGGGAATGCAGCTTCCAGCTTTGGAAAGGGCTGCAGAGGAGTGGGCAGTCCACTGCCCATGGCAGGGTAATCAGAGCTTGGACAGAGCTCTTGCTGCCACAGCCAGAAATTCAGATTATCCAACTGCTCCCCAGCACTGGAGTGACACTGGGAATGGGCAGGAGGCACAGAACTGGCTCAGGAGCCAGGACCCAGATGGCTCCTGCTGCTCTGCTCAGCAAATCCCTGGTTTTTTTTCATTTCAGGGGTTGGCAAATCCAGGTCTGTGTGTGCTCCACCCCCTGCACCACAGCACCAGAGGATGGGGGCTGGAAAACACAACCAGCGACATCATAAAGCTCATTTTGGGGTTAATTTGGGTTTGGGGTTTGTTTGTTGCGGTTTTCTTTCTTGTAAAAGCTCACTTGTTTAGTTGTACTACATGAATCATTTATGAGCACCACAAAGTAGGCAGGCAATATTCAAATCTCTGAATCTGCTGTAAATTTGGGCACCAGTGGAAGGTTGGGAATGGCTTGGCCAGGGCCACTGGCTCTTGGAAACCCTCACAGCTACAGCTCAGTTTGGATCTGAGTGTCCTCAAAATACTTCACTGGAGGAGGCAACTCAGAGATGCATAAAACAAATGGAGTCTTTATGAATATATTTCAGTCTGTGATTAAATTTTTGAGTTTGTCAGTCCCTGGGGTGGTGAGTGAGAGGACAGGAGCAGCAAATCCACCTGGATGTGCTCTGCTGTGTCTGGAGCTGCTTTTCCAGGAAGGGATGAGCAGATCAGGGAGCCCCAGATCTCAGTCAGGGACTGCCTTGGCAGATCAGAAGTTAAAAACATCCCAAAGTGAGAATCTGGAATTCAAGGAACAGGTAAAAATCTTGAATGAATGGGAACTCTGAATTCCAGAGGTTAAAGGTGGTGGATTTGTGCATAGGGAGTCAGAGCTCCAAGCCAAGCTGATACCTTGGAAACATTTCTAACAGAATTCTTGGTACAAAAATCCCAGCTCCTGTAAGAGGAATCGTGCCAGCAGCTTTTCCAAGGTACAATTCCTATCACAGGAGCTGGGATTTTTGTACCAAGAGTTCTGTTAGCAATGTTTCCAAGGTATCAGAGCTTGTCCCTGCTGCGTTTGTACCTCTGTGTGCAAATCCTCATGGTGAGGGGACCCCAGGGTCCCATCCAGGCTGATTAATGACCTGATTAATTACCCCACACTGGAGAGGGCAGCCCTGAGCTTTAGGGGAGCTGACAGTTCATCCATTTCCTTGGTCCCAGGCACTCTTACCCGGCCTGGGACACCAAATTAATCTGCACAAACCATCCCCTCTTATGCCTCTTAAACCATCTCCACAATTCCATCACCCTGAGAAAGAGAACCCTAATAGAAAGCAGCTAATCCTACAGCCTTTCCCCTCCTGAGGCCTCTCCCAGACAATTCCAGCACCATCCTTATTAATCCTGTGTCCCTCTGCTGGGAAATGTCTTCGTTTCCATATCAGCACTGCCACAAGGAGTGGTAGAATGTTGGGATTTTCCTCCTTCCCCTCCACGGGAGGAAGCTCTTAAATAAATGTGGCAAAGAATTCCCTTCTCTTGTTTTCTCCTTGTCCACTTTATGGCCTCCATGAGAATTGCTGCCTGCTACATGGAAAAATGAAATAATTTACAAAAAAAGAAAAAAAAAATAAAAAGAAAAAGCAGGATCCTCACTGTGTGTCTCTGTAGTCACTCTTTGGAATGTGTTTCTCTGGAGTAAAATCAGGTTTTGAGCTCAGAGTAATAGCAAGAGCATCTCTCTGTGGTGGACTGAGGTGCTGGATGCTGTTGTGACAAAAAGGATCAGGTAAAATGAGACATTTGGGGTTACTTACAACCTCCCTTTTGGCCTCCAGAGCTGCAAATTAAAAATATTTTAATTTTGGAGTGGTGCAGTGCCCACACTCTGGGGATGTGGCTGAGCCTCTCCTGCCTCACAGTTACAGCATTAATTGAGTTCCCTAAATTGTCCCAATGGGTTCAAGGCAGAGCTGGGTTTTGTCTCTGCCTTCTGCTCCCCAGCACTGTCTTTATGTCACCCACACTGTTCCCAGGACAGATTTATAGGGACACACACCCATGGACAGGGGGGATTAAATACACTTGTCCCTGCAAGGTGATTTTAAATAATACTGCTAAAAATACAGATTCATTAAATAAATGAAAAAAAAAATTAAAAATACAGATTCATTCCTTGGAAAGGAATACTTAATGGGAAGGAAACAATAAGTCAAACATGTTTTTATATAATTTTTAGGGAATTGGGGGATGTAAAAGGGAGGGAATATATAAAATGAGTTGTAGACTCCTTGCAGAATATCCAGCAGCTCCCTTGTAGTGTCCCATTGCTTTCACTGAAGGGTTAAAATAAAATCCAGTGGTTTTCTGATCCCTAGGTACGTGGGAATTGATCAGAGCAATTCCTCATGTATGAACAGAATCTTCTGGATAAACTCACTGCAGACACTGAGGGCTATGAATCTGCTACAGACCAAACATTCATGTTTCACTTGGGTTATTTAAACTCATATTCACCAGGGTCTAAAAACACTTGTCTGAAAGCAAGGAAAGTGGTTAAAAATTAAATGCATTTCTGAGACAGTCTTGTCTAGGTATGTTTTAGTGACAGGAGAACATTCCAATACACAATATATTAGAAATTGAGTAAAATAAGACAGGAAGAAAGTGATAAAGCACAAAAAATGCCAGTGCACATACATCTACAAGTATGTTTGGATCCAAGGGGTGTCTGGGTCATGCAAAAATCCAGGTGCTGCTCTGTGTTAATCGTGTTCCCTTCCCCAAAAGAGAGCAGTACCTGGAATTTCACCCACGGCCCATTCTCCCTCTGTGCATTTCATGAGATCAGGTCAGGTCAGACCTGCCACCCCCAAATAATCATGTTACCAGTTGTACATGAATTTATGTCTTCATTTAAAATGTATTCTCTGTATTATTGAAAATATTCAGTATTTTGCAGCTCTCAGCAGCTCCAGGCAGGCACAGGGACTGTGCAGGGCTGGAGTTCAGTCACGACCAGGAGGATGGAGCTGAAACCTGCCCCAGGTGAGCTGTCTTTAATCTGAATTGGGATCTGGACTCTCTTGAAGTTGCTCAGCTCTTTATCCACATTGAAATTCACACTTATTTTATTTCATTATGATCATTTCCCTTTCCGAGGAGATTGGTCCAGACTAGGGATGGAAAGAGTGGCAGCAAAGCTGTGTCAGCACAGGCAGAGGAGAAGGCATCTCAGTTCTGAGCTGCTTTTAGCCAGAGCTTTCCCATCTTCCTTTCCTTCCCCAAATCCCCAATTAGCATATTCATTAACCGTGAGGTGCTGACTGCAGTGCTCCCATGCTGGGCAAGAAATCGGGGAGCTGCAGCTCAGCTGAGCTTGGATTAGACTGTAAATTAAAACCTCGGGCCACTCTTTGAAAAATTCATGGAGGTTCAACTCTCTCTGAGCTGATTTGGTGTTATTTTGGGTTGTGGGTGTGCCCAAGACCCCATGGCCCCAGAGTTGATGTGCAGAACGTGGGACCTCTCTTCTTCCAATAAACCTGCAGCCTGAATCCCAGACAGGGACATCCTGCTGATCTCCTCAGCAGCAGATCAGGGAGTGGAAGGTGATTTTGGGAGGAAAATGGGATTCCCAAGCCAGGGAGAGCCACAGGTGCTGAGCTCCAGGAGCGCTGCGTGCCCAGGTCTGAGCAGAATTCCTTCAGCTGGGCCTTCTGCTCTGCTTGTTCATTTCTGGATGCATGAAGTGCTCCTGAAACTTTTGGTCCTTGTGGCACCAAAGCACTGGAGAAGAAACCAGAATAATGGAGCAGAATAGGCACAGAAAAATCCCAAATCTCAGGGATCCCTTTGGTGTGGGATGGCATGAAGGGAATGGAATAGTGTGAGCAGCCACTCTGAGCATGCCACCACTGGGATTATGCATTTCCTCTCAAACATGGGAGAAGGGAGATGTTGTGCTGGCTCAGAGCTGGGATAACTTTTCCCAGGGATATAAAATGAGGTGTGGCACAGCAGCAAACCCATCCCTGCTCCCTCCAGGGTGTTATCCCAACTGGAGACCACCACATCCCCCTGGAAGAACTCCTAGCTCAGCCTTGCCCTTGAGATGAAGGGTTCAGCCTCCCTGCAGGAGGTGGCCTGGCAAAATTAATTGATGTGTTTGATGAGATGATTCACTTGCTGGTTTGTCGACAAACGAGCTCGGCCAAACGCGGTGGCTCTGTGAGGAATCACAACCTAATTAATCCCATTTGAAAACAGAGCAGAGCAATTTGAAATCACACTCGTTGCCTCTGTAAACACTGACCACAATTAACAGGGCATTCTTCACAGTTATGGATAAATGGGGAGATATCCAGGCAGCCGTGGTGCTCAGTAACTTCCATCTTTCCAGTGATCCTGAATTAGTGCCCTTTGGAGAACCGCTGGAGAAATTCAAATTAGGAAATAATCAAGAGCCTCGGCAATGTGTACATATGGTAATATGGAATGTGTTACACAATTAAGTCAATGTTAGCTCAAGGAAAACCTTTGGAAATCATTCACTGCTCATGCAGTGCCAGACTGTGGGACCTCACAGCCCCACATCCAACCCTGGACCTTCGTGGCACAAAATTCATTCGGATTTACACAACTTCCTGCTTGATGTGAAGGGGGAAACTTCATTTTCCTTCACCTAATTTTTAAAATATTTTTTTAAAACCCAAATCAGGTATAAATCCCCAGCTCTCAGCTGGATATCCACATAAAAGCTGGATACAACCCTGGTAGCACGTGGAGGGGAAGCCAGGACCCTGAGTGCAGGTCCTCAGTGTCCCCTGGGTGGGGAGAGGTGGCAGAGGGACACCAGGGATGGGCTGTGCATTCCTCAGGTTTTCATCGGCCCTTCTGACAGCCTGAGAGTGGAAAATACAGATTTTGGGGCAGAAAAAGCCATTTTGAAGGAAGGATGAAAACAAACTCAGAGTGAGACAGTGCCATACTACAGTGATCTTCCCCTGGGCCACAGGCAAATGTTCTGTCTAATCTTCAAATTTTTTTCTGACTGATTTGAAAAATAAGTTTCATTCCAGAGCTGTGCTTTTTTTTTTTTTTTTCTTCTTTTTTTCTCCCTCCCCTCTTTTTCAGCTGCAGAGATTTTATGATTTGTACTAACCTTGAAGATACAAAACAAAATATGTGCTAATGATATTCCTCTCTCCCAGCTGGTGTTGGCAACTCTTTTACTGCTCCACAGGACAAGTGCAAGTACAAATGCAAATACCAGAACCTTGTTGAGAGCAGAGTGTCCCACATTTCAGTGGAACCATTGGAACTACAAGACATGTAATAAAACAGTTTCTGCTCTGAATGAATAATTGAGCTGCTTCTGTGGGGAGGCCTCTAAAGAACCATGTGGCAGAATGTTTTTTAAGGCACTTATGAAAGCCATCCCACCTGGAAACCATCCCACACACAGAGCCTACGTTGCTCTTCCTCTCAGCTTGCTTTAATTGCTCCTTCCATGGCTGTGCCTCGGCTGAATGGGGAGGAAATTCAGCAGGAGACACGAAAAGCTGTAATTATTTTTAAGGTAGAGCAAGATTCCGAAATCAGAAAACGCCGTGGAAGTCGCTGGGCAGGTTTTTTTGTTTGAGAATTCTGTTCATTTAGCAAAATTCCTTCTGAGGAGATCAAAAAGATTCTCAGAAGACTTTAATGCCTGGACCTTGAATTAAATGATGGAGCTCTTTAAAAGCTCACTGCCACACCCCCTCACCTCACAGGTGCTGTGGATGACACCCATCCCAAAACATTCCTCCTTAGGCAGGAACTATTCCTCAACCATCTGCTCCAAGTCACAGAGACCACAGCAGAGAAGAGTTTTTACATCCAGAAGACACTTTTAAATTAAAAAAAAAAAAAATTAAAATCAGTCTTTCTCCTTGAGATGTAATAGAGAACAAACCCACCAGCAGCAAGCACAATTAATATTACTAATGCTAATAAAAAAATAATAATAATAATGGTAATTTTGAGAGTATTTGTGACATAGAAACATTTCCCAGTGTGAGAGATTTGTCAGGAAAACCCAACCAGCTGGAAGTTCAGCACCAGTCTCCTGACAGGGGCTGAACACCCCTCAGAGGTGCATTAGGCAGCCTGACTAACACAGAGAGTAATTCCCATTCCAGGGTGTAAACTGGGAGTAGGGACCAGCCTCCCTAGCTCTGGGTATTATTTATGCCAAAGTTAGAGTTAGAGGGAAGATATAAAAGCCTCCAAAGGCTTTCCTCCCTGAAATGCAGACACTCAGGTGGAGAGGGATATTTCACTGTATCCTTGGAGGATCTGTTTGCTTCCAAGGGCTACCAGGGAAACTGGAGCAATCCAGTCAAATTCCACTCTTTTTTCCTGGATAATATTCCCTAGAATAAGTGCATGCAGTTCTGCTTTTTAATTCCAGCAATGCAGATGTTTGCTGTACACGGGACAAAATGATGTCAGTGCCAGATTCCTGTTCCCAGGGAGCTCCAGATGAGTGCACACAACGTGCTTCAGATTCCCCCATTTCCTCCAGTTCATTCATTGCTTTATTACTCAATGCCTGATTAGCAATCCTCATGCTTAATTGCCCTCTAGCTTGCATGACTTGTAAACTCTCTGGTTAACACCACTTTTCCCTTCTCAAAGTAACACATTGACATGATCTGACATCTGTGATTTACCTCATCATTATCTCTTTTTTTGTTTGTGGAGAAAAGGTTGCAGACACCAGACTTGAAATTTTCCCTTTTCTTTTTTTTTTTTTTTGCTAAGGCAAGCAGTGCAGAACAGAGCATAAAGGAGAGCCAGGATATATAAAGAATCAGGATATAACATTGATGTGTTGCAGGGAATCTTCTTCTATTATAGCACACACAAAGTTTCAAGAGATTTCAGCACTGAAAACTGAAAAAAAAAAATCAGTTTTGGGATGTGAACAGTTTCATTCTGGGTGGCAAAAGTTTTGCAGCAGCTATTTGAAACAAAAAGGGATTCTATTAATGCACAGAAGTTCAGCCCATCCATTAGAGGTTTTCCTAAAGTTTACTGCTGATTTTTGGTATTTTCTTTTTGGTTTGCTCTCTTGGAATGAGCAAAGCTTGAGGTCATTTGCAGCCAAGGGCACGTGGATTTTTTTTCCATCCACCTGCTTTACCCCTTTGGATTTTCTGCAGCCTGTGCTGTGATTCCATTTGTTAGGGAGCACCAATTTAATTCCCAGCAGCAGCAGCAGCAGCAGACTTTGCAGGTAGATCCTTCAGTGAGGCCTCATGCTGAGTGTGGTGCTGCTCAGTGTGAGTAATGACACCAGGATTTGGGCTGCTCTGGTAGAGAAATCAGCCATTCTGCTGACCCTGGAGCAGCTTCATAATTCAATTACACAAGAGAAAAGTAGATCTGTAGCTGCAGAAGCATGTTCTGCAAAGTCTACATAAAAAATAAACAACAAACAACTCAATAAAAATGAAACAACAACAACAACAAAAAAATAAAAACCCTTACACAGCAGCACAAGAACAGCCTCCCTCTTAACAAGCATTTTGTGCAGGATCCTTTCCTCCAGCACTGACACAAAAACAATAAAGATCTCATGGCTGGTTGATAGTTCTGCCTTTAGGGGAGTGGAAAGAAAACCACCCAGACAAGAAGAAGCCTTATGGCAAGTTCCTCTCAGGCTCATGGACTCCACAGATTGAAGTGGCTTTTGCCCTGAAATATTTTCTAAACTATTTCCATAAAGGGTTGGCAGATCAGCTCCATTCCCCATCTTTTTTGAGGCAAACAGAGTCTACCAAACACTGCCCCAGCAATAAAGCTGTGCCCAGGATGCTCAGGGCCCCTCTGCTCCTGCATCCTTCTTTTTATTTTCCCACCTCCCCAGCACCTCGAGGGGCACCTCTGTAACACATCTGTTCACTGCCACTGCTCCTCTCTGTGTCTGGAGCTGGCTGCAGGGGTTTGTGTTCTCCTCAGAGCAGAATTCTATCAGATATTAGGGATTAAATATCTCCCAAGCTGTCTGGAGAAGACCCAGCTTTTCCTAAGCTCCCACCCAATGTTGGTATCAGGTTTATTCTGCGAGCTGGATTTTGTGATCTCCCATTTCAGAGCTGCCAACATGGATTTTCTTGGAGTTTAAGAGCCAAATTCACTCCCTTTTTATCTTCACAACCAACGGCTTAATTAAAGAACCAAGATGTGAAACCTTAGATTTTATTTTGGAGAGAAATGAAGGCCATAAAATCATGGAATTGTTGCAGTAAGGTAGAAAAATCATGAAGAAAGGCTTCATAAAAATCAAGCCTGCTCTCCTGGAATCAGTGGCTGGCCTTGTCAAAGCCAGCACTTTGCAAGTTCCCATGTGAAAGCAATCCTGGTATGAACAGTTTGTTAATATAACAATCTATTTCCTGGGTAAAAAAAAAAAACAACTTACACCTGTAAACTGTTTTTACACCATTAGACAGAGAAATGAAAACTATCTCCTACAAACAACCTTTCCTACATGGACACACCAAGGGTTTGGTGACCAGTCAATACAGGATAACAACTTGTTAGTAACCAATAAATTGGCAAGAAAGCTGCTGAGAAATTGGAGCCACACACAAGGTCTGTAAATCTGTATAAAAAGGAGTTGTGTGAATAAAAAATGGCCTTTTCTCCATGAAGAAAATGGAGTCCCATGTGATTTATTCCCACATCAAATCACTGGAGGGTTTGGGTGACTGACAAAGAGCCACAGCACCAAGGCTGGGGTGGAGAGAGAGCTTTGTGCAGCACTGGGTGTTCATAGCACCTGTGGAAATGATGCCTTTGTTTCACTAATGAACTCACTGGTGAAACAAATCTGTCACCAGGGCTGGCTGGAGAGGTTTCCCCAAAGCCTTCTGACATCTTCCCAGGGCAGCACAGAAAAACTGCCCCCACTATTTCCTCACACAAAGAACATCATAAAGACCCTGCCTTCTGAGGAGAAAGGTCAATTTCCACACCACATCCCCTGAAGTACCAAATCATGGACATTACTGTGTGGTGTAAATGTGATTTATTCCCTGGGCACGTTGTCACTTGGGGTCTGCAAAGGTATTTGGGAATTCACCTTTTCCCAGGTTTCCCTTTCCCTGGTGTATTTCTGGGTAACAATGTGATAAATTAATGGCAAAGCAAAATGCTTTGTTTTCATGTCATGAGGTACATAAAAAAGAAGCCTTTGATCTTGCCCCTCTAGAGCAAATAAACTTCAAATTTGTGAAGCTCATGGATAAAACTTGAAGTTTTCAGAGAAAACAGCAGAAAGAAATGGAAGCATTTGTGCTTTTGCAGCAGCTGGTCTGATCTTGGGCAAAGGATGGAAACACAGAGGAAAGTGGTTTTGGATGGTTGGGAAATGAAGAAAATGAAGGAGCAATTCCCTGCTCCGTGGACTCCAGACCCCCTGGGCAGACTTGTTTGTGCTGCTCAGTCCCTTGGTACATGCACAGTCCATAATATCCATTTAATATGGTACTGAGAAGGAAATGACAGATTTAGGAGGTGCTGAGATGTTTTGGTAACAGGACCACAGGAGCATCTATCTTACATAAAAGAGAAATACAACCTGTCCCTGCTGGCATTTTGCTTCTGTGTGGGTGGATATGAAGAGCAAAAACATATCTTGAAAATACAAAAAATCTCTGCCCTCGCTCCTTGGAGCTGCTTCTTAGCTGTGCACAGCTCCTTGTTCTACCTAATGGTGGGGTGGGTCCACCCCCAGTCCCAAAGGCTGCTGCCCCAAATCCTACAGGGAGGTGTCTTCCTCTCTCCAGCCCTGGATACCAGTTTGGGAAAGTGTCCAAGTGTCCTCTCCAGCCTGGAGCCTGATTTTAGCAAGGAAACATTTTCCCAGTAGCCTGTGAACATTCAGCATTGGTGGGAAGAGCTTTGGGTCTGTTACAGACACCCCTGAGGGTGAAGTTCAGATTTCACCCCTGAAATCCCAGGTTGTAGGAGCCCTGGGAATGGCTTCCCCTATCCCAGGTTGCTCCAAGCCTGTCCAGCCTGGCCTTGGACACCCCCAGGGATCCAGGGGCAGCCACAGCCAGGGCCTGCCCACCCTCATGGCCAAACACTTATCCCTTATAGCTGATCTAAATCAAACCTCTTTTAGTTTAAAACCAATAATCCTTAACCTGCTGAAAAGTTTGTCCTCCCACCAACTGCTGCTTAAAACAGGGAATTCCCTGTTTCCAAAGATGTTCTCCCACAGCACCATTTGGGATGGAACAGACCTTTAAGGCCACCTTTAAGCACCTCTTTGCTGCAGCCCTGAAGGAACTGTCCCAGAGCCTGGGGTTCAAGCTTAGTTTGTGCACTGACATTTCTCTGTGGATCTGCTGAGCCTGGGATTTTTGGGAATTTTCCTGCTCTGCAGTCAGGTGCAGGAGCCTCTGAGCTACAAGCACGTGCTCTTGTGTTATTCCTGCACTGAATCCCCGACCTTCAGCTGCTCTTTTCTTCTTCTACAGTAAAAATTCTGGCTAATGATTGGACCTGATAATCTTACAGGGCTTTTCCAACCTTCAACATTCCAAGATTCCAGGGAGAACAGTGGTTCTGCAGTCTCTCCTCCAAGGCAGAGAAGGGGGGAATAACAGAATCTGCCTTTAGCCCCTGCATTTTGTACCTGTCTTGTCCTTTCTGTGTCCATGAGTCACCTGCCTCCCACCAGGTGTAATCAAAGACCTTTCCTTTCCCCCAGCTGATTTCCTTGCTAAAAACACCCACACTTCTGCCTGTCCACTGCTGAAAAGGTCTTATTAGGATCACTCATAAAAAAAAAAAAATATCTATATTCAACCTACAAATAATTGAAATCCTATTTCCAGCTTTCTGGATGCATAAATCACTGTCCTGCTCAGCAATCCAAACCACAGCCAGGAAAAATCCTGATCCTGAAGGACAACAAGGAGGGGAGCACAAGTTCTTATATCTTTCCTTGGTCCGGTGGGAAATATCAGGAAATGACACCAGAGGCCTTTTCAGTGTCAAATAAATGGGAATAAAGCACTTTGACTCATGGAAAAAGTGGGAATGAAATTGAAATTGTTGGAGAGGAGACATTCTCTGGGATCTTGAGATGTTCTCCAGTGAGATTTTGCCTTAAGAATCCAACCTAAGGTGGAAGTATTAGAAGATTTAAAAATATATCTGTAGATTCAGGTAAGGAGTTATCCATCTGAACTCTAACTGGGTCATAGTTCTTGCAAGGTAATGGAAGTTGCATCTTGGAAAATTATATTTTCATTCCTTCTGTTTTTTTTTTTTTTTCC
>VZRH01004772.1:452667-499772 GCA_013397555.1 Urocynchramus pylzowi | reverse complement strand
TTTTTTTTTTTTGTTCCATGAAGTGAATTGAGAATGAATTCTAAACCTGGATTTAAATGGTCCCTGAGATTGAGTACAATGTCTGTTTGCCAAGCCAGTATGTCCCTGCTGAAAATCAGCCTTCCCAATTAATATGTATTTATTCATTGCCTTATTTATTTATTTATTGCAAGGACAACTTTCTGGAAGCTCCTGGAAAACGTTGCAGCAAATATTGCTTTACTCCTTACCTGAGCTGATGCAAAAAAGAGCGACTGGAATGTAAATGCCATGCATTATTTATTATCCAAGGGTTAACTCAACAAAGAAAGAGATAAAGATATTTACATTTGCTAATTTGATACTGAAGCTGAGCTGATCACTGGGGTTCTAAAATTGCCCAGGCTTTTATTTTTGTGTTCCCTTGGAGCTGTCACTGACATTCCCTGATTTCTCTGCCCTCTGCAGAGATCCCTCAGGAAGATTTGTCAGAGCTGGATTAGATCCTGAGCAGGGAGTTGTTCCAGCAATGCCTGAAGGACAATTAGTGATTGTAGACACAAATTATTGATACAGTTTGGGCTGGAGACCTTCCTTGTCCAGGATAAATTTGAGGGGTCTCTGTGGACTACCAAGGTCTCTTTGTGGGCTAAGAAGGGTGTGAAACCACTGGCCAGCATTATTCAGAAGATTTAATATTGCATAATACAACTTTTAGAAGATTTTTCTCTGGACTGAGGAAAGAATAGCACATCTTTTGTGCTGCTTGAACTATTTTGGTATAAATAAATTATCTGGAATATGAGGATGGTTTTTTCCTGTCCAGCACTCATTTATACACTCACTGCTTTCTCTGGGCAGGGATTGCTTTTGCCTAACTTCTCCACATTTCCACCTACAACTTTCTCTCAAATTCTTAATCTCCAAACCTTTTATTTTCCACCTGGCTGTAGCTCAGATGAATTATGATGATTTGCTTTCTTAAGTGACATTTTCCACCTGACTCTCTCCAGAGCACTTCTGCATCTTCTTCCTGAAAATTTTAAATATTTCTACTCATGCAGAGCCTTGATCTGGCCCAAATTCTGATGTGGATTTGCCTAAATCATCTACAGTGATGACTTTAGGAAAGAGAAACACAGGAGACCTGGATTATCCAAAATAAAGGCACCCACCTGGGTGATGCTGCTCCAACCTTCATGAGATGTTCCACACTGTGGAAAAAGGAAAGAGTGATGAGGAGAGGCCTCTGTTCTGCCACAAAAATCTCTCTGTTTTTTACCTGAAAGACCTGGAAAACAGCTTTCCCCTGTCTTCTCCCAAACTGCAGGAATTCCCCCTGACCTGCAGAGTCTCTGCTGGGTATTAGAACTTTTGGGTATTTATTTAAGTTACTGCAACAACTTTAATCCTTTCTTGCTTGTCACAGTAAATCAAAGATAAAAGAGAGAGATACTGCTATGGAGAAATGATAATCTTAAAAAAATGATGTTTAATAATGTGCTCTGAATTGTCCTGATGGACTTTTGGAGGGGACCTGACAGTGAAAGGTGCCTTGGTCACCACCACGAGAATGGGTGAAACTTTCCTCCACAGGGGATGTGCTGGACCCACCTTTAAATTCAAATCAGATCCATTTTTCAAATCACCTGGGAACTCTGTCAGACTCCTTGGCTACATCAAAGGCAAGGCAAACCTTTATCTTCAGTGCTGCTGAACATCAACTGAAAAAACCTCAGTGGGCAAATGTGCAAAATTATCCCTTCAAGCTCTCGGCTCATTTCAAAGAAGTTTAAATTTCTCCTTGCATCGGTGCATTTGTTTTCTGCTGTGGGTTAACTTTTCCCCAGTTAATTCACACGAGGAGCTCTGGAGCTCTCCCTGTCACTTGATTTTGCAAACAGGTTCTGCTCAGACCATTCACAGCCTGTGACCCCACATGAGGATGAAAAAGGGATGAGAATTAACCCCTCTCACACTGCATCTCATTTCCAACCACAAAGAAGAACTGGAGGTACAGCCTGAGAAAAGGTTTTGTAGCTTATTTTCAATTTATTAAAAAAAACCACCCCAAACTCTGTCAACATGACATGAAAATTTGTCTGAGCTTTTGGCAGACCTAAAAATAATAATTAAGCTTTCTCTTGGAGTTGAACAGAATGTTCCTTTCAAATCCAAAATTAAACACCCTTTTCTACTTGAAAGCTTGCTTAAACATCTACAAATGAGATGAAAATACATTTAGGAAATAAACATTGAATTAAAAATTATGTTGATTTATAGCAGGAAGTTTGGACATACCTGAGGTTTGGGGTTTACTCTTTGGGGGATTTTTCCCCCACAGTTTCTTTTGACCAAATAAACCTGGAAAAATGAGCAATTCAATAAAAGTTTCAGATTCTGAGATTTTCTTCAATGGCCCATAAGAAAGGTTACACTGATTTTTGATCCTTGGGGTAGAGAAGTTAATACAGAAATACTGATTTCTGAAAATGCTCTTAAAAATATAAACTGTCTGATAAAAAATTATAATTGTGGAAGACCTGCACTGAATCCTTCATCAGTGGTATCCCAAATTTCCAGTGAAATTGGGTCCTGTTCTACCTCTTGGGGCCAGAAATCCTAAACCCCCTGGTCCCCCCAACATCCCCAGGAGCCTCTGGCCATTGTGGAGTGATGGGAGCAAGGAAACTCCTGGTAGGAGAATTTCTGAGGCAGGATCTGAGCATGGCCCAGGACTGGAAGGGAAGATTACAGCACTTGTGTTTTTCATTGGAATTGAGGTGTTCAGAAGAGATCCTGGAGCCAGAGAAATCCCCAGGTGTGGGTGGCAGGTTTAGTGGAATTAGGAACAGGCCGTGCATCACAGAGGGATTACAAAGGAAAGTGCAAACTGCACCAGCAAATCGTTCTGAAATTTTAAAAAAAAAACCCAACACAAACCTGTCCCTTTCCCAGGAGCTTGGAAAAGCCACTTTTGCCTGCAAGAAAATACCTGCCAAGTGACAGCATTGAGCGTGTGGATGCCGAGCTGCCTGATGCAGCTAAGCCCTGGGAATTTGAACAGTTAACAGCTGGACTAATTAGAGAGCCCAGTATTATTGGGATAACTGATCACCAGGGCTAAGCAAGGTTATTTTGCGAGTAATAGATTTGACTTTGCAAAGAGCAGCGGATATTTGCAGAGCTAATGAAAACTGCGCTTCCCAAATTAAAGCGCGAGCGGGCAGGGAAGGAAGTGGAGTGCACCTAATTAAAAATGCATGCCAAGGCAGGGAGGCAGAGTCCAAGGGGAAACAAATGGCAGAAAGCAGATTTGTCTGCAATAAATGCAGAAGGAGGGATGAGGCGACTCGGGGTGCCCAGTCCCAGGGTGCAGTGGTGGAATCGCCATCCCAGCTGATGCCTGAGGATTTCAGCTTTTCTGTTTTCCATCTCTTTGTAACCCTGCAGTTCTTTAGTGTGTAACTCTAAACTCCACACACAGTGTGAGCTGCTGCTTCCCCAGTTTGGGCAGACACAACAATTCCTCTCCAGGCCTGGCAATCAAGGACACCTCACTGCCTCAGGCCTGAGAGATGGGAACAAAGTGAGTTGGGGGAGCAAACTTGGGGTCAATGACTTCATTACCTGGAGCTGGAATTAGAAAATTAACCCCCAATAAACAAATGGACCAAACAAAAAACCCAAGACCCCTCATCCATTTTGGGTGTAGCCCCTGGGGCTGCCCCAAATGTACCTGAAGGCCCTTCAATAAATAGAACAGCTTTTTATTGCCTTAATTCTGTCTGGCCTCTGTTTTTAGGTAGCCCCAAAAGGCATCACTGAGAGCTCTCAAACCACAAGCAGATGTGGCCCTGCACAGCCTGGGACAGTGGGAATGGGGGGATGTGGGGGAAAGTCAAGCTTGGTGATCTTGGAGGGTTTTCCAGCCTCAGTGATTCCGTGATTTGGTCGTGGCTCCACTCTGAGCAGAACCTTGGGGCTGCAGGGCTGGCTGACCCCAAACACAGCACGGGGCATTGGGCACCTTACAGAGCTGCTCCCTAAAGACTCTGCCTTTTCACATGCAAATGAGCTTTGATTTAAACTCATTAGCATTTCCCTGTCTAAGCCCTAGGTTGAGTTATTCTTAGACTCCTTTCTCTTGGAGGAATTATGACTTGTTTATCTGACAGAGTGACGGCCATCTCCCACCTCATCTTCGTAATCCTGCATAACCTTCACAGTTCTCCTCAGCTTTGTTGGACAAGGAATATGTCACAGGAACAGCTGTGTGGCATCTGCCTTTCCCAGCCTGGAGTTTGGATAAACTTCACTTTGCTTTGGTGCTCTGGGTTGGTGCAGCAGGATCCCAACTCCGGGAAAAACTCCCAAGGATTTGGCAGCTCTAGCTGCTCACACTCAGGGCTGGGGTGGTGTTTCTGGTCCCCTCGTGTCAGAGTTTAAAGCAAAATTCTCCTTTAATCTGCATGAGGTTTCATTATTATTATTATTAATTTTTATTGTCCTATCCCTCCCTGTCTTTCCAACAGGAAAAGGAAATCATATATGAGAAGGATAGATAGGATAAGGCACAGCATGAATTTTCAATATATCATAAGTTGGTTGGAAAACTAATCCAGCAACTGTGTGGAATAAAGGTTTGCTGAGCACTTGCTGGTATTTCTGGTTTAGTTAGGGAAACAACTTTGGCGTGATGATGGGGATTAGGAATTTGCAAAAGCAAAGCTGTTCACTTTGGATACAGAAAAAGTAGGGGCATTATATCAAATAATGAATGGCTGAGAGAGGTTCTCACCACCTCAGATCGTGCAAATGAGGGATCATTGAACATTATCCACTTTAACCCAAGTGGATAAAAAGGAGCTGTTTTCATGGAGTGCCTGATTAGTTAGAGAAGTTAATTGATGCAAAAAATGGGGATGGATTCTAAAAGCTGGTCATTGCTAGAAGCAGCCAGTCTCTAATGATACCATTTTATCTTTTTGTGCTTTAATAGAAAGACGTGCATATAGTTAGAGCATATTTAGCTTGAAATTTTAAAAGAGACACGAAGCTTCGTGCATCTGGGTTTAGAGCCACCTCGTTAATGATCATGAATGAAGATGGAGTGCCTAACAGCCCAAATTGGCATGTTCCAGACATCTACTTCTTTCCAAAGCATCCTGTGCCAGCTCCTTGTCAAAGAGCAAATGTGGAAGTAAAAGCCTATGGATGTGAAGGGAATGAATTCCTGCATCTACACAGGGAGAAAGTTTGTCCCCACAGCAAACCCGTGGCCCATAACACAGGACATTTGTCAGGTGTGGAAAACACCAGCAGAAACTGCCTCTTAATATCCTGACATTATTGCACTTGGGTCCTGGCTGTAAAAAGTTTCCACATTTCAAGGAAAACTCAGATCTGTTCTGTTCAAACCACAGGGGGCAATTTGTCTTTTTAAGGGATTCATCTCAGCTGGCAGGGGAAGTTGAGCTGAAGGTCAAGGGCTGTCCAGAGAGGGGCTTCCAGCTCTGAGTGCCACCTTCCCATCCTCATCATCCTGGAATTGGATCAGCTCCCATCCTGCTCCTTACCTGAGCAGGTCACTTTTTACTGAGTTTGGACTGAAACCCTTAATGCTGCTGCACTGAAATGGCTGTAAAATCATTAAGCATCTCTTGCCTTCCCTAACCTAAAGTCATTTAAATCACAAAGCTCCTGGAGAGTGTTACTGGGACTGGAATTCCCAGATGTGATCCTGATTTAATGCAAAATGAAGTCTTATCATATTAAGCATAATTTTTATCGTATCAGTGACTTACTTAACAGATTAGTAAATGTTGTTTTTCTAAAATCACCAGACAGCTCCTGAGATGTAATTGGATTATGGCAGTTCATTTTCTCCATCAGCTTTGCAACACTGCAAAAAGCAAGGATTTGCCATTAGGGTATGGAAATCACTCAAATTTCTCTTGTAATTAGACTTAGCCTGTCTTTGCTGTTGGCACATAAATATTGGGTTGTGTCTTCGTGCAGAAATCCCTGTTCCCTTTTAGACATACACAGAATAAAACCCATGTGAACTAAGGAAAGCTAAAAAGGGATGAATTTCTAAACTCTGTAACAGAAGAGTTCACAGTTCATTAAATATTTCCAGGAGCATTTCAAAATGGTTTCAGGGATTGTCTTTATAAAGTGGAATTAGAAATGTTAAGATCATTGGGATTGTTACTACTTCATTTTTTTTTCTTTTTCCTTTTTTACTAAACTCAGTTAAATCTCACCAAGTTTTGATGTTTGGTGATTTCAGACCAATTTCTGCTGCTTTCCCTTTTCAAAGCCACTGGGCCATGAATTTGTTAGCCACTGGAAAGGTGACTGTGGTTCACGGAGTGAAAATAAGGGCTGAAGATTATGTACACTCTCAAGGTCAAGTCTGAAATAGTATAAATCCATCTCTATAGAGCTGCTTTAAAGTTACATTAAAGTTGCAGCTGCTCCTCGTAGTGAAAATGCTTTTTCTATACCCTGATCTGAAGTTTTTAGGGTCACCCTTGCAAGGAGCTTTGCTGGTACTTAAAGACTGATCCAGTCCCATCAAATCAGGATGAATACTTTTTCTCTCTCTCTCCCCACTCCAGCAGAACTCATAAAATTCACCCATTATTGACCAAGTGGATGTTATGTGTCAAATCTGAGCACCTGGAATATGTGGGGTTTATTACTGCTCTGCTATCAGCAAGAGGAACATTATTCCTGCAAAATCTCCTGGATGGAATTACAGTTTATCCAGCAATATCGAGTACTACGAATTCATGTGCATGGAAATCTCTGAGAGCTCCACTTGTACAGCACAAAATTTAGACATCTGAGCCACATTTTCATTTTCATATCATTTACTCTCGCCTACTAATAGCAATATTTGGAATAATTAGTTACAATTCAGCCTGAAGGTCTCAATTTCCATTTAACTGGCAAACTTTTACAGGCAGCACACATTAGCAGTTTGAAATGTCACAGCAAAGTTTAATCAGGCAAGACAATGCATGAAAATGCTTTAAAAATATTTCTAATTGGCACTGCAATTATTTAACTTATTGTCTAAACTGTGGTGCCTTTGGACACTTTGTCCAAGGCTTTCAATTGAGACTTTCCAAAATGAAAACTGTAAATCCAAGAAAACTGTAAATCCAAGAAAACTGTAAATCCAAGAAAACTGTAAATCCAAGGCCAGGTTGGACAGGGTTTGGTGGGATGGTGGAAGGTGTCCCTGCCTGAGGGTGGAATGAGAGGGGCTTTAAGGTCCCTTAAAATCCAAACCATTCCGGGGTTCTGTCATCAGCCAGGCAGCATCCTCAAGGCAGCACCTTTGTTATGGAATAAATCCTTAAGCCAGAACCAACCCCACTAGTGCAGATAGTGAGGAGTGAAGGGCTGAACATGAGGGTGTTGCATCTTTTGGGACAGAATTTAAACCCAGAGGTTTAAACCTGCTCTGGCTAAGGAGAGCAGCTCCAAGTGCAGAACTCATCCCACTCCTCTGTGGATTGCTTGAGCCTTGACAATTCCCACCTCTGCCAGACCACAGCACACCTTTCCCAAGGGCAGCAGCCTTGGAATAACAACCTCCCAACCACATTTTCCCCAAATCTGTTCCCATTCTGTGGTAAATGCCAGGCAGTGCTCGCTCCCACACTGGGACCATTCCCTGCCTCGTGGGCAGCAGATCCTGCTGCAGATCTGCCTGCACCTTGGGAATTTCCCGTGCCATCTGGATACAGAGATAAATGAGGAAGCTGGGGATTCTCACAGGTCCTCAGATGAGCTGTGTCTGCAGGTTTTTAAAGGCACATCCCCAGGGAGCAGCAGCTGCTCCGTGTGTGTGTCCCTCTCCCTGCACTCACCATCAGCGGAGGGAGCCGGGCCTCGCACTGAGGAGGATAATTAAGTGAAATAATCTTTCTTTACTGTGTCTTTCAATTCCCCACTCCCTGCTCTGGCTTTACTCTTCCCCAGAGAGCTGCTTTTTACTGCTAACACTACTTTGGCCAGAAGGCTCCATAAATCACCTGCTGAAGAACCCAGGTCTCACCTGTAGCTCCTCCAGTCATACCCCGTGCAACAATTCCTTAACACATCATTCCAGAGTGGTGGCTCAGGTACATTTAGAGAGCTAAATTCAAACAATTAAAGCAGTTTATAAGCTCACCCCATGGCCTGTTTGAAAGCCAGGGTTAAAAATTAACCAGGGTTCAAGCAGAAGGGAAATATCTTGTTTCTGATGCAGCCACTCTCGAGGAATATAAAGAACAGAAGAACAGCATGGCTGGCCAGGCTAAGGATGTGTTTAGCAAGATCCTGCTCTCTGGCAGTGATGATTATGGAAGGATTTAATCACCTGACAGGTAAAGAATAATCCTTCCCCCTCTCAGAAATTCATCCCTGGCAAATTTTGTCCGTTTGGAGCTGTCAAAAGGGAAGAATCCAGACTCTGACCCAGGAGAGTGGAGTTGATCCGTGCTGCTCCCACCTTTTCCTCTCTTCTCCCTGCACTCATTTCTGTGGCTCTGCCTGGAGAAAGGTGATAACAATACTTCCTATATTCCATGTGGGTTTTTTTTTTACTTCCAAATCCTATTCTCAGGATACAGAAGGTGCACATGAATGGAGAGTATCTCACTCAGCAACTTGAGCACCGTAGCAGGATGCTGCTCTTGTAACAACACAGTAAAATAATAGCAATAATAATAACAACAACAAAAAATTTAATAAGGATACCTCTTTAAAAAGAAAGAAAAAATCAATACAGTTTTGAAAAAAACTGCTTTTCCTCCCTTTTCATCAGTTTTCCCTTTCCCTACTCCTGCTCCCTCATTCTTCTCCTCCCTGCCAGCCCTGCAGAACATGAAATGGATTTCCCCCCCCAGCTGGGAGCCTCTGCCAGTGGATATTGCTGCTGTGGAATGCTCTTATTTCAAGGTGCTGGCAGGGATTGTAAGACAGAGTTGAGCAAGTGAGTGAATTCCAAACTCACAAAATTACATGCCTACAGCACATCATATGGTTAATAAAATGGAAAAATCGAAGCTGTGGTCCCACAAGTTCTCTCTTTTAAAGCTCAGACACCTTTAGTTTATGAATTAGTAAGCCTTTTTCATTTCATAGTCCAGAGGGGATTGCTGTTTGCTGCCCTGCTCCTCCCAGTCCTGCTGTGCTGTGCTCTCTTATAACTTTTATTTTAACCTTCTACTACTTTTAATTGCATTTGAGGAAGAATTCTGCCTGGGAAAATGCTCCCTTCCTCCCTGCCTGACAGCAGTTGGCTTTGGAATAGTCAGAAACATCATTAAAACTTGGAATGATTTTCAGTTCTTCCATTGATCATTTATAATGTTTCAACCTTACTTTGTGTAAATAGGGTGAAGAAAAATGCAGGGCTTCTCCTGCATTTCCCTGGAGGAATTCAGGAGGAATTCCTCCATGGAGAGGGTGGTCAGGCCTTGGCAGGGGCTGCCCAGGGAGGTTTGGGCTGCCCATCCCTGGAGATGTCCAAGGAATTCCTGGATGTGGCACTCAGTGTTCTAGGCTGGGGACAAGGTGGGGACAGCTTGGACTTTACGGTTTTGGAGATCTTCTCCAACCCCAATGATCCTGGGATTCCTGAATGTCCCAAATGCAACAGCCACACCTGGGGTTACTCTGCATGCATTAAACCCATTGGAATATATTAAATCAAAAGCTGCTTGCAGACAAATCCTGTGGAACAGCAAATGCTTCCCTGAGCAGAGCAGCACGAATCCTGATCCATCCCACAGTCCCGTGGATAAGTTATGCCTGGAGAAGGAACATCTCTAATTATTCTGATAACAGGCTCTATCAATACTTTCAAAATTACTAATGGCATTTAACTCCCAAATTCTATTTATAAATGGACTCCACTTAACTCCTTGGATAGTTGAGTTTAATAAGTGCTCGTGGAAGGCTCGTGGAGCACAAACACACGTTGCTGAGGCTGGGATGAAATTGTTCTCCAAGGAATACTTAGGAATACTTGCAACAACGAGTGGTTTGGCTAATGACAGCAAACAGCCTTTTGTGAAGGCTTTATTTACACAGCACTCTGATTTATTTTGGAGCTGGGAAAAGACTTCTTCCCAAACAGACAAGCCCTGGGGAAATGGGTATTGAACCTGCCTTTTTTGGGGCCGTTATTGAAGCACATTCCTGGCTGGGAGTGTTTTAGAAACAAACCATATCCTCAGCTCTTGGCTAAGCAAATGAGGTTTAATCTCTGTGCTCTGATCTGGCTGAGCTCAGGCAGGTAAAGGTGTTTAACATGTTCTGAGTGTCAGAGCTGGGTTCCCCTCCCTGCCTGACATTTGCTGCTTATCTCTGACAATTAGTTGTGCTGAAATCATCTTGTTTGCTCCATTATCAGGGAAGCAAGACAGCTCTGCACTCACAGCTCTGCTTGCAATCTTGTTTTCTACGATGGAATTTATTAACCCTTCGCTCCTGCAGGGCTTTTACTTTCAGAAATTTCTGCTTTTTAATGGAAAGGCAGGGATTTATTTTTTTCCAGGATGTCATCGGTGATACCCCAGGGATGTGTAATTTGTATAGGATTCATTTCTACATGCCTTGTAAAGTTGATGAATCTCTTGAGAATCTTTACAGAGACTACATTGATGGAAGATATATAATGTCTGTTATTACTACAGACTGGGGTATCCTGAAAATTGAGATTACTTAAGAGGGAATAAAAAGAACCCACCTAAAAATGTGCATAAAAATATAATGTTTTGATCAAATTAGTGATAACAATTTTCCTAACAAACCCCAGTCATTTTTCATTTTGATTACAGTTTTTCTCTACCTTTCACACCTGCTTTTCATGATGAATTGTGGCTGTTGCTCTGCCTCCTCAAGCTCTGCTGGAGCCACGTGTATTTGGGATTTGCAGTGGTTCATTTTTAAAAGAGTTGTGTGAAAATGATCTTTATGTGTTTGGAGTCAAAATTAACCTTGAAAGAAAAGTCAAAACAACACAATGTACATAGCTCTGATAAGTCATAAATCATAGGATCATGGAATGGGTTGGAAGGACCCTGAAGTTTATCCCATTGCACCTCTGCCATGGCAGGGACACCTCCCACTGTCCCAGGCTGCTCCAACCTGGTCTTGGGCACTGCCAGGGATCCAGGGGCAGCCCCAGCTGCTCTGGGAATTCCATTCCAGGGCTCCCCACCCTCCCAGGGAACAATTCCTAATTCCCAATATCCCATCCATCCCTGCCCTCTGGCAGTAGAAGCCATTCCCTGTGGCCTGTCCCTCCAGTCTCTCCCCATCTTCCCTGCTGGCTCCCTCAGATCCTGTTCTGAGTTTCCCTCGTAAAAAGTCAATCACTCAATTCATCAACAAATTCAGCAGAATGGTGACATCCAGCACTCCTGATCCCTCCTGGTTTCTGCACTGTTTAAATCTGATCAGCCTTCTGTTCTGGGTTTATTCTTCCCCACCTGGGCTGCAGTTCCACATACAGTCAAAATTTAAGGTTTTTTGCTCTCTTTAGGTGGAAAGACTTTATTTCCGGAGCAGTTCTTGAGAGAACAGATCAGGCTCTAGCTGTTGCTCATTAACACCTGCCAATTAAAGTGTAAATTTAAGACAGTAACACAAAGGCACCACAGACCTCACTTTGAATATCTCCTCTAAGAAGGTTTTTTGGGGGTGAATTTCAAGGTTTGCTTACAGTTTTACGCTTTCAGCTCCATTCTGCTGTCCTGTAATAAATGCAGCCCTGGAGGGCTCCTGTGAAGAGTAACTTCATTCCTTCCCTCTTGACAAGAATATGATGAGTCCAGCATTGAGCCATAGTGATGCTAGGTGATTTTTAGCCATAATGTTATTTAAAAATATGTATTCATTTACATTATTCAGAACTGCTAAACTTGATGGTCCTCATCCTGACGACCTTTACTTCTAATTTTGTAAAACTTGGCTGAAGGAGAGATGAAAATTCACCTAATACACTCCAAGTATCACATGCAGCAGTGGTGGAAATCTGCTCTTCCTTCCACCCTTCCATCTCCACAGATTTCAGCCCCATTGATTTTAAATGAGAATATTATTAATATTGGTAGTACAAAGTCTACAGTGGCTTTCTTTCTGCTAATTAAACCCCTCCCAATTAACACATCTCTCTTTATAAGCCTCCTCTAGGGGATAGGAGGGTTTCATAGAAGAAGAAAGAAGAAAACTCAGCAGAGGAGGAAGGATAATTCACCATGGGTCTGCCTGGCAGGTGGATGGGACAGGAAACAAGCACCAACGTTTCCAGGAATGACTCTGACTCCTTCCCCTTCACATGGAGAGAAGTGCCTCTGAAATCAACAGACATTTTTTTACCTGACACAATTTTTTCTACTGCCTGACATAAGCTTTGGATCAGTCCTGGAGTGAAAAGGAGAAATCCAAAGGTAAATAATGTGTGCAAACAAATTTGTTGTGAAGTGACGTTAGATGAGAAGAGCCCAGAGACAACACCTCTGATCTGAGCCTTCCCAGAGCTCTTCAAACACCAGCTCCTGCATTTGCATGAAAGTTGCATCTCAGGGAAGCTTCTAAGACAACACCAGGCAGCAACAAAGTGATTGCCACAGCCCTGACATCACTTTGAAAACGCGCAGCCTAATTCTCTCAAAATTTGACAATTAATTGAAATTTGGTTACTTGCAATCACTGGAATGAAAGCAAAAAGGGAAAAGTGTAACAAGGCAAAGCTGGTGATAAATTGCAAGTTTTAATTGCTTCAGAGTTGATGAGCCTTTTGGTGGCACCTAGGAGTCAAATGTCCATGGAAATACAGAAATCCCCACCTGAGTCAAACCCCCAGGAATGGTGATTCCAGCTGGCTGAGGCAGTAAGGGACCATCCCCAAAAGCTGGATAAAGCTGGATAAAGCTGGATAAACCCCTCCCAACACCTCGTGCTGAATTTCCATACATTGATCACTGCAAAGGGAGGAAAATGTTATTTCCATAAAGGAGAGCCTGGATGGATCAGTTCCAGGAGCAGGGAGAGGGATTTTGGGGCTTTGCTCAGCACTGATTCCACACCTGGAGGTACAGAAGAGAGCTTAAGTTTTTGAAATGTAGAGAAGAAATAAATGTCTGGGAGGTGAAAGGGTTTTAAATGACTTCCAAGGCTGAAGTTTTGCTCTCAGGGTCAAAAGGCCTCTGTGCTTGCCTTGCAGAAGGATGGCAGAAATTTTAATTGCTGTCTAGAAAAAAAAAAAGGCATTGTGGGAAAATGATTCTTTGGCTCCTTTAGATAAATCAGGAGATTTAAATAAATCAAGTTCTGGAGAGCTGTGTGTGAATACAGCCAGAGGAACTGAAATTAGAAACAATAAGGGAGGTTAAAGCTCCAAAACAAATCTCCAAGGGGGAGGAAATGGTGTTGTCACTCACTCTGAGGCAAACAGCAGCACATGGGACAGCAAAGAATTTGAGGTTTGCCTCCCTAGGCCCAGCTCATTCCCAGCTTAGGAACAGCCTACAGACAGACCTGATGTGAAATCCTAAGGGACCACCTGGCAATGGAATATCAGGTTAAAAACCTGCTGGGCTCTGCCTTGTGCTGGGGGAGCTGGGGCAGCCCAGTTCAGGCTCCTCATCAGGCTCTAATGAGAGAAAGGCATTTGCAAAATTCCTGCCTTTTTCTTAATAAATTGGACCATTAGCTGCTGAAATAAAACACAAGACGTGAAAAAGAAAACATTACTCCCTGAACAAAGCAAACACGCTCTGATTAATTTACTTTCTTTCTGAGTTGACAGCAGAGGTCAGCAAGGAAGACAACAGAAAATCCCATTTTCTCAGCTTGGTTTCAGGTTGTTCAGGGAGGTCACTGTGAGCAATCACCCACCTGGGCACTGAAATGTTACCTCAAATTACCTGCAAGTCCTGGCCACTTTTTATCCACCTGGTTTGGTGTCACATCATGGAAACCATTGGTTTTCACCTTTGGAAATCTTTCTCCTCAGACACTGGATTTTCTCTTTTTCTTTTTCCTCCATAAGCTTCTATTATAATTATAATAAATTATGTTGTGAAGCTGTGGTTTTCCCATTTCTGGAAGTGCCCAAGGCCAGCTTGGAAGGTGCTCCTGCCCATGGAAGAAGGTTGGAACAAGGTGAACTTTAAGGTCCCTTCCAACCCAAACCATTCATTCTATGAAGTGGGAAAAAAAGCCACAAAAATAAAATGCCATTTATTTTAAACAGCTTCTCTAATCCATTTTTTTTCCTTTACACTCATTATTACATTTTTGTTTAAATACTGTGTTTTTTGAGGAATTCATCCCAACAACACTTCTAAACAATAATTAAAGTGAAGCACTGGCTGACTCAGCATTAAGTTTGCTCTTCAAACCCTGTCTCCCACCTCTTCCTTCAAAGCTTCCTGTTCTCCACACTCCATAAACCCTGAACACTAGAAATAACATGCAGACCACAGTTAGCTTTTTCCAGAAAAAATAACTTTAAATGTAATAAAGAGATGGGATCTTATCATCGTGGTTTTAATAGAGGTAATGAATTAAAAAAAAAATTGAAAAAAACCAAAAAATTACTATTAATTTTATAATATCATTTGTGTTTGTATAGAAAGACTTATAAAGAATAAAGATGTTGCTGGTTAGATATCCACCAGCAAAGAATTGCTTCATTTAGGCATATTTAACATACCTTTTCTTCTAATTTTTTTGGTAAGTCAATAAAAAAGCCAAGGAAAAATATTTATTTCATCATTATAAACTATGGAACTGGGTGGATTATTTTTGTCACTTCTGCAGTGCAGCAGAGAGGTCTATTTGTAGGGAACCAGAGCCCTACTTTGATGTGGGTGCTCTTAAACAGCTTAATTGCAAGGCAGATGGTAAGAAACAACACGGAAAAAAAATCAACCCTGATGAAACAAAACCCTGCACAAAGGTGGAAAATTGCTTGAGGAATGCTCTGGTCTCACAGGGAGAAATCTTTCTGTTTGTAGCTGGTAACTGCAAACTCCAAGGCTGTGATTAGGCTTTAATGCAGAAGAGGTAACACGATGTAGCTGATGAAAACATGTCAACACAGCATGAGGGAAAGAACAAGGAGGCGACTTTTGCCTCAAAAGAAAAGTTTCAGATCTTCAAACACTCTCCGACTTCAGTAGCAACAATTGGGGGGAAGAAAAAGGAAAAGCTTCAGTACAAAACATCCAAAGTGTTTTATCAAATTTCTCCAGGCTTGTTAATGTTATGGGCTGCAGAAAATCTGGGATTCTTCCTTGGGTTCCCAGTTTTAGGTGCAATGTGATGTCGTGAGGGAATTTGGCACAGGACCAAACACAGCCTCAACTCCAGGAGCACAAGGGGGAATGGGATCAAACTCAACAGATGCAAGAAATTCTCCCCTGTGAGGATGGGGAGGGGCTGGGATGGAATTCCCAGAGCAGCTGCGGCTGCCCCTGGATCCCTGGAAGTGCCCAAGGCCAGGCTGGATGGGCTTGGAGCAGCTGGGACAGTGGAAGTTGTCCCTGCCATGGCAGGGGGTCGGATAAGATGATCTTTAATATCCTTTCCAACCCAAACTATTCTGGGATTCCAGGATACTTGTGATGTTGTTGGTGGGACCCTCAAGGTGGAATATTTGGTGGCCTTATGAGGAATACTGAAAGTTGCCAAAAAGGGCCTCAACTCCAGCTGCATTCTCTGCTTTAGCCATATTAACGATAATTATATGACAGGTATGGATGCATTATTTCAAGCCAAATAATGCAATACAGACGACACCAAAACATGAGGAAAAGAAGTGTCATCCATTACTAATTCCAAAGCTAGGACTGAAATTCCAGCTGAAATAACAACTCCCTACAGGCAATACAAACATTTTGAGGGGGAAAAATATAAATTATGCTCCATTGCAGTGGAGAACCACAACCTTGATAGTTCCCAGGGGATTTCACCTCAGCCCAGGCAGGACATTAGGAGTGAATTACCCATGGATTGAATCGATAATCAATGGAAAAGACATGGTATTTAGAGAATAGATCATAATAATCATGCCAAGACAAGCAGGGGAGTTTTCTTGTTTCTGAGGAATGATTGTAAGAGCAAAAAAAGAAAAAAAATCTGGCCTGAAAGTGAAAATTCAAATGCAGGCTCACAAACCCTTGTGGTGACTTCAAAGTTTTAAAAATTTCTAAACTCTAGGTGTGGGGAGGGCAGATATCCTGCTTCTGGGGAGTCACAATTTTCATTTTAAGGACTTTTTCTTTGCTATTTCATAGACTCATATCAAGGGTTGGAAGGAACTTAAAGCCCATCTTATCCCAACTCCCTGCTATGGGCAGAGACACCTTCCACTACAACACCAGACCATGGCTAAATCTGAGGAAATGGTAAATAAAATGAAAATGAAAATGAAAATGAAAATGAAAATGAAAATGAAAATGAAAATGAAAATGAAAATGAAAATGAAAATAAAAATAAAAATAAAAATAATGCAATTATAACTCCAGATAGGGGCTCTGTGATTAAAATGTTTCTGTTTCAGGGAAGGAAAATAATTTCACACTTTGAAGGGAAGGAATAAAGGCAAAAGATGGACTCGCATGCAAAAATGCTTAAACATCCTTAAATAAATATATTTACAGCATTATTGGGATTATTATGTGACAGATTTTGACCACTGGCAGTGGAATTAAGAGCTCTTTATAGGGTTCTCCATCTAAATTTCACGACTGCCAGATCCTAATCTCAGGTCCATGTCACGCCTTGTTTGTTCCACGCTGTGATGCTCCCTGCATATCCATTAGCCACACTTTCTTCCCTCCTTCTCCTGAGATTCTCCCAGATATATTGCCCTTCTGAGATTAAAATCTAGACCTAAATCTTCAAAGCAATTACACAGACAAAAAGCAGCAATCTCCTCCTGCTCGGGGAGCGGGAACGGCGGGATCGGAAAGCGATGGGAGATGCTCAACGCGGGGAGGAGGCACCACGTCCTGCAGGAGGGATCAATACCTGGACAAATATTCCTACCTTGATCTCCCTGCTCTGTAAAGCTGGAGGAGTTTGTTGCAGATTGTAATGGAAAGACAATTGGACAATATGGATTTTTCTTCCCCCTTGGGAAAGGGTGCGTTTAAAGAGCCGAAGCAAAACAAACGAGGGGTGGAAAAAGGAGCCTGGGTTTGTTTTCTGCCTTTGTTTGAAATAAAATGCTACTGATTTTTTTGGTGTCTTTGAATACCTTTTTTTGGTGCCTTTGAATGCTTTTTTTGGTGTCTTTGAATGAATACTTTTTTTTTATGTCTTTGAATACTTTTTTTGGTCTCTGTGAATACTTTTTTTTGGCCTCTCTGAATACTTTTTTTTGGCAGGTTTTCTGAATAAAAATGAGTAAATAGAGAGAAAGAAGCTGCTTTTGAGGTCTTCAAGAATTGGATTTTTGGATTGTGTTGTGCCTGTTTATGTTCTAATGACTGGGAGTGACATAAAAATGAATTTATCCTTTTTTTTTTACAAAAAAGTTTTATAGTGAATCAATCCTGAATCACTTTATACTGGCTTTGTTCCCACATGTACTTAAACAAGTCGTGGTGCCTGGGATCACTACACTGGCATTTATTACTTATTTTAAAAGGAGGCAAGATTTTTGAAACATTTCCTGTCATTACAAACCCACAACCATTAATAAGTGAGGAGGATTTTTTCCCACCACAAAGAGAAACTTCAACTTAAATATGCACAGCAAGGGACTTTGCCTACAGTGTCACCAGAGCTGGGATTTCACTGAGCACTCAATGAACTCCTCATTTTCCAAGGTGGGTGTTCAGGTTTCAGGGCATGAATTAGGCCTTAGCTTCTCTCAAGCCTAATTCATGCCTAAAGTTGACCAATGAATTTGGGTATTTTTAAATCATAACTGCACATGGGAAGTGATGGGTGAACTGTGGTCTACCCAAAGTCTTGCCTGTAATCCAACACAAACCAGGCTGGATCTTCCAACATTCCAGTATTTCCAACATGAACAGAATCAGAAACAGGAGTATCTGGGAGATTATGGATCAAAATCACTGTAATTTGCAGATTTTACTGCATTACAGAAAAAGAAACAGAGGAAACTTTTTCTTTTGGGTTCAGTTACGAAAGATTACAGAAGACAAGAAGGTCAGAAAAGGATTAAAATAGAAGAATTTAAGAGACTTATCATTAACCACACTTCTTTTATGCTATTAAAAGCAAATCCACTGAGGTTAACACTAAAGAATGTTGTCTATGAAATTTGCTTGATTTTAAACAGAAATAATTAAATACTGCTGTAGTTGTCTCAAGAAACAAATCCTTCTCAAGATCAAATATCTCCTTTAAGGTATAGAGGGGATTAAGTGCTATTGCAAAAATGTTCATGTAATTCTATTTAGAGCCATGAATTATGCAGGTAGAAAAAGACCTGTAGCAGGAATAAAAAAATAGTAAAAAAAGAAACAAAATATAGGTGGCATTTATAATGTCAGATACAGAAGAATTCATCCCCTGGTGCATCCCACAGCTCTCGGTGACAAAGTTATATGATCCTGCAACACTAAAAAGGGAAATTTAGATTTGCAATAAAAGAATTGAAATGGGGTTTTGCCTACCAGGGCCCTCCAAATCAGCACTGTGCACCATTTGCACTAACAAATGGTTATTCCACAAGGCAACAGACATTTTGATGTGCTGATACCTTATTTGACATTATTGAGAGGGGAAGTGATGCTTTGCTAGAGTAAAAACTGGATTTACTTAAATCAAATAACAGGATTTTGTTTCCTGGTAACGTCCTTTAACTTTCACTCTGTGTTCTGGTCAATATTTTGGGGTATTTTAAACATCTTCTGGTCTTTAGAGGAGGAAATAATCAGTGGGCTCAGAGCAGACACGTGAGCTGCACGTTGTGATTGTGGCTTTGCCAAACCACCATGGGAAAACATTCCATGGGTGGTTGGATGTTGGTGCTTCATTGCCTGGTTGCTCTTTGCCCTGGTTCTTCTTGGGGGAAAAAAAAAGAAAAAGAAAAACAAACAAACAAAAAACAACAACAACAACCACGAAAAAGCAACAAAAACCAAACCAAACCAAAACAAAACAAACCAAAAACAAAACCAAAACCTCCTAAAGATCCAGATCCCAAATCTTTCACCTGGAAGGGCCAGGTTTTCCCTGTAAAACTGGAAGATTCCTATTTCATGGGTGTGTTGTGAAGACAAATAACACTTACAAGGTGTTTTGATGTACTCATGGATAAAGTCTGTGTATTGGTCTCAGTAATTTCATTGGGATTCAAACTGGAGCTTGGTTTCCTTTCCTAAAATTTACATTTCTCGCAGTTCTTTTTAAGGCTTCCAGAGGGGAAAAAAGAATTGAAGACTGTAAACCAAGAAGAAAGAGTCTTAAATCCTTTGATTCTACTTTTGTTCTAATGGTGAGGACTATCACCTGAAAGGAAAGTTTTATGGCTAAAATATCATTAGCTGCTATGACTGAGGTGCTTAGGACGTGCTATAAATTTCTCTTAACTGCTGCTGATCCTTAACTATAATCCACATCTAAACCTCACATCTAATCAGCCAACTAATCAACTTTTTAATCAACATTTCACAAGTAGTCTTGACCTCCCTAAGACCACAGCTTTATCAATGATCCTGAAAGGCACTGCTCCAAGATTGGGAAATCCTGGGCACTGTATGAAGCTCAGAGTTCGGATTTTTATTCAGTATTTTGACCTTGAAACCTCTGAATTCATCAGATTTGTCAGTGACAAAAGTAAGGTCAAGCCCTGGGCGCTGGGGGATCCTGTGGCAGTTTTGTTTCATGGTCATCAGGAGTCACCAAGGGGCAGAGCTGGCAGCTCTCCAGCAGTGGGATGATCCCAAGGGATGATCCCTGAGGGCCAAGGGGCTTTTCCAGGGCTGACAACACCACCCAACAGCCCTGGCAGGACAGAGCCAGCACTGCTGCCCGTGAATTTGGCCCCACATCTGGATGACAGCACTGAGGCCACAGCTGCACCTAAAGGAAGCTGCTCCAGAGTGGGGTCCAGTTCACCCTGGGGATGACCCCAGTGAGAACTGGAGATGTGGAGCCCAGGGAAAGGGAAAAGCCATCCCTGTGAGTGCCCTGGCATTCATCCCTCAGCTGTTTGGAGCTCCAGCCAGACCAACTGGATGTCAAACAACAGCTTTTCAGCAGACACATTTGGGTTTTTTTCCCCCTGTGGGATTGAGTGATAAAACCTATTCATGGCAAGCACTTGAGGGACAAAGTGGCTGCATATGGGAACAGCCTCCTTGTGCAGCTGCAGCTGCAGGGCTGTCACACACAGCCCTCACAAGAGGCTCCATTTCCTGTCCTTTGTGGGATATTTCCCAGGATTTAGTCCTGCCTGGTGCTGATGGCTGACCTGGGCACAGGTCTGATGTCTAAACAGATTTATTCCTCAGAAACCAGTGGTGGATAATGAATTTAATTCCATGAACACAGCAATGACACAGCCACATGTTTCCTCCCTCCTGTCCCTTCGTGTTCCAGGCTGGACTGGATAATCCAAAATCTTCCATACCAGGATTACCAGTCCTCATGGCACTCCAGCCCACCATTACTGTCAAACTGGGGTTTTAACTTTGTCTTTATTCTCTCCAACACAAAACAGCAGCACTGAGAACACCATTTGTTCCCCCCCTCAGCAGCACTGAGAACAATGGATTTAATTCCACTTTAAATATTTAATTCTAATTTTCTACAAGTGCAAGAGGAAGTTTGAGCAGCCAAAAGATGTTCTCCTTCCAGTGAACGAAAGGATGAGGTCAAAATCTTTGGTCAAAGATTTTGATCAAAGGCTTTGGCCAAAATCTGGGGAAAATCTCGTGTTCATCAAGAAGATAGAGAACCCAGTGATCAATGTCAGCTAAAGGCTTCACACCAGGACAGTCACACTTTTGAGAACACAATTTGTTCCCCCCCTCAGCAGCACTGAGAACAATGGATTTAATTCCACTTTAAATATTTAATTCTAATTTTCTACAAGTGCAAGAGGAAGTTTGAGCAGCCAAAAGATGTTCTCCTTCCAGTGAACGAAAGGATGAGGTCAAAATCTTTGGTCAAAGATTTTGATCAAAGGCTTTGGCCAAAATCTGGGGAAAATCTCGTGTTCATCAAGAAGATAGAGAACCCAGTGATCAATGTCAGCTAAAGGCTTCACACCAGGACAGTCACACTTTGTGGTGGCAGTTACGACCTCCATAACTTTGACCTTTTTCCAAACGAGGTTTCAACCACAGGGCCAAATTACAGACATTTATTACTGGAGATAAAGGAGTAAATCCATTTCTGGGGGTAATAATGGACAGTTTATCTTTTATGCACATGATTCTCTGTAAGGGAATCCAGAAAATCCTTCACCAGTGACTTCCAGGAGAGCTGCTGGAGCAGGGCAGAACACAGGGAAGCCAGATGAGGGACTCACTGCTGGGATCTGTGACCTCCAAGGGCTTTTCTTACCAAAATTTGAAATTTTTTGGTTCTCCTTCAACTGCTGACTTTTCTTTGCCCTTCCCACTCTACACTCCAAACCACACTATTGGGCTCTATGTTTAAAGAGTGTTTTGCTGCTGAAAGGTCACAATAAAATCTCTCTTTCCTGAGATAATTCTATTCTTACATTACTTAATTTCACTCTAAGACATCGCTAAGTGCAAATAAAGGGTTTAAGTTGCAAATAAAGGGGTTGTACCCAATGATAGCCTGGAGTGAGCATTTCCCCTGAGCTAATTACAATCCTCTGGGGTGTTCTTAATGAGGGATTTTGACACAGGGGATGTAAAGTGATTCCTTTGTTCTACCTCCACTTGGTACCCCCATCCCTGGAAGTGTCCAAGGCCAGGCTGGATGTGGCTTGGAGCACCCTGGGATAGTGGAAGGTGTGGAACAAGATGGACTTTAAGGTCTTTTCCAACCCAAACTATTCATGTAGCTTCATCAAAAGTGATATTAATAAATTAATAATTAGATGAATACACAGATCCTAAGGATTGAGCACCAGCTATTACCAGAGATACACAGAGGATAAAATATGCTGTTTACCAGCTGAAATAACAATCAGGCTGATTTAGGTTATCAGCTCACTCATAGCACAAGACAAAATTAAAATGAGCTACTGTGGAGTTAATTTGAGATGTTTGTTTTTTCACCACACATTATGCACCAAGAGGAAAAAAAATTGGTGGAACAACTTTCATAAGCAAGTCGAAATAACTGGTGTTCAGGAGATAACAGGGAGATCTCTGTGTGGAAAAGGATCTGGTAAAGCATTCCTTCTTCTTTTGCAGAAGTAGGCCGAGGAGCTGGGAGATTTCATCCAGGATTAATGCACTGATAGAAGTTAAATCAATGTTTTTGGGATTTAAGTGTGGGTAATAACTCCTTGTGCCATTTCACAGTGATGGAATGGTTTGGGTTGGAAGGGACCTTAAAGACCCCCCCCAGTTCCAACCCTCCACATGGGCAGGGACATCTTCCACTATCCCAGGGTGCTCCAAGTCCCAGCCAGGGCCTCTTCAACATTTCAGGATGAAGTTGCAATTTTTTTTTTTATAGACCAGGTGCAGGGCTGACTTCCCCAAAATGTAAAATTTCATTAAATCAGGCAGAAATGTGGGGACCAACTTTTCAGAATAGCAGTGGCATAGGCTGAAGGCAGATTACTGGAGGACATGGATTCTATGGATTTCAGTGCTCAATGCTGGAAGCAAAAGGAAAGGCCTAGATTTGGTCTCAGGAATAAAAAATATCCTATAAAACATCCCTCATTTAATAGAACCATTAAGGTCTGAAAAGACCAAGATCATTAAGTCCAACCCCTCCTCACGCATTTTGCCTGAGAGTTGGAACTGCAAATTTATGGAAGAAGCCCCACAATTTCCAAGGGAATGTTTCACATAATTGTTTTATCCAGTACATTTCCATACAGGAAAATGCACATCAGCCAAGCTTTTCTTTTATGCAGGAAACACAACCAAGCTCTGACCTCGCTGACATTTAGGGGGTTTGATCACTGGCATTAAATGCTTAACAAGCAGAGATTTGATTGTGTGGCACAAAGCCTGCATAATTTATTTTTAATAGTCTGATAAAATCCCTTGCATGGGTGAAAGATGCACAAAGATTTGGATAGTGGAGAGGACTCTCCCTAGAAAGATTTATATGATGAATGTGTTATGGGAAGAGAGATGGGGTATTAAACCACTGGGAACTGTTGGAGTAAGAGCTAAATAGAATGGGCTAAATACTCTCATTTTAAGGAGGACATGAAAACCAGATTCTGAAATATTCACTCTAAAAGTGGGTTCTAAAGCTCTGCAAAAGCACATTCTAAAAATACTCTTGGTGATATGGTTTAGTGGGGACGATGCTGTTTGGGCAAAGGTTGGACCTGGTGATCTCAGAGGTCTTTTCCAACCTTAATGGTCCCATGATTGTGTGAAAAAAAATGAAATTATCTGACTCCAGTAAAGCTGTTCTTTCTCAGGTTTGTTATTTATCAGTATCAGACCCTCACACATCTCCAAACAGGACAAGGGAGCACCCAGAGCAAACCTCCTGTAGGTTTCCCCGACATTTGGGGAAGATTCTGAGCAAATAAAACCCTTCTTGAGCTCAAATAAAACCCTTCTTGAGCTTAGCTTTGCCTCTGACTGAGCTTCCTCCTTTGCAAGGTTTATGCTTGTGGGCTTTTATGCACCCCTGAAATATATTGGTTATTAAAAGACAAAGCCAGGCTGATCCTTGGGTACAGCCCCTCTTATTACAGTTCTACAAGGCAACAGCAATACAAGATCATCCTGTGAGATACACAAACTGACCTGCATGAGTTAATTTTCATTAGTTTTCATTCAACTTCATTAAAATCATAAGCAATGGGGTTTTTTTAAGAGAGAGGAGTTTTAATTAAGCTGATCTTTGAGGAGGAAGTTGATGGGACTACATAAAGAGAGCTCTTTTTCAGCGTAATGAAAGTTGGTATAACTTCACCAAATTCAATTATTTCTTCCCAACGCAGCATGAAAAATATTTGGGAAACAACTGAAACAATTCTTAGAGCAAATTATAGCCCTGTCAGAGAACAAGAAATCAGTGTGTCAAAACACGAGGATATTTCTGTACAAAGCATCCAGCAAGTGACTTCATACAGATGATCTCTGTCTGAATATTATATTCCTCATTAAATCTATCTACAGCTGCAAAGAGGAATATTTTCTATTTGCCATTGGAAATTTAAAAAAAAATAATAATAATAACCTGAATGAAAAACATCCTCAAACATAATCCAAAGAAGGATGCAGGAAAATGTTATAATTCATCTAAGCTCACTCGGTGCTGTAAAATCCTAGGTGCAGCTTTACAGCTTTTGTGAGCCCCAAATAACTACATTTTCTGCAGTAAAACCTGATCTATAAAATTCCACTCACTCTTCTCAGGTGTATGTTTTTAATAAGTGGATTTTATATAGTGGTTCCCAACAAGAAGGGCTGAAATTACAGCCACTGCTAGACCACAGACACTGCACTGTGTGTGTGTTTTCAGTTGTGATGAAGGCAGAGAAGCTCCAAGATCATCCTGGTGAGCCCTGGGGAGAGTGGCTGGAAAAGGAGCTGGTGAAATTCCCTCTCCCATGGATCTGATCCCACTGACATCAACACCTGGCTGGAAATGAAGGAACCAGGAGGGAGCAACAGCACTTGAAGGGTTTTTGTATAATTTTCTAGTACCATTATCACAAAATCCCAGACTAGTGTGGGTTGGAAGGGACCTTAAAGCTCATCCAATGCCACCCTTGCCATGGTAGGGGTAGGGACACCTTCCACTGTCCCAGGCTGCTCCAAGCCCCGTCCAACCTGGCCTGGGACACTTCCAGGGATACAGCTTTTCTGGGAAATGCATTCCAGGGCCTCATCACCCTCATGGGGAACAATTCCTTCCCAATATCCCATCCAGCCCTACTCTCTCTCAGTTTGAAGCCATTCTCCTTGTCCTGTCCCTACAGTTCCTGGTGGAATATCCATATTTTTTCTTTCCTTCTTTTAGATCAAGACAGATTTTTTTAAAGCTTACACCCAGCATTTTCTTGCAGGGCTGAAATGTACTGAGCAGTGAGACACTAGTCTTTAAAGGATGCAAAACCATAGAGAAAATTGAACATATTTGCTGGTTTTAATCCACATTTTATCTGTCTTGGTGAGAACTGTGCCTATGATGCAGCATTTATAGATTGTAATTCCTAATGCTTTACCATTAACCAGAGAATATTAGACCTGGCCAAGTGTAGCTCCAAAATCCCAGGATTCTGAGCTTGGAAAAGCCCTCTGAGACCAAGCTGTGCCCAGTCCCCACCTTGTCCCCAGCCCAGAGCACTGAGTGTCACCTCCAGGTGACACCTCCAGGATGGGCACTCCAAGCCTCCCTGAGCAGTTCCAATTCCTGAGCACCCTTTCCATGAGGAAATTCCTGCTGGTGTCCACCCTGAGCCTGCCCTGGCCCAGCCTGAGGCCATTCCCTCTCCTCCTGTCCCCTCTGGAGAGCCTGCTGAGTGTCAGACAAAAGAAAGCCACATTTCAAAGGAGTAACTTGGTTTCTGGCTACACCAATTTCTGTAAGCAGAGAGGGTTTGTGCATTTTTCTGCTCCAGCCTGGGTTTCTGAGCCCTCCCTGTCACAGCTGAGTGGCTCCTGGCAGCTGACACCCATTAGGTGACATCTGGTGCCCTGGGCTTGCAGGCAGTGATGCCTCTGTGGTCTCCTCCTCCACAGGGCACAGATGGTGGACATTGATCCAGTGACCATTTAGCACGACTGGGAGGGGAAGTAATGAAAGGGCACTGCAATTCCCGGGCTCCCTGCTCCAAGTTTTCTCTCCCTTGAGGAAAATCAATGCAAAATGTGAGTCACTTATCAGATATTTGACATCCAGGAAGGTACAAGCACGAACACAGCCCTGGAAATCTGGAAATGCACAGCTGGTGTTTTTCTCAGACGGCTTTTTTTCTTTAAAAAATAAATTTAAAAAATAACAAAAGAAACACAGGTATAAAAATAAAAGCAAATAAAACCACATCTCACACACACACAAAAAAAAAAAAAAAAAACCTGAAGAAACAAAGAGATAAGCAAGCTCCCCAGATGTTATGAGTAGTAGATGGCAGGATTAGCCACAAAGCCATTAGAAAGTCTCACTAAGGTCACAGTGATTGTCTGGAGAGCAAAGGTTGTTCAACAGTGATTGCGCTTCAAAACACAAACCACATCCAATAACACCACCAGCTGTAGCAAAAATAACTCCAACAAAAGCCTTCACACTTCTTTTTGCTTACACTTTTAAAATTTCCTTGTCCAGTCGTTTCCAATCGGGGCTGTCCTGGTGTTGAAGAGATTCCAGCTCCATCACAGATAAACCCCCAGCTATTGACCAGAGCATTTCCCACCCCCAGAACCAGCACTCAGATTTGAAACCTGTTTTTTTCCTGTGGCAGCAGAGCAGCTGGGAGCAGAGGAACTATTCAGGCTCCTCCCAGAGCATCACTCCAGGCTCCAGAGGTCACCTTTGCTGGGGGGATCATTAATAAGCTGCACATTTTGCAAGGATTAACACCCACTAAACCTTGGCATTTATTCCAGAGACGGAGATCAATGGGGCACTTAAGCACAGGACTAACAACATCCCTGAGCTGTTTCTTTCCCTCTTTAATCATCTTGGGGAGGGGGTACAGAGGCAGCAGTTCAGAGGGTTTGTTTTCTGGTTTATTTGTGGAGCTGGGAACTAATTAATCCCCTTGTTATCAAAGCAGAGCCTCTGATTGGGGTTGTCCATAACTCTGAAGTGGAGCCCTGAACAAACCACACGGAGACAAAGCCTGAAGTTCAGGCAGAGGAAAGAGCTTTGTGGAATGCAAACAAGGGATAAAGTAGCCTAATTCTGGTTCTTTGATGGATCTAGTGTGAAAAAGAAGACCAGTACACTTTATACTTTGAATTGTGTCTTTTTATGCCCAGCAGAAAATCTGTTTGAACATTTATCTGTCAAACCTGCAAGATCTCTTTTTTTTTCAGTGTCATGTCTCCATCACATGTGGGTGTGTCCCAAGTAAAATAAAACCTACAAAAACTACAGAAGAAACAGCTATTGCATAGGAAGGTGTATTTCCTATACTTTATGTTATTTTTTTCTGTATTAATATTCTTCAACATAACTCACAGTGCTAAAACATGGAGAAGGCACTTAGTGCTCTCTGCAGTTACAGGGTAAGAGAAAAATAAGGATTTAATAGTAAAAATAATAATAATAATAAATATTTACACAAAAAGGTAAAAATGGTGAACATTGTTTCCATAGAAAATTCCTTTTCTTTTTCTGGAAGGCTGCATTTTGGAAAAGGATCCAAAAGGAAGGATCCTTTTTCTGGAGTTTTGTTGCTGGAGTGGTTGGGCCACCTCCCTCCCTTGTCCCTGGTCACTTGCCCAGAAGTCACCAAGAATTCAGGTTGGTTTGGTTTGGTTGGATTTTCTTGGTTTCTCTGCTCCAGCAGCAAACTTTTAGGGGAATTCAGAGTGCAATAATCCATTTTTGTGGGACTTCAAAACCTCTTTTATGCAAGAGCTGATCATATCCCAATGCCTGCACTATTCAGCCTGTCCAGCAGCTCAATTTACTTCATAGTGCATTTTAATTCTTGCAATGCAAGTGAATTATGATGGATTTTTGCTCTCAGGTTTCCAATATCTGTCTCTGACAAGACTTCAAGGAATATTCACAAGACAAAGGTGGTGCAACTCCATGAATCTGAAATTACATCACCTCTGTATTGAAAAACAATTGCAAGGTTGCATTCATGAAAAATTGTGTTGAAATTTACTTTAGAACGTGTCTAACAGGACTGAGGGGAAATGAAGCCAATAATTTAGGAAAAGTTGACTGATTAGCACTCTAAAATTAATTAATTCAATCTTACTTGAGCATTGCCCTGGATTCATAAAGAGGAGCAACCTGGGATGGGTGAAGGTGTCCCTGCCCATGGCAGGAGGCTGGAATGAGATGATCTTTTAGGTCCCTTCCAACCCAAACCATCCTGCAATTCTGTGATTTAGGATTTTAGAGTAGCCAAAACCCTCTGCATGGGGTCCACACCAAACAGCAATTCAGGTGGGGTTATGGATGAATGTCAGAGCAGAAGGTGGCACTGACTGAGTAAAGCACCTCATGGGGTGGGATCATTTTCCTTTGTTTAAAAAACTCATCTCGGGCCTTACACTTTGCCTCTGTGGTCACAGGGATTTGCCCTTGAGCAAGTTGATGCTTGTGCAGAGTGGAGAGCTTAGATCATGTTAGTCCTTGATCTAATTCAGTTTAGAAGTTGATAAAGACGTCCTGGCTTTATCTCCTCTGTCTGAAGGAGAGATAGAAAAGCTGACAGAGCCACAGGGAGCTGGAGAGCTCCGTCTCCTGAAGGCACAGTGACAAAACCCCACCTGTATCACCCCAAGGCATCTCCAATTTCCAGGAGGAGCAAACAGAGCAGAAAGTGTCTTCCAGCCCGAGGTTGTGCAAGAGACACCTTGGCTCAACTTCTGATTCCCTCCTGTCTCCCAGCCTGTGCTCCTGGTGCTCTCCTGTCTGCTTTATAGACCAGATCCTATCTCCCAGGTATTTTTAGCCTACGACAGCATCCTGAAAGCTACACAAGGACATCGTGCACTTCATCCTGAGACTGGGAAACTTTTGTCACTCCAGAGCCAACTTTTGAGGGGCCTGGAGGCCCAGCCCAGGCTGCTGAGGTTGCCCCAGTTTGCAGGAGTTGTCTGGGCTCTGACACTGTCAAAACTCCAAGAGGAGCAGCCCTTCCTTAATGGTGGACAAGTTTTGTTTAAGGGGTTTCTGACAGCTGGAAACACAACAGAGTTTCAGTTGGTTTTTTTTTTTGGTTTGGTTTTTTTTGTTTTAGTTTGGTTTTTTTTTTGTTTTTTGCTTTTTTTTGATCATCAATGTTTGCTTTGGTTTTGTTTCTTAGTTTTCTTTAAAGGTGTTTTTCTTTTTTTTTTTTTTCTGATAAAATATCACAGTTCTTCAAAAGCAAAATATTGGACAAAGAAATGTTGATCTCAAGGAATTTTTGTTTCGACAGGGCAAAGCCACATTTGGGTAGCATGCAAATGTTTTATCCTGACCTCTAGTAAAAGACTGGTTTAATATTCAAATTTATCATCACTTGCTATGCCATTTCTCAAAGATATGGGCAGAATCTTTAATAGGGTATAGGATAGTTCAGAAAAATCTAAATCAGAGCTTTACAAGTTCTAATAAAAAGAAAAATCAGATGTTCAGAAGTTCAAAATTCAGCTGTAGAAGTATTACAGTCTTTGTTGAATGAAAAAAAAAAATGAGACCATGGGGAGGTTTGGGTTGGAAGGGACCTTAAATCCCACCCAGTGCCACCCCTGCCATGGCAGGGACACCTCCCACTGTCCCAGGTGCTCCCAGCCCCAGTGTCCAGCCTGGCCTTGGACATTCCATGGATCCAGGGGCAGCCCCAGCTGCTCTGGGAATTCCATTCCAGGGCCTCTCCATCCTCCCAGCCAAGAATTCCATCCCAATCTCCCATCCAGCCCTGCCCTCTGGCAGTGGGAGCCACTCCCTGTGTCCTGTCCCTCCATGCCTTGTCCCCAGTCCCTCTCCAGCTCTCCTGGAGCCCCTTCAGGCCCTGGAAGGGCTCTGAGCTCTCCCTGGAGCCTTCTCCTCTCCAGGTGAGCACCCCCAGCTCCCCCAGCCTGGCTCCACAGAAATCTTGAAGTGAGCAATTCACCTTTTGAAGAGACAGTTCTATTTTTTTTTTTTCTTTTTACATTCTCAGTTGGAAATTGGAAAGTTTTAACAGCGTTAATTTCCTCAGCAACTGAAAAATTCTGTTCCCAGTCTTGTTTGATAAGAAAGGCATGAGGAAATTGTTTTATTTTGACATACAAAAGGCTAAATTTTTATTAAACTTTTAAAATTGGCTACAATAAGCTTGGGTTAATCTGTTGCAAGCAACTTTTAGTCTATTTACTCTTGATACCACTTAGAAAAAGCCCTGTAATTATTTAGAAGAAAATTTTAATGAGGAAATACCTAAAATTCCATTTTAAATTTTATTCCTAATTAAAAATGGAGCTGCTAATTATAATGCCTATCTCCTTTAGAAGGTGCTGCAAGGCTTAATTAATTGTTGGTAAAGCTCATTTGAGAAGCTCACAGGAAGAAAGTGCAAAATTGTTTATGTTAATCAGGAGGAGAGCTCTGAATGGGGCTGGCAGGGGCTGCTGGGCACCTGTGGGCACATTCCAGGGGCTGCCATGTCCTGCTGTCCCCATTTCCCAACCCAAGAGCAGAGCAGGACAGCTGAGGTGCTTCCAACGTCATCAGAGAATGGAGAATTATGATGGATTTTTGGAGAGGGGATGGGATGGAGGGACAGGACACAGGGAATGGCTTCCCACTGCCAGAGGACAGGGATGGATGGATATTGGGAATTGGGAATTCCTGGCTGGGAGGGTGGGGAGGGGTTGGGATGGAATTCCCACAGCAGCTGTGGCTGCCCCTGGATCCTTGGAGTGCCCAAGGCCAGGTTGGGCTTGGAGCAACCTGGGATGGTGGAAGGTGTCCCTGCCTATGCTCACTGGATGAGCTTTAAGGTCCCTTCCAACCCAAACCACTCTGGGACTCGGTGACAAATTCAACTTTTCTCACCAAGGGAAGGACTCTCCCCTGCCTGGCTCTGCCTTTTGTCTGCTGAAGCAGTCCCAAGAGGGAAAATGGAAATCCAAGAAGGTTTGAAGTTCAACCAGAATTTATGTCTGTGCTACTTTAAACAGGCAAGTCTCCCCCTCCCTTTTTTAATTTAAATTTGTTCAACATGTAACATACAAAGGGGCAGGTGAGAGTTTGAAGAGGTCACTCGGGGCTGGGATGTGATTCAAGGGACAGCACGGGGTTGTGGGGACCAGGACCAAACAAAACTATCCCCACTCCTGCTCCAAGCCTAAGCCCATGCAGTGACCCAGTTTTTGAGGAGAGAGGTTTGTGATTACCTGACAGGAGCTCACATTTGTACGAGAGGAACAGCAAGAGCACATTTAATCTTTCATGCTCCGCTCTGACAGCTGCGCTTTCGCTCGCTCAGCTTTCTTGAAGGATGAGCCAGGCAGAGCTGATTTTTATACATCCCAAATTTCCAGACGGGGATATGCACAAACTGTAGGAGCTGTTTATCTGATTGAGGCACTAATTGTGTGGGTTCTGGCTGGAGCAGCTCGGGGAAGGCAGCGCATTTCACGCTTAGTACCGGGGAAGAGACACGCAATGCTCAGCGGATAAAAGGCTCGTGGTCCCAGCTGGGAAAACAGTTCCATTATCTCCCAGCTGCACAGACCTTCCACACGGCTCCGTTCTGCCTCGCTGAACACCCTGCCTTGCTGAGAGCTCCAAAGAGTCCTGCAGAAAATTGGAGAGATCCTGAGGCATCTCCCTGCTCGGAGCTGTGAGTACAGAATCGCGCTGGCTGCGGCGGTGCGGATGGTGCTGGGGAGCTGCCGTGGCTGGGCTGGGTTTTTATCCTTCCTCGCTCCTTTTCATTTGCATAAGGGGGAGAGAAGGGGGAAAACTGGCTGCTTTATTTCTTCTAGGTGGCTGGAAATGGCTGATGCTCCAGATGTGTGTGTTCTGGGCAGAAAAGGAGGTGTAGGATGAATTTGTATGCGTGTGAGGGCTGAGGCAAGCAGAGCCCAGACTGTGCTGGCCACAGGCACCACAGGTACATTACTGAGGCTATCACAGCTCTGTGCTGCAGTGAAACGGGCAACACAGAGCATGACAGTGCTAATTCTGGCACTTCCAGATGACTTTCTACAGCATATTAACAGCTGAAGTGGGTAATGAGAGCCTAACCTCATTTCTGCCAGCTGAAGGTGGGAAAGCAATAAACATAAATCTTCAGGAAAACGTAGGTAAGTCCTAAAAAGAAAGTTTTTCCCTGTTGCTCATTTGAATCATCAGAGGAAAATATAAAGCAAGTTCACAGCCTGTACTGAACTTTGGGTCTGCACCTGAAGACCTGCAGGAGTGTTAGTTTGGATATTGTTATTTATTTACACTGCATGACACAGCTTTAAAGGACACGATACCTCATCAAAAGTTTGGGAAGTCTGTGCTTCCAGAAGCAAGAGCCTGACTAGAACTTTCTGTTAAATCAGATATTCCCATGGTGCTTTTGGGGCGAATCCTTGGATTCAGACATTTGTGTTGCGTGTGGAAAGGGGCTCCTCCAGCAGCTTTTGCAGGAGCAGGATGCTCCAAGCTGACAATTCCCTGCAGCAATTATGGAGCTGAATGATCAAGCAAGATGCAAACACTCTGTAAATAACAGTTACTTGTCCTTTTATCAGCACTGCAACCCTTTGCAGATAAATATTGTGAGCTAAAATCCAAATATTTACTCCTTGAAGTAGCATTTCCACCTCCCCTTTTATTTTTCTCCCCCAAAGAGAGGAGACTTGTGACTTCCACAAAAACTCCTGAAAGTTCAGAGAATTTTTTTCTCTGTGTGCCACTAAACCCTGCAGTGTTTGTAATTCCAGGCACCACATCCCCACAAATAACCCATCTCCATCAGCCACCTTTGCCTGTGGTGCTCCAGAGGCACTGTGTCAGTGTTTCACATTCCACAAGTCTCTGCTTCGTGGGTTTTATGACACTAAAAAGTCCCAAATCAGTACCTCGATGAAGTTAGCAGCAACCATAGATCACATTTTATCGTGTAAAAAAAGAAAAATAAAACCCCCCAATGTTTGCAGCTGTGGGTTTCAGATGGGTGAGGTACTGCTGGCCATGGATTACAAGTTTTACCTTCCATGCTGAGGATAAAATTATAAATAATCCATAACAACCTAAGTGCTTTAAATCAAGCAGGAGCCATGTCTCTTTTCCTTTGCTTCCAGCTTTATGACCACTATTAAAAAGGTTTGTGGTGCATAATAAGCTACCCTAAAATTAATTTCTTGCCATTGGAGCAAGTATTTCCCTCACAGAACAAGGTGCCAGTGTGCCCAAGGGGCCTTAAAACACAAAGCTGGGTGGCTCAAAGCACTATTTGTGTTTGAACTGAGAATTTTCATTAGAAAATGTTTTGTGAGCATGTGGGAATAGATCAGCTCTAAGAAACAGCACCAAATTTGTGTTTCCCTCCCCAGAACTGTGTTAGCTGCATGTTACTACAGTATTCCTTCTGTTAAAAACTGAGTTTATTGCAGAAGATTGCCACAGATTGGCCTCTGCTCACCTTCCTCGGGGACAAAGAGACACAAAAACCATCTTAATGGTGCCCTGCTTGTCCCCAGCCTCTCACCCTGTCTCTGGAGCAGGGGAGGCTCATGGAGAGGAGGAAAACCCAGCAAGTCTGGCCCAAAAAGTCATTTATCCCTTCTTCCCAAGGGCTGCACTCAGAGCTGGCCGTAACTCTGTGCTTGGGGAAGTTTGTCGCTTCGTCTGTCTCCAGGAGAAGTGGAGACACAAAGAAATTCAGGCACAGTTTTACAGCTACAACTCCCTGCGTGGTAAAAACCATCCCTGGGGCACACAAAACCCCCAGACACAGCAGAATTTAGGTGAATGGGTGACCCTGTTTGCATCCAAAAACGAGCAGGCTCCACCAGTCTCTTATTTACACAAAGGCTTTCCGCAAGTGCAGGATATTCAAGGAAAAAATAAACACCTTAAAAAGGGAACAAAGCATCTCCAAGTGCCCTAATCACAGGGCCTAAACAACAACCCCAATCAAAATAGATCTGGGCACTGTACTTAACAATTTCCCATCGTTTGGAGGAAAAAAAGCCACCCACGAGTGTGAGACAGAGCATCAGAGCTATGGAAACTCTACTTGGAGCTAGGAAAGTGCTAAACACATCAGGACAGCACAGAGCAAAGAGCCAGCAAGATATTTCTGCACAAAAATCCCTCGTGGGGACTTGAATTCATCAGTTGTACAAGCTGGAGGAGAAGCAGTGAGGAAAAGCTGGAATTTTTCCATACCTTTCTGCTCTCAGCTCTGTCTCCTCTCCTCCAAGAAGCTCCTGGTGCAGAACCTCCAGCTGTGGCTTTTCCTGGTGGATGGGGAGCAGCTGGTCAGCACTCCTGCTGCTTTTATTCTTGAGGACATGTGGGCTTCTTCCCAGCTTTTTTTGGGGAAAATAATTGATCTGTCTTAATGTAGCCTGAAAGGGCTTCAGGAGAGCTGGAGAAGGACTGGGGACAGGGGATGGAGGGACAGGACACAGGGAATGGCTCCCACTGCCAGAAGGCAGGGCTGGATGGGATATTGGGAATTAGGAATTGTTCCCTGTGAGGGTGGGGAAGCCCTGGAATGGAATTCCCAGAGCAGCTGGGGCTGCCCCTGGATCCCTGGCAGTGCCCAAGGCCAGGTTGGACACTGGGGCTTGGAGCACCCTGGGACAGTAAAAGGTGTCTCTGCCCATGGGGATGAGATGAACTTTAAGATCACTTCCAACCCAATAAATTTCATCATTTTATGATTCCATCTCTTCATTCATTTTGGGGGTCTTTGTGTTCTGGTTTTCCTGCAAGAGTTCAAACTCCAGAGCATGCAGTGCTCAGGGAAACCACTGAGAGAGAGGGATGGGGAGGAAGGAGCTGGGCACAAGAAGAATAATTTCCCTCACTTAGACCCTTGGATGTATTTTTAGCCTATAAAGACCAGAAGGAATGGACCAAGTGAGTCAGAAAGGCAGTTTGTTTTATTAAAGTTCCTGACAACATCTGCTGTAATGCTCTTGTTAAAAGAGATGGAAAACATCAGAAAGATGAGAGAATCTGTGTTCCATCCTTGCTCTTTGCACAACATAATAATATGGAAAGGAGTGGAACTGGTTTCCCAGTAACTGGCTTTATTGGTTATATCCAAACACAAGTGACTGTGGTACACAAAAACCCTCCCCAGGGCTCTGATCCCAGCTCCCACCAGAGGCAGCTCAAACAAATAAAAACACTCTGCCTACTTTTCCTACTATAAATCCTTCCTTCTCTTCAGGACACCCTGATGTGATCACCAATAAGATCAATTTTTTTAATGAGATTCTTCAGAAAAAAATATAAATGCTTTATATTTAGTAATGGATTCAGCTTTCCCATGGCTGCAACCAAAGCATGAGGATCCCAAATCCCTCTTTGTGGTGATGCCTGCAAGGAATCTTTTATTAAAATTCTCTTATTAAACTTATCTCTCATTAAATGGGGGAAGACTGGCTGGAAAACAAGGATCCTCTGTAGTAAAAAGGAGTGTAAATATCGAGTGTGTGTCTTTGAGCAGCACCTGATTTTAATTCCCATCCCTGTGATTCACACTGGGAATGTAGAACTTGGCCGGGATGAAGTTCTGCACCAAGTTTCTCACTGAAATGAATGAGTTTTCAGACATTTAGTGATTATTTCTGCTTTAAACACACCTTTTCCACTGCCTGGTCCATTGTAGGGTCAGGACATCAGGAATGGGCCTGCCTGGATCACAAAATGCTTGGCACTGTTCCTGAAACCCTGGTGCACTTCAGCAATTTAAATCCATTTCTCCCAGACATTCCCTCAGCGAGTTTGGTGCGTGCAGAACACGAGTGGTGCCTTTGGTGAGAGAAATGGGGATTAAAAGCACAGAAGTTTCTGCAACTTCATCTCTTCGAGCAGTTCCTGATAATCCTACCATGAAATTACAAAAGCAGCGGGACCAGAGCAAACCTCCCTGGAAATTGTACTCCCTCCATTTGTAAAGGAAGCCAGATAAGGTGGAGATTTTTATCAGCTAAATGAGAGAGCTGTGTCACATGGACTACCCAGTGTCCCACCCCTCAGCTGAAAACCCTCAGCCAGGGCAGAATTTGGGCTGGTGTGCAGTGGGTCCGTGAATCCCTGCCTTTCCCAGGGTGTTGCAGCTTCCCAGGAGTTTGTCCTTGAGCCAAGGAAAGAAAAACAGAACCAAAATTCTCCACAGAACCAGCACAGAGCCGCACTGGGCACCCACACCGTGACCTCCAGCAGAGCTGCTGATTCTCCCTCGTGCCTCAGTTTCCCTTCTCTGATCTATCAGCTAGCAGCCACTATTCCAGCTGCTCCTGATGCTTTGGAGGGGGATAACCCTGGCTGGTGACAGCTGGAAACTGTTTTACCCACGGCACTGTCACTTGTCCCTGGCACTGCAGCATCCAGACTCTCCTCACACTGATCCATCCTGCTGATTTCCCTAATTTCCCCACTTAGCCCCAGATGGGTTTGTTTTCCCTTTGTTGATAATAGCAGGGAAGCTCTGCAGGCCCCAGAGAGGGGATTTCTCTCCCAGAAATTGTTTTGTCTGCTGGTTTAGAGGGAGCACTTGGGCTGCACAGCGGGTTAGAGGTTTTACCCCTGTTAAAGTCACTTAAACTGCCACCTTTCCCTCAGCACTGATATCATTAGTGGTGACACATTGCTGCAGCCTCTCCACAGAGGTCACCCAGCCCTTTCTGGAGCTATCACACAAAGCTAAAAGCCATAAATATTATATTTAACTCTCTCCTTTCCTGTGTTACTGCACAACCATTGCAGGTGCAGGTCTAATTTCTTCCCTGAACACACTGGCTCCTCTATTCCACCAAATCCATCAGTTAGATTTGTATTTTCAGTCCTGGCTCCATTTCCTCATTCCAAAATCCAAATAAATACCAATATTTGGTATAAAACTCTAATGCCTGGGCAGCAGCATTCCCATCTGTCTGTGAGGACACAGCCACAGGGGAAAGACTTGTCAGAGGGGTCTTCTACTTACAAGGAAAATCTTTGTTTTCTACATCATTGAAATAGGAACAGTTATTCATTAATTCCTTGTAAAAGCCCAGGCTAAAGGTGTCCCTGCCCATGGCAGGGGGTTGGGACAAGATTATCTTTATGGCCCTTTCCAATCTAAAGTGTTCTGTGATTCTCTGAAAAACTTTACATAAAAAGAAACAAACAGACTCCTTTTTCTTAAAGGAGAGAATTCTTGTAGAGCTGAATGTACTCCAAATATTTGTTGCTGCTGTTTAATTACCAAGCAGATTTTGAGCAGGATAGAGTCAGGCTAAAGTCTATGCAAAAATTCCCAGGAAAATCACCAGTGCCAGGCTGGAGGTGTGGTGAGGAAGGGTGAGGAGGAGGAGTCTCCATCCCTGGAGGTGTCCCAGGAAGGGCTGGATGTGGCACTCAGAGCTCTGGGCTGGGGACAAGGTGGGGATTTGGCACAGGCTGGACTGGATGATCTCAGAGGGCTTTTCCAAGCTCAGAGATCCTGGGATTCTGTGGAATGCCCCTTGCTCAGGTGGGGCTCCCTGAAGCTGGGTCCAACTCCTGCTCAGGTCTCACACAGCCCTTCCTGTTCCCTGTGTGCTGAGCACAGAGCTAGATGTTTAATGCAGCATTTGGCCACTTTTCCATGTTTTTTCCTGCCTCTTTATAGGATCATCCACCCCCTGTGCTGCTGCCATGCCCCAAACCTGGTGTCAGGGCTGCTCCATCCCCCTTTGCTGCCCCTCTCTGGGTCTGACTCCATCTGAGACATCACCTCAGCTTTTACTCAACTGCCCGAAGCAAAGGAGAACCCTGGCTTATGAACCTGCTCACAACTGCTGCAGTTCCAGCCAGGAATGAACTGTTCTTAACCTAAATACTCCTCTGAGGACACTGAGCTTGGGGGAAGAAGCATAACTGTGCTGTATCTAGTGCAGGCAGGGATAAGTGAGCCTGGACACGCTGGATAAGTTGGGAAAGCAGCTGGAAAGAGAGGGGAGGGAAGGGAGGACCGTGGTGAACACAGCTGAACAATAATGACCACGTTAGACTGTAGTAAATGCAATGTTTCCAAATAAAACACAGACTGCTGAAGCTACAAAGAATGAAAAGGCTGCCAAAGTGGAAGATTTGTCCAAAGGCAGCCCAAAAAATACCTCAAGGAGAAGGGAAACTCCAGGGGTGTTAAGAGCCCTTCCATAGTGAGAGTGAGGTGAGGCTGTGGTTGGTGCTGGGCACCACAGGCAGCAGCACCCATGGAATAATTGATATGGCAAATTAAAGAGTGATAAAAATGACAGAGCAAAGTGGGCAAAGCTCAGTGGAAGAAGAGCTGGTGTGGACCTCAATTTGCAGGAAAAAAGATTTTTTCACTTTCATGCAAAATGCCCACTAAGGTGAGCCAGGATCTACCACTGAATCTTAGAGAAATCCTGATAACAAGAGACTTCAGAGGTATTTTGGGATGCTCTGAGGACAGCTGTGGGGAGTGCTGTTTGGAATTACTCCGTACTTGAAGTATTTCAGCATTAATTGCACAGCTTTACTCAGAGATTACTCATTTTCAAGTTAGTCTTACCGAAGGTGTTGAATAATGGATGATATTAAACTTTGGGTTTGGGATTCAGGGGATTGATTTGGAAGACATAGGTGAGACAGCCAAAAATTCAAATTTCTGTCAAAAATTAGCAGAATAAAAGTTATGTTTGAAGTGCAAGAACTAAGAAAAAAAGCACCTTTCTCACTGATTCAGGCAAAATAAAAATGACTAAGCCTGTCACGATTCTACCTCTTTGTCTGGCTGACTTTCCCAGCAAGATTGATTCCAAATCCAGCTAAGCCCTGAAAGGAATTAGCAGGAAACTGCTTTGTTGGAGGATGCTGAGGGGGTGGGTTGAGCAGCCAGGGAAGCAGCAGCAATACCCAAAAATAACCCCCCAGCCCTGACTAACCAGGGGGCCCTGTTGGGCTCACTGGAGCATGAGTAAGTCATAAAACCTCTCACTTGAATCCACAGAGGCAAAAGCAAGGCTGTGAGGGAACAAAAAAGCAGGTGAGAAAGTGTTTGTGAGATCACAAAATCAGAGAAAACAGAGTGGGAGGGACCTTAGGGATCACCCAGTGCCACCCCTGCCATGGCAGGGACACCTCCCACTGTCCCAGGCTGCTCCAGCCCCAGTGTCCAGCCTGGCCCTGGGCACTGCCAGGGATCCAGGGGCAGCCCCAGCTGCTCTGGGAATTCCATTCCAGGGCCTGCCCACCCTCCCAGGGAGCAATTCCTTCCCAATATCCCATCCATCCCTGCCCTCCTTCAGCTCAAGCCATTCCCCCTTGTCCTGAATTCCATGCCCTTGCACAAAGCCCCACTGACCTTTCTCACAGCCAGGAGCAGGAAGGCTTCATCCAGAGAAAGGCCCTGGGCTGGATTCATAAGTAAATTCAGAATTTTATATTTGACTCAATTTATACAAATGTATAAACATATATATATTATATAAATAGATTNTATATATGTATATATATATATATAATGTAAAGTAGAAGAACTTTATAAAGTAGTTCTGCAGTTATGCTGATTCTGTACAGAGACCTGCAATAAAAACTCCTGACCCTTAAAGCAAGGAGGTGAGGCACAAACAATCTGTTATTACTGGTGTTAATTAGAATAATTCTATCCAGAAGTGTCCACAGCCAGGCTGGACAGGGCTTGGAGCACCCTGGGACAGTAGAAGGTGTCCCTGCCCATGGCAGGGCTGGGATGAGAGAAACTTTGAGGTCCTTCCCACTGGAGCCATTCCAGGATCCTGTGACTGCAGGGGCAGCATCACTTGCACACCTGTTGGCAGGTGAGGCTGAGGCACCAATATTTTACCCTCTGTGCCCTGGTGATGGATGGAGCATGGCAGAAGGTGACCTCTGAGCAACAAACCTTCCCTGCAGCCCCATTCCTTGAGTTTGAGCCCAGCTCAGCCCAGGCCTTGCCTGTGTTGATCACCAGGTGTCTTGGGTTGAACAGACAGGTGTCTGCTAAGGAAGGCAGGAGCCTCCCTTGAAATGGAGAATGTAAATCCTCTCCCTCCAAATTATTATAATTTTGAAATTAAGAGGCTCTCAGGCAAAGACATGGGAGTAGGAATAACAGTTCTTTATTAGGAAAAATAAAAATAAACAATGCAGTAATACAAAACAACAGTGACAGAGTCAGAAGAGGCCCTGGCACGCTGTGGGTCAGGGTGGTGGCAGCAGGGCCATCCCAGGGTGGCTCAGCCCTCCTGCAGTGCCAGCTGTGGCTCTGGTGGAGCAGGGATCCTGGACAAGGGGGGAGTTTTCCTCTGGAGCTCCAGGGCTGCTGGAGATGGGCCTGGGCTCCCTCTGGGAATGCAGGGAGCAAAGGCTGCTGTGGTGTTCCAAACCTCAGATTATATCCAGGTAGGAATGCTTGGCTCCTCCCCCTGGGCAGAGCCTCTCCCAAGGGGATGATGGAATTTTATCAGCCGTGCAGGGACACTCACTGGCCATGGACAGAAGATAATTAATAATTAATGGCCCATGGACAGAAGAGATCTCCTGGAGGGAGGATGGGTTGTGGAAGAGATAAAGAAAACTGCCCAATGAACAGAAGAGAACTGCCCCACCTCTGAGAGATGGCAAATAGAACACACAGCCCAGCTAAATCCTGCATTTCCAACCCCAGACACCAGGCCACAGCCTGTGCAATTACCCACTTCACTAATCAGTGTCTGGCTCTGATGAATTACAGCCCAGGCTGGGGGTGGTTCAGAATAAATGAGCTGGGATGAAGGGTGTGACAGGTAACAAAGCATTTGTAATGGGTTATACAGCTATTAAATGCAAAATAAAAAGGGGCACTAAAATATGTGTAAAAATAATCAGAAATAAAGGTAAAATCTATTCAGGCCATGGTTTTAGACCTGGCATGAGAGACTGAAAATTAACCTCGCTCTGCATAAATGCAGGATGGTGTCAGGGAGGTTCTCAGGTCACTTGTAGTGCTGCCACACTCAATTTTTGGGCCATTTCAGGGGGTTGTTTCTCCTGTCATGGTGCAGATTTGGGTTAGTCCCCAACTGCTGTACCCAAACCTGCCTGGGCTGGCCATGGACACAGCAAAAGGCACAAGAGATGCCTCCAGGAAGGTCTCACTGCACCAGTCAGCCCCCAGAGCTTTGGGTTAAACTCCTGCTTTCCTCTAAAGCCCAGCCTAACTCTGCACTTCCAGCCCAGGCTGGGCTTGGAACAACCTGGGAGAGTGGAAGGGAGAGCTGATCCCTTCTGAGCCACACACAGGGAAGGGACAAGGGGGTCTTAGGCTGTTCTCAGGAATTCACATTCTTCAGAGATGTTTCACTGTTAAAAAACCCCGTAATGGATGTTTCTGTTTTGCTTTTATTTCAGTGTTTTGGAGGAGCAGTAATGCTTTGGGTAAAATTCAAATCAATGCAAACCTCATAAGCCAATAAAATTTTATAGATGGTTATCCAATATGTAATTTGTTACACAATTTCTCTGTGGCTTCTGTTTATTGAGACATAAAGACTTTGCTTTTTTTAAGGGAGGTTTTATGTGAGGAGGGCATAAGAAGGAATAACCTTTCATACCTATTGTGCCATAAACTAAATTACTCTTAACCCAAACCATTAATCTTGTGGTGGCAGCCTAATGAGACCAAAGGAAACAGAAACAAACTGCCTGGAATCTTCTTGAAGGGACAACTTTTATTTCCATCACGCCTGTAGCTTCCCAGGTTGGCCACATGGATGTCACAGTTGATAATATCAGGTAATATAATAAAAAATAACCCAAGAAAATGATGAGGGTATAAAGCCTGGGACAGGGAATGAGTGCAGAAGAGATGTTCAGGTGTAGCTGCACACTCTGTTTATTTCCTGGCAGGAATTTCCTGCTGGATGTGAGTAATGGAGGGAAGGGAGGGAAGTCTGAGCAGCAGCCTGGGGGCTGCTCAAAGAGAGATCAGCTTGGCTTGGGTGATTTGGATCAGGAGGGCTGGAAAAGCTCTCAGGAAGAATGATCCCCACCCTGGTGAGGAAATTCACTGCAATGCCTGGTGCTTATGACTAAGATGTTCTTTCTCTAATACAACTTTTCTCTCTGCAATATCCTTTGGCCTGTACACAACATCATTTTTCCCAGTGTAATTTCAAAGCAAAGGAGCAAAACTTGGGAGCAAATGCGACCTTCCTTTTTTTATGTTTTATCCTTTGGAGCCAAACACACAAACATAAAAGGAGCTTTTACTCAGTAAGTCCTGCTTGAAGTATGAGTGCACTGACCTGGAGATACACACAGAGTAAAAGCCAATTTGAGGCTGTCTCATAAGTTAAGTGAAGCTCCAAGTCCTTGGATAGCTGATCTAAATCTTGCTGAAATCAGTGGGACGTGTTTCCCTTTCCCAGGACTGGATCAGCCCTTGCATTCTGCTTGTTATCTCCATTAATTCCTGGGTGATTTCCCCTCCTCACAATGCAGTTGTGGCTGTGGGATTTGCCTGGGTACAGGAATTGAAGTGTGTGGTGGTGAGCTTGCACTCTGATGAGGACTGGTTTGCCTATTAAAGAAAGAAAAGCCAAAGAGAGTGGACCCCTTCAGACCCCAAACTCGCTATTTCCCTTAAAGGATGACAGATTTTTGTGAGAGGAGCAGACCAAGAGAGGAACAGAAACAATCTGTGTGTTGCTCTTAGCATAGAACTGGTGAAAAAATGGATTTGTGTCATTATGAGGTAACAAGATTGTTTTATGTGTCAAGGGAAAAAGAGAAATAGTCCATAATTTAGATCAGCACCAGTAAATGGATGTTTTTAAGACTGAAAAGCGGGGCAATCTCCTTCTTATCATCCCCATTCAATCTCCTAAACTCTTGCTGAACCTGTAACAGAGCCTGGGCTGCGAGAGAGAGCGAGCCAAGGCTCAGAGTGACACAGAGTGACACCAGCAGGAGTTATTAGAGGAATTTATGAGCACAATCAGACATGGGCATGACAAGAAGTTGGAGAAGAGCTGCAGTATCCCAGGAAACAATCTGCATTATTAAGAGCAGAACTCCAGGGAAGGTGTGATGAGCTTGACAAAGTGCAGACACTTCACTTCGGGATCCTCCTCAAAGTCTCTCCCTCAAAACCAGAAGCATTTTTAAGCCCATTAGAGGCCAAACTCTATTTTGGGATTTTACCACTGCAGCTCCAAGGAAATGTGTAGAAACTCGTTGATGGAGCAGCTTTGCAGGGATGTGAGGCTGCAAATTAGGCTTTTACAATGTTTTTTCTGCAGCTGTTGGGATGGATTTGGTAGTCCTGGGGAAGCAGCAGGTTGGGGTTGGCCAAGGCTCCAAAGATGGCTCTGAACTGGTGTCAGTGTTGGTGTGAAACTGGTCTGAACCTCCCTAAAATGGGGCATAACCAGCACAGCTTCCTGAGAGTTTAAAGAAAGACTGGAAAAGGAAAATTTACTGTTAAATATTTCGGATCCTTGTCCCATGGAAAGAGTCACCAGAGAGGAAGGAAGGATGTAACCATTGGGGTTTCACTGTTCAGGTTTACCAATCAAACTATTTCAAAGGATTTTTTTTTTTTCCTTTTAAAATGTAGCCCAGATTCAACAAAACACCTGAATCCATCTTTTGCAGTTGATATGAGAGTGATCCTGTAGCAAAGAATGCTCCTGAAAAAATATTAATTAGCAATTTCTGCTGTGGAGCAGCCATTCCACAAAGCTGTCATTAGACAGACCCTGAAGCAGGGAGCTTGAATTCCAAAGACCCCTAAAATTCAAAATGTTTTCCTTGAACAAGTCCTTATTTTTCTCTGGAATATTAGCAGTGTTAAATCGCCAGCCTCCAGTTTTGAAGGCAATTTATCTTGGGTGCCTTTAAAAAGGAAGGGGAAATTTGGGATGTTGAATTGTTTTGTTTTTATTGATGTGGAAAATGAAATTGTGACTCCTTGATAATGAATGCACTCACAGATTTCTTGGGACAGAACATTTTTTTTCTTGTTCTAAAAGCAGTGGTTTTGACTTAAAACAAAGGACAACCTTTGTAAGAGGTTTGGTGAAATCATGTGCTTTAGTAGAGACTCCAAAAGGCAAAAGTTGCTTTTGATAAGGGATAAAGGAATGATAAGAGAATGAGGAAAGATCCCCTCTGCTGTGGAAAGACAGATTTTGTTATTCTTCAATTCTGCTGAACCAACAACTGTAAGAGTTTACAACAAACAGTTTGATGCAGGAATGAAACCAGAGAAATTTCACTTTTTGTGCCACCACAATGGCACAAAATGGATTAAGGATGCAGGAACTGCTTGGGAAGTACACAGAAATAGGATATAAAAGTGGAATGGAAAATTACTTTATATAAGTATAAGGATGTATATATCCCCCACTTTATATAAGGGGGATGAAAAGGGAGAGAGAAGCAGCTAAACATGGAATTTTCACCAGCTCCCAGCACAATAACATAATTCAAACCCTCAGGATTTTTCCCTCTGGAGATTTCTCTGGTTAATTGTGAGTTTTCCCTGCACTTTTCCTGGGTGCTCAGGACCGTGGTGGTGAGGGAATAATGGGAATAATTCCCCAGCACCCCGTTGTAATTTGAGCACTTAATCAGCAAAATCATTTGCATCAGGACTTTGCCAAGTGCTCCTCAGAACGGCCTGGGGTGAGACAGCAGTGGTTAATTCACTTTTTCTTTTCTGTGTTGTAACAAATCATTTGGCATTGTCTCCTCTCAATTATTCTCTGTGATTCCAACAACATATTTTGGTGCATAAAGAGAGTGGAAATGAAAGCACTGAATAGAAGGGGATGAAAGAGGCTCCTTGGAGAGCTGATGTTAAAAGGCAACAGGTGAAAATCCTGTTAGATTGCAGTGTCCAGTTTAATGGATGAGGAAACAAAGCAAGAATGAAAAGGAAGTTCTGCCTCTGGAAAAAAAAAAAAAAATGCACTGCCAGGAGAAATCTCTTGCTAAATATTTATATCCAGTCCTGGCCTTTCACAGCCCTTCATGTTTTTGAATTTTAGAATTGATTTATTTTAAATAACTACATACATAAATAAGTGCATCCTAAATATACCTTTCTATGCATTTAGAGACTCTAAGTAAAATTATTATTCTTATCATAAAACAGATAAATTTAAAGAGTTCTTCTTCCAAATAGATTTGGTCCTGGTTCCCAGCTGGTGCAAATTTGCATTTTTCCATGAAGGTCGAAGTTTTCCTACTCTCACCCTGGAGCAGCCAACCCTGTTCACCTGTTAAAAACCCAGAACTCCTCCAGAATAGCAAGTTCAACTTCTTTAGTGTACCCAGGAAGGGAAAACTTTCCTAAATCCTGATTACTATTCCAGCTAACATTTTGCTTTTCTAACCTGTTCTGAGTTTGTAGGAATTGTCTGCTGCATATCCAGCAGATGCAAATGCATCAATCCCTGCATGTGTGACTTGTTTGGAGTGCAGGGCAATTATCCAGGAATAAAATCAATTTCTAACAAATCATCTGCCATGTGCAAAGCAGGCCTCTAATAGTAATTAAAGTCATAAAATGGATTAATGTTTCTCTCTATCTCTTTCTTTTACCCACTGGTAAAAACAGCTCATACATGAGTTCTAGGAAAGAGCATGAACTGCAGAAGGAATTAATTAATCAGCAACAAATAATCACAAATCAATTTGTTTTAGGCCCAGGATTACATCATGATTTTCAAGCAACTTGATACAATTGATCTATGTCATGTAAACTGACTTTGAAGTGACTTTGAGGGAATTTAGATGTTCATATAGAACTTGTAGCAAAAATAAAAACATATTTAATGTAGAAAAAGGGAAAAACAGATAAGTCTTGTTTTAAATGCACCAAGACATTCTCTGTAATGAAATAAATCTCTGAAGTTGTACCTCTATTTAGCTTACATTGACATGTTCTTCTCCAATACACTCAAATACACAGCTCATAATCAAGTTTTCTTCTCAAATTGTCAATTTAAATACAAATAAAAAATAAGTCTATGAGTTATTCCCTGACTTGAAACACAGCCATCTTCTCAAAATCAAAACAGTGGTTAATGTTAAAGCTGTTAAAGAAAGACATGGCTATTTATACTTATTAAATCTTAACAACTCAATAATTTTAGTTGAGAACAGTGGAATTTCTGTTCACTCTGGGCAGGGAAGCTTTCCCAATTCCCAGTCCTCGTCCTGGTGTGGAGCAGCACCCTCAGGGCATCCCCTTCACCCACCCAGTGCTCGTGGGAACCCTCTTGGATCACCCAAACCCTTCTGGATTTTCCATGGGGGATCCTTTAGAAGCTCCAGCTTTGCTCCTTGGCTGTTGTTTAAAGGACTTCCTCCTCTTCCTCCTCTTCCTCCTCTCCTTCTGCCTTCCAGCAGCATCCAGCTCTGGAGCTCCAGCAGAAGAGGGAAATCATTTGTATTCCTCTTCCCATCTCCAGATCATCTTCAAATCTGTCTAGACATTAAAGCAATCTGTTTGCTGCACTGATTATTCCACTTGGCTGTATCCCTTATCTTAAAATACATAGATTATGCTGAATTAAGTCCAATTTCATCCAGAAACCAACTGATTATTTTCTTCCTTTTCCTCATTATCCAAGAGATTCTAAATGATAGCAATAAACAGCAACAGCATCACCAAGGAGGAAGGGAATGGGAAGGATCCTCATTTCACACTGAATCATTTACTTGTTAAACAATAAGCCTTGAAATTAACTTTCCCTCCTGACACCCCTGCATGAACAAATGCAAATAAAATGATTACAGCCTTCATCTTGAGCAAAAATAATGGTCATGGATGGTTCAGCTCATCTTAAAGTCACCCTGGAATTGCAGCCCTGCTTGTTCCTATTTATATTGGTTAGAATTCCACCTAATCATGGTTTAAATCCATGGCTACTCAGGTCAGCCCAGATCTAGTCCTGGCCACTTTATTTATTGCTGCACTGCAGTATATGGCTATTTAAAAATCCAAATATTTCCTGACAGCTCTCAGGGGAAATCTACAGTTCATAATTTCCTTTCATGGTACTATTAATACTTCCTGACAGGCTGAAAGCCAGTTGTTAATAATCTGGAAGATTTCCAGGTTCTTGTCTAAAATTAGCTTCAGTTTCACTTCTTTT